>CM035131.1:46089641-46649641 GCA_020205605.1 Panax ginseng
ATTAACAAACTAGCCTTAATTAAAAAAAACATAAACAATAAGAATACTTGAGTAGGCGGGGGTGGACGAAAAGCCTCCTCCAATAGGGTAATCACCATCCGGAGCATCTCGCCGGTAAAAGCGTCGAACTGCTCCCGCGGTAATCCCGTATTCTCTACTATTAAATTGTTTTATTTTATAAAATTTAATTGTATTTATTATTATATTTTATTGTATTTTATTTTATTTTGTACAATAATATATAATATAAATTTTTATTATTTTATTAAATTAAATTAAATTCATTTTTTTATTTGATTAAATCAGATTAAATTTATTATTATGTTTTAATTTAATTTATTAAATTAAATTAAATTCATTTATTTATTAAATTAAATTCTTTAAATTATATTTATTTTAAATTTAATTTAATTTAAATTATTTAAATTTAATTAAATTTATTTTATTACATTTTATAAATATTTTTTATTAAATTTAATTTATTTATTAAATCAAATTTGTTTTTTTTATTCAATTTAATTTAATTTATTATTTTATTTTATTTTATTTTGTATTATATTATATTATCTAATTTTTAAAATTTATTTTAGTTTATTATTATATTTTCTTTTATTTGTTTAATTTTTAGTTAAATAAATATTATATTTTCTAATTTTTAAAATTATATTATAGTATATTATATTATCTTATTTTTAAAATTTATTTTTAATTTATTATATTTTTAAAATTTAATTTAATTAAATTTAATATAATTTATTTATTTTGTAAAATATTATATTATATTTTTAAATATTTTTATTAAATTTAATTTATTAAATTAAATTTGATTTATTTGATTTATTTTATTTTATTATTATTTTTTATTTTATGTTATATTAAATTAAATAATTTTTTACATTTATTTTGTCTAATAAACTAAATTAAATTAAATTTATTTCATTTTATATTAAATTAATTAAATAATACATAAATATATTTGTAGGGCCCATAAATTTTTCAATTGAAGATTTCTGACAGATATTCTGTTGGAAATTCCGTCGGAAATATCAAATATCACATTGATATATATATTAACAAATATATAACCCGCAATATATCACATTATGTTATGACCCAAACACTGTAATTGCACAAATACACTGTATACACTAACAGAAATTTTAATTGCACAAAATAAATCCCAATTTCAGCAACATGCAACAATTTGCAGAAATTAAATTCAAATAATCCCAATTTGCAAAATAGTTAACAGCAACATTCAAGAATTTGCATAATTATAGTCAAAAATAATAAATTGCATAACAGAGGATATTCAGTAACACATATTTAGTAACAGAGGATATTCAATAAATTGCATAACAGAGGATATCCCAATTTTTCTCAGTAACACATGAACAACTTTAGCAAAATCAACAACTCAAATATGAAAACTATATTTAGTAATCTCAAATCATCATTTAGGATTACTTGCCTTGAATTAAAGGAGAAACAAAGAAGAGAAAGGAGGAGCTAGGAGCTACCGTACGTCGCTGGAAATGGTGGCAGTGGTCGAAAATTGATGGGCAGTGGCCGGAGGTGGGTGGGCAGTGGCCGGAGGTGAGATGAGAGCTGAGAGAGATTAGAGAGTGAGAGAGAGTGAGAGTGAGAGTGGGGAGAGAGAAATAGAAATGAGAAAAATAGGGTGACTGAAGAGAAGACAACGTCTGATTAGGTTTTATAAGTTATTTTTGACGGAATTTTCGTCGGACATAAGTCCCTCAGAATTATATTACTTCCGACGTAAGTTCCATCGAAAATAACTTCAATTTCGTCGAATTTATGTTTCCCACTGGCGAGAAACTTGGCCCCAATGAGGGTATTTTATTTCCGACGGAATTCCGTCGTACTTATGGTAATTTCAAGGGACTTATGTTCTACGAATTATTCTGTCATAAATAACATTATTTCGAAAGATTTAAATCCGTCGAGACTATTTCTGTCGAGTTTAAGGGTTTTTCTTATACTGATGCCTTATGTCGACCCATAATCCGTCATCTAACCTACGGACTTTTGTCACCTCATCTGGTACTAAGTTAGATGCATACTTAATGAGCTTCGCAAACTCGACTTCATATTCAGCAACTTTCTTGTTCCCTTGTTCTAGCCTAGTAAATCCCTTCTCTTTTTGTGCCAGATCGTTCTAGGAAAGTAATTAATTGTTGGTAAATGTCTCTTTGAACATGGTCCAAGTGTAGGGTTAAGGATCTCCCTCTTCAGAATTTCCCTCTTTCTTCCTTTTCTCCATAAGTCACCAATCATAAGCTCAACCCTAAAGTTGGTAAACGACCAATGTTACCTTATTAGTTTCAGTACTCCCTAGAAAATCAAATATCTTTTCCATTTCTTGAATCTACCTTTCTACAATAGCAGGATCCATATCTCATTCGAAGATTGGTGGGTTTAATCACTTGAATTCCGCTACTATACTACGTTGACCAAACTGTTGATTTTATACTAGCAGCGCTAAGGTATGAATGAGCTAAGCCATACCATCAGCGCCACCATTGTTGTTAGTAGGGTTATTTCTTCTAGGAGACATTTTCTACACAATAAAGCAATTCCCATTAAACAACATTATATAAAT
This sequence comes from Panax ginseng, assembly GCA_020205605.1. Taxonomy (NCBI): domain Eukaryota; kingdom Viridiplantae; phylum Streptophyta; class Magnoliopsida; order Apiales; family Araliaceae; genus Panax; species Panax ginseng. Next base: position 46,092,265 of record CM035131.1, read on the forward strand.
GAATTTTGAAATATCCAAGTTTATTTAACAAACAAAATACTATTTTATAAATATTCAAGTTCAAAAAGCAAACTAACAAGACAATAAAAATACTTTTCACACTATTTTATGTCACACTCCAAATTCTTAAATATAGTCAAGATTATACCCACAGTTAACACCTAGAATCACTCCCCAAGAAATGTGTAGATTTTAAGACCCAACACACTTTTATACCACCTCTTTGATACCACCTCCGTAACACCCCGAACTCACTACATGTCCGAAGTGCCACACGCGGCAAACCCAAAAACCCGCAAAGAAACAATATCAATAGTGTAGCCCAAACAAAAAACACAATAATGAAACTAACTTGAAACCAAACAGTCTTTCATAAACAAATTTACGCTAAGATTCAATAACTAAATACTAAAAACATAAATTTTGAGACACAACTCCATTAAACAAAAGTCTTATCATAATTCTAAAATATTCCTAAACTTATTAAACAAAAATATCTTTCGGTCTTCCACAAAAGTGCCATAATGCTCGACTCTTAACAAGTTTCCTATAGAAATTTTGTAAGGGTGAGCGATGAAGCCTAGTAAATGACAATCTTTATTATTTAGGTGGCAAAACATTTTTTTTTCAAAATAACTTTTTTCAATTCAATAATAATAATAAACATACTTTTCGAAAATAATATATTCTTGTTCGATAACAATAGTCAATATATACATTCAAAACAAAAACCAATAATTACAAACTAAAGTTCGAAAATGATTTCAATATCTTCAATAAATTTAATGTTTCTTTTAATCCACAGCTATGATGACTAAGGATACAGCAGCCCTATAACACGGCGTTAGATAATGTCAATGATACGCCCCTACTAAGGTATCTTATCATGCACGCGCCCCCCGAAGGGTATCTAAAGGTGTGCGCCTTAGTAGATCCTAAATTGTTTCGAAATTAGCATAAACACTAACGTTTCTATACATAGTCGGACTGAGGTTTCTAAAAATAATTTCTCAATATTTTCGATATTCAAAATTATACTTATTTCACAGTTCCAAATCACATAATATCATTATTTAAATCAAAATTCTATTTTGATATTTGATCCTGGTTTTTAACAAAATACAAGTGTAACATTTTCATTCAAATGGAAGCCTTAAAATAAAATATAAATTTTTTTGAAATAATAAATTTAGGCATCCGAATAATTACTAAAGCATACATAATTATAAACAAAAATTTCAAAATAATAAATAGCTCGAAAAGTCACTTACCTTGATATCGATGAACATAAATTTAATAGCCGAACAATTCCTAAATATAAATTTAGAACAATTAAATGTCATACCTTAATATGATTTTCACAAACTGCCTACGCACTTAAGGCCAAAATTTAACTAAGGTGGTTTTTATGTAAAAAAAATCCTCCCACAACAATGCCTTTTTCAAAACTAGAGGCCTAATTGTTGGTGAAAGAAACAAAAGGGCTAAGCCCTTCTATTTATAGACTTAGGAAAGTGTAAAGGTTTCAAATTTAGAAGATGTGGGACTTGGGTCATTACACAATCGTTCGAATATGCATCGATCATTTGGTATCCAAGACCCAACTTCTTCATCATTTTCTTACAATAGTAGTAGTTATCAGACAATTTTTCACCATTAGGCAACATACTTTTAATGGCCTTCAATAGCCAATCAAAACACTCATGGCTCATGTTGTGATCAACCTTGATTTTAAGTAATGTCGCCACTGCAGACAATGTTGTGTGCTTGGTGCAACCATGCCACAACGACACGTTACCCTCGTCTAACAACTTAAAGAACGTTTTGGCATTAGAATTCATAAGTTGTTCTCTTCCTTATTCCCAATCAAAATTTGGCCCTGCAATATCAATAACCATTTCATTCATACGATGGGTACTACTGCCCAAATTATGTACAATATCTTCTCTTCCATATGCCCACCAGCATTCTTCGTCAACCCATAAACAAGTAAATGATAGTTTACCATGTCTCTGTCCATATAATTTATATTCTTACACTTTAAAAAAAAGTATCTTATCTTGTACTGACCATTCACACATTTCGGGTGACTATATGCATACTCCAGAAACACTTGACAACCAGCTCTAAATTTAGTTGTAGCACCTATTTGGGCACTTGAATTTCGTCAGCTCGTCTAACTACGATTTGAATAAAGGTCCATGATACCATGGTACCTACTACAGACAACATTAGCTTATTAATGTATAGCATGGTCAGACTCTCTAAGCATACTTATAAGCATATGACTTGAGCATACTTGTAAGCATATGATTAATATTTAAGCATACTTGTAAGCATATGACTTGAGCATACTTGTAAGCATATGACTTAAGCATACTTGTAAGCATATGATTAACATTTAAGCATACTTGTAAGCATATGACTTGAGCATACTTGTAAGCATATGACTTGAGCATACTAGAAGAATGGTGGTCCCTTGATGCTCCACTCCCTTCCAGCTCCCAGTCATGGCCTTCCCATTATATATTTTTTGTTCCTTGACAATGGACTACATATTGGCTGGGAGCTCGTTCTGAAAGAGTATATTAAATTTGTACCTATTGTTAATTTTGGTAATTTGGGTTGATAATGTAAATCGATATATTGTCAAATGAGCTCAATAATTGTCAATTGAGCTCAGTAATTGTTTATTTTAGTCAGACCTTTCATTTTTAAATGCACTACTAAGTAATATCTAATTTAGTCAGACTTTTCATTGTCAAATGAGCTCGATACTTGTTTACTTTCCAATGGAAAACTCATGAGCTTTAGCATAATGATCATTATGCATCCATCAATGATCAAGAGCAATGAACAATGATTTTGGTTGGCTACCTTAATTTTTTGTATTTTTTATAGAAGCAACTGTATGTTAATATTTGAGATGGGTGGAAAAATAGATCTAATGACATAAATAGATCTAATTCTTTTCTTAGTACCATACAAGACAAAATGAAAAAAAAAACTAAGGTTAAATTTTACATTAGTCAAATGAAACAAGCAATTGGATATATCATGCATTATATCCTCAAGAGGAGAGAGAAAGAACATTAAATTAGCAAGAAAGAAAAGAAAAAGCCCAATCAACATAGAATCATCCGATCAACACACAACGCGTATTTAATTTAATAATAATACTAGAAACAAGCACCCATTATTATTATAGTCAGAAAGCTCCTCCTCCTTCAAATAAACACCACCCAAACACAAAAAATTCAAAATCCAAATTCCAATCGAAAAATATCAATAAAACAGGGCACCAAATTGAGAAATGGAGTGAAACTCTCTGCAAAAAATCCACCAAATTGAAGAGAACTACTGCTTCTCTAAGAAAATCATTACATTTATGAAGAACAAAACAAATATATACTATCAACAATTATTATCACTTTGAGAAAGAATAATGTAAATTAAACCAAATATATAAAACAAACAACAGAAGTTGGCATACAAATCCCAAAATTGGATAAAATTATTTAATAATGACATGCATACTTGACTAGAAGGGCGGCGATGACGGCGGAAGTAGCTAGCGGCTCCCTCCCTTCCCTCTTATTGCCTCTTCTCCCTCTTTTTTTCCTCCTTCTCCTTATCTGTTTCCTTCGTTTCTGGTTTGCTCGACTGCCTAGTTCTGATTAGATTAAAAATGATTAGCGAATGCTTTCTGCGACCATCTGCGGTAGTGTTTTTTTAATTACGTGGATGAAATAGCGACTGCTTTCTCCCCGCCAACATTTATTCCAAATTTATGGTGTGATATTTACATCAATGACCGATTAGCGACCCCATATCGGTCGCTAAAATCAATAGCGACTAAGTGAAATTGTGGTCGCTAATATTAGTCGCTATTAATAGCATTAGCGGCAGAATAGTGCGGTCATAATTACTCTTGGTCATTGTTGGGCCATTTTCTTATAGTGTGTTGCTCGGGAATTGTTATGATAGCTTTATATGTTTGTTCTCAGCTTGCACTTGAGTAATTTGTTGTTGTAAAATCATTGAGGTGGCTTTATATACTCGCTCCCAACTCTGTGTTTTTTACTTGGATATGTTATCTTCAGGGTGAAATTACGTTTTGCCCTTATGTAGATTAGTAAAAGAGAAAGAAATTTTGGGTGTCCACACTCGTCCATTTATTTCTGACTTGTTCATTTATTTTCCCCTTTTCCGTCTTTCATTCAGTTAATTTGAAGTAATTTTGAATAAACCAGACATATCGGAATGGCTTGCAGCTTGGGTTATGGAGTTAATTCAGTTTTTTCTGGAATATCATCTTCGGACAACGATTGAAGGTCAGGCCTTGGCCGACTTTGTGGTGGAGTGTTCTTTCTCTGAACCCGACTCTGTGTATAAGATAGAAGTAGTGTTGGGTTAGTTCTTGGATATTCAACTAGTTCACACTTCATGGTTATTGTATGTAGATGGGTCGACAACTTCAGATGTCAGTGGGGCAGGAGTAATTCTGACCAGTCCCAAGGGTTTTAAGGTGCAGCAGGCAATTCACTTCGGTTTATGATTGACAAAAAGTTTTGAGGTATAGACGCTTGTCATCTTCAGTGACTCGCAGTTGATGGTCAAGCAGATTTTAGGAGAATACGAGGCCCGGGGGGGGGCAAGGATGACAAAGTACTTAGCCGAAGTCCAGAATCGACTGTACTACTGCAGTTTCTCTACTTTTCAGGGAGTCGATCGGTCGAATAACACAGTTATTGATGCTTTGGCCAAGCTAGCTACGACGGATGTGAGTTCTTTTAGTGGGTCAGTGTGATGCCCCCAAAATAGGTCTACACAACCCATTTTGAGTCGCCAAAAATAACACTACTGACACGAACTTTCCTATTAGAACTATTGAGTTGTCGTGCAAAATACGACGACACGTATACTGTGAGTTTCAATACAAATATTGTAACTTATATAATACGAAAATATTCATACTCAAATTCACCTTATTTAGTTCACCAAAAGCAACTATTAAATGATGTATAAAGTAAGTCACACACATTTTAAGTTCTCAGTACAATTATTATGTCACATTGTTCTATAACTAGATGAGGATTGCGACTAATTCGAAACACCACTTTATACCCATGTTCTCTCTGCTAGTTTCAGCTACACATTTATTTTCTGAATGAATTGTGAAGCAAAAGGGTGAGCAAAAATAGCCCAGTAAAGAATATCATGATTTAAGATAATTAAATTATTAATAGCCTTCATCAGTAATAAATCAAATATTTAGAACATATGGTAGATGATAAAAGTCCATAATGTCTATTATCTTCTCCAAATTAAAAGTCCATCATCAATATTTTATTCCTGTAACACCAATAAACAGTTTTTCTTGTACCCAAGACAAAGAGAACTTTCACCACTTATCTTTACCGGAAACACCAAAGATTATAGTTATACCAATTCACAGTTCATGTTTATAATTATGACATTAAATTCATCTTTGCATTCCAGGCCAAAGATATTCAATTGTAACACCAATAGTCATGCCAATTAATAGTCCATCTTTGCACTACGGGCCAAAGACATACAACTGTAAAACCAATAATCAGCAGTCCATCTTTGTACTATGGGCCAAATCACTACAAAAAATGGACATTCGGCAACGATTTTTTGGACAATGACTTATAAAGTCGTTGCCAAAAGTGCATATTTAGCAACTAAATTTGTCCTTCGTTACAATTTCTGAAAGGCTTTTATTTTTCGTAACGAAATCCACAGGTGGTTGTAAAATTTCGTTGCCAATTTATTGGAGGAAAAAATAATAATTTCCTGCTTATTTAATTTTTTGTTGCCGATGTGATTTCTCCTCATTGTGGGCAACGAAAACTTTTTTGTTATTATATTTCGTAACCTAATATGAGCCACATTCATTGTCAACAATTTTTTTCGTTGCGTATTTTATAAATTTTTTTACACCGACTAATAAATTGTTGCCCAAAATTAAGATAAACCTAATAAGCACATTTCGGCCCCTCTTTTTTTTCTTTTCCAAAACGTATCATTTTACATTTTAAAATTATTATTTATTTGGATGCAAATTTATACAGTCAAATATTTCACTCCCTCCATCTCAAAATAAATGCCCAATTTTTAATTTTTTTTTGTTAGAATTGTATTTTTGAAATTAAAATTGAGCAAATATAGATATACTTTCTAATTTTCAAAAATTAGAGTTGGTAGTAAATTTGATGTAGTTTATAATGATATATATGCTCACTTATAATTTTGAAAATAAAGTAATTAATTTCTAAAATGATTTATATAAAAAAAAATTATATATGTTTTGACAAGAAACCAGCAAAGAACCAAAATTATCCCGGAAATCGTACCAAAAACCAACCAAACCGCATCGATTAAACTACACCGATGGTTCCGGAGTAAACGATTCCTCTTCTATTAATGCATTGATGATTAACTCTTTCTTATTTCTATTAATCCATTAATATTTACTCTTCGATGTTCAACACTACATACTTCTTCTTCTCAACCCCTGATAACGTATTCAAATATCTAACAACAATGTCAAGCCAAAATCTGAGAAAAAAGAAATAAAAAGTAGGAAAAGAAACTCTTGCATCTTCTCATGCCGAACAACCTTCCTCTTAGCTCTCAAAGAACTCTAGCAATTGTTCGATCCTTTAATCAAAACACCCTCCAGAGAATACGAAGAAGTGAATCGATCGATCTACACTTTACGAAAAATCAGAGTAAGTTTAGATTTTGTCTATATTACATATTTCTATTGGATATTAATATTATGCATGAGGTGTTTGACAAAATGTCACACCTACTGATCTAGCGAAAAGAAGATGCAATTGAAGTGTAAAAATGGGAGTGAAAATCGAAGGAAAAGTGGAGAAAGTAAACGGGAAAGAACTAGATTACAAGGAATTCGTAAGGAAATACATGGGGAAGAATCAACCAGTGGTTTTAACTGGACTCATGGATGATTGGAGGGCTTGCAAAGATTGGGTTTATCCGGACGGAATTCTCAATCTCAACTTCTTCTCTTCTAATTTTGGTAATTCTAAGGTTCAGGTACTTAATTTTGCTCCTATCTATTGATATATATATATATATATATCCAAAAATATTTTCAATTATGAATATTAGATGAATATTGAAATTCTTTAATTCAATCATTAAAGCTATAATTGGGAAGTTTAGTTTGTAAAGAAACATGCAGAGTTAGTTGAGGTATTCAACATATTTGACAGGATTTTCGACACAACATAGAAAGTCTAAAACTTTAGACATGGAAAATAAATTAGAAGTAAAAACTAGGGAGAATATTGTATTAATTATTACTTTGGATCAGTTAAATACATGATTTAATCTATGGGTCTATGACCAGGCTTGTATTTTTTATCTGTTGCATAATTGGTAATGGAATTACATGTATCCTTTAGTCTTTTGTTAAAAAAACTGTGACCTAATTTGTCTCAGTCTATATAAAGCACAAAAATGTACAATAGATATTACATGAATATTATCAATCAACAAAAGAAAGATATGATGTGTGTATATATATATATATATGTATATATATTGATCTAAATTTATTTACTAAAAAACAAGTAAGATGGATGTTTGATCTCTTCCTCTTTATTTCTTGTTTTCCTTTCTTGAAATTTAGTATAACCTTCCAGATCTACAAGGAGTTTTTGGCATATGGAGTATAGTTTTTTCTCCCACCATTTTTGCCATGTTGCACCCATTTCTTTCAATAAAACTGGAGCTATAAAGAACAAAAAAAAATTAAATTAGCAATGTAACTTACAGGTTGCAGACTATTGTTTTAGAGAATTCACCGACCAGAAGAGGATAGAAATGTTTGTTTCAGAGTTTATTCACCAGTGGCTTGACCTTGCTCAGAAAGACAGTGACAATTATTTAAAGTCCCTACTTTATTTGAAGGACTGATATTTTGTGAAGGTATGGCTTGAAACAAACTACACTTTCTTTCTAATGTTGACTCAAATCCATTAAAGAGTGATCTCCTATGTTATCACATCCCATTAAAAAAAGTTGTCGCTAATTACAATTATTAAGAGTTAGGTATGTATCAAATTTACTTTGTAATTTTCAGGAGTACCTAGAGTATTTTGCGTTACACAACTTCACTATTTTTCTGTGATGACTAGCTTAATATGTATCTTGACAAGTATCATATGCATAATGATCCAAATACTTGCCACCAAGATGTTACTGAATTAAATTGCTCTGACTATCATTTTGTGTACATGAGAGCAAAAGGTTTGAGTGCAAATCCGCTGAACTCTTTGTAAGACATAAATATCATTTAATCTTGATTTATGCAAAAAAGATAGTTTATATGGATATCGATCGTATTTAATTTGGAAGTACTGAGAACCCCTATATGTAGGTACATGGACTCCTCTTCACACATATGTTTTCAGATTTTATAGTTGGTCAGCCAATGTGTGTGGCAGGAAACAAGGTTATTTTTTGCCTCCGAGTCAATCTCACCTTGTTTTTTACAGGTAGGTACATTTTCTTGCAGCAATTGATCAATACATGTTTTCCATCTACACATGTATGATTTATTTTAGATGTTATAGGGTTAAATTTTTCTTTAAATTTAACCCTAATTCTATCTTATTCTAAAATTTCACTATATTTTCTCTTGGTTTTGAAAAAGTTGTTGGATGTGTACTTAGTGAGGTTTTATTCGGGCATTTATTGTGCATATTACTTAAATAGATGTTTGTTCACTTTTGAAAATCATTATGCAAGCTATCAGTTGTTTTGTTATATTTTCAAAGGTTCTAGCTTATGTGTTCTGGTGTTGGAGCATAGTTAAAGTGTCTTTTAGATGTTGGGTTGAAATGTTCATCACCAGATATTGTGGTGCATCTTGCATTATTTGCTAAAATAACCGTTAAACTGACTGAATCTATTGGTGTTTTTATTTGTATTTGGCGTAGTATGATTGTAAAACACCTTAAAGCATCTTATGGACCTTGATAGTTCTACATGTTGTACTCTGACTGAACTTTATGATTGTGTAAGGTGCAACAGTCTGTTTGTTGTATTATAAAATATTAGGAATGTTGTTATATATGGTCCATAGGCAGTAACGTTTTAATTTTGTAATGAGTTATATTGATAGTCATCTAATATCAATGTATTGTTGCTAAATAAGGTTGTGTGTTATATGTGTTATAACTGTACAAGTATCTAGAGTATTGCACCAATTTGTATTCTTTCCAAAAGGAAATTTAACCTTTTAATACTCATATTTGACAATTGTTATTGACAATAGGTATGGGTCTACAAGAAAACATGAAGAGAAGTTCCCCACTCTTAATTTTGAGAAATTGTTGCCTGATTTAATTTATAAGTGGCATATACTTACTAGAATTTGTTAGTAAAACTTTTAGCTGGTTTGCACTTTGCAGTCATGTTGTCTTGCCTTTTTGTTGTTCTGCTGCTGCTGGAGCCTGGTGCCTGCTACATATGCTTTGCTGACTTGCTTCTGTTGTGTTGCAATCTGCATCAGCATGTTGTTGCTTCTGTTGTGCTGCAATCTGCATCAGCAATGTTGTCTGCTGCTGTGCTGCATCAGCATGTTGCTGCCTGCTACTATGCTGCTAGCTGCAGTGCTTCTGTTTGTTATGGATTAATTAGATTTTGTGTATTGTTACTTTTAATCATGTTAAGGATTTGAATTATTATGGTTGTTGTCTGTTGTTAATTATTTATCGGAAACTCTTGTATTGAAAATTTGAAATGACTTTTCTTTGTTTGGGAAATATAGACTTTAATCTCGGTTCTTAACCGAATTACCGAATAGTATGATGGATGATACTTTGGATTTTAATTTTTCTATTTTGGTTTAATAAGATGGAAAGTGGAAATTTAGTTATTCTATTGTTAGTGTTTTTTATCATTACAATTTGAGGCCAAATATTTGCTGGGTACTTAACACATAACTAGGTTGGGCACTTATTGCAGGTTTTTATTCTAAATTTATTTAAATAAATTTTGGTGTTTGGTTTGTAAATCAGAATATGAAGCAAATTTTTAAGTTAGTTTTTTATAAAAAAATTTGAATTTTTATAAATTGATCGAAATGTAGGAAATTATTTAATGTTTTAAATACTTATACAAGTTCGACTAAATATTGTTCTTGCTTTTTAGATACTTATTGAAATGTTTAATGTAAAGACAATAATAAAAAAACACATAACAATTTTTTAACGTATTATATAATTATTAATTTTTTTAGATAATAAGTATTATTTAGATAATTATAAAAACCATGGAATATTGTTTTCAATTTTTTATATAATTATTGATTTTATAGTTTCATTAATATTGTATTTATATCATTATTTATTTATTAATCACATAAATGTATTTACTTGTTCTAATTCACATATATGAAATAATTATTAAACACATTTCATGTAAGAGTTGGTGTTTTGAATTCCTACAATAATACTTATAGTTTCATTAATATTATATTATTTATTATTATTTATTTATTAATCATATATGTCTATTTTCTTGTTCTAATTCAGATATATCAAATAATTATCCAATACATATCAAGTAGGAGTTGGTATTTTAAATTCTTACATGTTATAAAATTATGGATGTCTAGATACATTCTCCTTGTTTTTGATTGTAACTCCCATGTCCATTTAGTTTTGAAACTCATGACCTTTGAGTTTTGTAACCTCCTAGTATGATGTTCTTATATCTATAAAGAAGAGCATTGTAAAGTGATTGATATATACAAAATATTACTCCCTCCATCCCATTATATCTGATCTTCTACATATTTTTACTTAGATTAAGAATAGTTGCAATTTTACTATTTTATCCTTAATTAATACTTTGATCTCATTCAATTCTCCATTAACACCATACTTATTTCACACTTTTTCTCCTAATTAAGGACCTTTCACATCCTAACCAGCGATCTTTGTACATTTTCTCAGCTGTACGTTAAATCACTGTTTCACATCCTAACCGGCGATCTTTGTACCTTTTCAAATATATATATATATATATATATATATATATATATATATATATATATATTTATTTATTTATTTTCTCTCCTAATTCTCTATACCTTTTTCTCTCTCTCTCTCTATCGATTTGGCTTAGGTTTCGGATCCGAGTATTTTTCTATATACCCTTATTACGCCTAGGTTAGGGTTTGTTGAGATCCGTAAATTCTGATAATGGAAACATTAATTTAACATGGAGTGAAGGAGTATTATTACCCCACATTGCTGATTATCTAATCGATCTTGTTCCTCTTCTTCTTCATCTTGTCCCTCTTCTTTTGTATGTTATTCTGTCTGTTCGATCATCTCCGCCAGCAGAAGTTGTTGGGGATAAAATCTGATAATTTTATCATTGCAGTAGAGTTTTGAAGGCTTCTCATAAATGTATCCTTGAAAATCAAATAATAGAATTTGAATTGTTTTTTGAAAATAGAGAAAATAGCCATTAATGGTGGTGGAGAAGGAAGGGTAAAGAAGGAAAACAAATAGGCAAAATAGTCTTGGTTTTGTAGAACGTCAAATATTTTGGGAAAAAAAAACACTCTAGAACGTCAGATATAATGGGATGGAGGGAGTATGAGAATACTCTCTTTTCTTCTAATCATCTTTGTTCATAATATTATTAATCTTTTATAATACGTTATCAGCACGAATTGCTTCTCACTTTCGTTTTGAAGATAATCATATTTGATTTGAAGGAGAAGGTATGTTTATCTATTATTTATACAAATTATTAGTATACTTTTATGCATAATATAGAATAATATTATTTTATTCAATGTTGATATCAGTGTTTTAGATCACAAAATACTTGACCAATACCATTTGCGGCAATATATTTGATCGCATGCATGATGATGATGAATACATGCAATACTACACACACAACACACACACACACACACACACACACACACACACACACACACACACACACACACACACACACACACACACACACACATATATATATATATATATATATATATATATATATATATATATATATATATGCTCTCTTTATGCATGTCTTCAATATGAGATGTAGGATTCTGGTCTCTGCATTATCATTGATTTAACTTATTATTGTAATCTTTTGTTGATTATAAACAGAGGTAACATAATAGTTAGTAAAACAAATTTTTGTGATGTTACATGAGACTTACACAGTAGCGTGTGTGAAAACAACAAATGTTTGAAGTTGTTAACACACTTAATATACTTTGTATTATGTTTCAGATATAGCAGGCGTATTAATAATTGTTATTTTTTTATTAGACTTTGTGTTTAATTACAATATATTTTACAAACACTGAGTATATTTGTGACTTAAATACATGTAGTTACTTTATTATTATTTGTGATTTTATACGTCATGTCATACTTGATTCTACCTTGCACTATATATATATAGATATATAAATATTTGTTCATATGTTTATGCACATGTGAATAGTTATATGCGGATATTTATAATAAATTAAATTTCTAATAATTTTTGATATTTTTTATGAAGTTATAATGACAAATCTTGCCAAACTTGAGTTCGTGGAACTTGATATTATGGGTAAGAATTAGTTGTCATGGATCCTTGATACTGAAATTCATCTTGATGCCATGGGTCTTGGAGACACCATTAAAGATGGTAATGAAACACCTAGTCAAAACAAGGCAAAGGCCATGATTTTCTTACGCCATCATCTCCATGAGGAGTTGAAATTAGAGTATCTCACGATAAAAGATCCTCTTATTCTTTGGAAAAATTTGAAAGAAAGATATGACCATCAAAAGACAGTTATTCTCCCAAAAGCTCGTTATGATTGGATACATTTACGATTGCAGGATTTTAAATCAGTAAGTGAATATAATTCTGCAATGTTTAAAATCAATTCTAAATTAAAATTATGTGGAGATAATACCACTGATGGAGATATGTTAGAAAAAACATTCTCTACTTTTCATGCCTCGAATGTGCTCCTGCAACAATATAGAGAGATCAAGGTTTTAAGAAATACTGTGAACTGATTTTAAGTCTCCTTGTGGCTGAACAAAATAATGAGCTTTTAATGAAAAATCATGAATCACGACCGACTGTATAATAATTATTAACTGAGAGCGAGGTTTTAAGAAATACTCTGAACTGATTTCAGCTTCATTCCTTAAAGTGAATGTTACAAGATATAATAATAATAATTATGGTCGTGGTCGTAATAGAGGTAGTGGTCGTGGTCATGGTCGTGGCCACGGGCGAGGTCGTTTTAATTACCGCAACCATGATACCAAACTTTCAAAGAATGAGGAGAAACAAGAAAAGGGGAAGAATATAAATAATAGAGATACCAAGAAGGAAGAAAATATTTGTTATCGATGTGGAATGAAAGGACATTGGTCTCGTACCTGTCGTACAACCAAACATCTTGTTGATTTATAGCAGTCCTCATTGAAAGGAAAGGAGAAGAACATAGAAATAAATTTTTCTCATCCACATCAAGATAACGATGATATCTATTTTGATCCCATGGATATGACACACCTTGACGTTGCAGATTTCTTTGAGCAAAATAATGAGCAAGTTAATATTTCTTGTAATGAAAATAATTAGTTCAGAATTATGTTAGTCCTTTTAAGTGTGTTTATTTTATGATAATGTATTTTCTTTTCTTCCTTTCATGTTGGCTTATTTAATGTATTTTGTTTTCTTTGTTTCGTAAAGAATTGTGTTATTTAATATATATAATATTATGTCTTATTATGAACATATTATATATTTATTCCTTTTATGGAGAAAATAAGGATTTGCGTCATGCTATATATGAGCCTAATATTAATGGTGGAGATATATGTTTGGCAAATAGTGCAACGACACATACCATTCTCAGACATAAGCAATATTTTTTAAATCTAAGAATGATGAAAGCAAAAGTGAATACAATATAAGATTCAGCAGACTTGATTGAAGGCTCTGGAAGAGCCAATATAATACTTCCTATTGGAACAAAATTTATTATTGATAATGCTTTATTTTTCACTAAATCAAGGAGGAATCTGCTAAGTTTTAAAGATATACGACTTAATGGGTACCATATTGAGACAGCTAATGACAATGGTATAGAATATCTTTACATCGTATCAAATGTCTCTACTGAAAAACAAATATTAGAAAAATTACCCGTTTTATCTTCAGGTTTGTCCTATACAAGTATGAGTACAATTGAAGTCAATGCAATAATAAACCAAAAGTTCAATGAACCAAATAATTTTATTATTTGGCATGACCGATTGGGTCATCCTGGATCAATAATGATGCAAAGAATTTTTGAGAATTCACATGACCATCCATTAAAGAACCAGAAGATTCTTCAATTTAAGGAATTCTCGTGTGCTGCTTGTTCTCAAGGCAAATTGGTCATTAGACCATCACCAGCTAAAGTTGGGATTGAAGCTCTAAGGTTTCTAGAACATATTCAAGGAGATATTTGTGGGCCTATTCACCCATCAAGTGGACCATTTAGATATTTTATTATTTTAATAGATGCATCTACAAGATGGTCACATGTGTGTTTATTATCAACTCGCAACTTGGCGTTTGCGAGATTACTTGCTCAGATTATTAGATTACGAATATAATTTCCAGATCATACAATTAAGACTATTCATCTTGAAAATGCTGGTGAATTCACATCCCAAACATTTAATGATTATTTCTTGTCACTTGGGATAAATAATGAATATCATGTTGCCCACGTTCATACTCAGAATGGTCTTGATGAATCATTTATTAAACGCCTCCAGTTAATTGTAAGACCATTGCTCATGAGAACAAAACTTCCTGTCTCTGTTTGGGGGCACGCTATTTTACATGCAACAACACTTATTCGCATTAGGCTAACATCATATCACAAATTCTCCCCATTACAATTGGTTTTAGGTCATGAGCCAGATATTTCCCATCTAAGAATATTTGGTTGTGCGGTATATGTTCCAATTTATCCTCTACAATGCACAAAGATGGGTCCTCAAAGGAAGCTGGGAATATATATTGGGTTTGAGTCCCCATCAATAATTAAATATCTTGAACCCTTAAAGGTGATTTATTAACGGCACGATTTACCGACTGTCATTTTGATGAGACTATGTTCCCAGCATTAGGGAGAGAAATTAAACAACTGGATAAAGATATTACATGGAATGCATTATCATTATTGAATTTTGATCCTTATACAAAACAATGTGAACAAGAAGTTCAAAAGATACTTCGCTTGCAAGATATAGCAAATCAGCTACCGAATGCATTCACTGACTCAAAAGGAGTAACCAAATCTCATATACCAGCTGTAAATACTCCAACTCGGATTGAAGTCCTAATAGGACAATTTGCAAAAATTATAGCAAATGAGTCTAAGGCATGCCAGAAGCGTGGTAAACCAATCAATTCGAAAGATAAAAATCCTTGAAAAAGAAAATAAGTAAATAAACAAGTTGGCATTATTGAGAAGGAAAATATTCATGAGGATATAGACATAACTAATCATAAAATCCCATAAGAGGTTCATGTACTTAAAAACAATAAAAATGATGAGATTTCGACAAGTTATGTCTCTACAAAGAAAAGATGGAACCGAAGTAAGATAGTTGTTGACAACAATTTTTCATATAATATATCTCTTGATATAATTAATGAAAACGAGGTTCTGAGCCTAATTCTGTCGAAGAATGTAGACGCAGAAATGATTGGCCAAAATGGAAAGAAAAAATACAAGCAAAATTAAATTTACTTGCAAAACGTGAAGTTTTTGGACCTGTAGTCCAAACACCCGAATAAGTAAAGCTTGTTGGATAAAAATGGGTATTTGTGCGAAAAAGAAATGAGAAAAATAAAATCGTAAGATATAAGGCACGACTTGTGGACAAGGGTTTTCACAAAGACCTGGCATTGATTACGATGAAACATATTCTCCCGTGGTAGATGCATTAATTATATTTCGGTATCTTATTAGCCTGGAAATTCATGAATAACTAGATATGTGTCTAATGGATGTTGTTATAGCCTATTTATATGGGTCAATTGATAATGATGTTTATATGAAAATCCCTGAAGGATTAAAAATGCCCGAAGCATATAATTCAAATCCCCGGGAAGTTTACTCAATCAAGTTACAAAGGTCCCTATATGGGTTAAAGCAATCAGGACGCATGTGGTACAATCGTCTTAGGGAATATTTATTGAAAGAAGGGTATAATAATAACCCTATATGCTCATGTGTTTTAATAAAGAAGTCAGAATCAGGTTTTGCTATCATTTGTGACGCCCCCAAAATAGGTATACATCACCCATTCTGAATTGTCAAATACATGGTACATAATACAAATACAAACTTCATTTATACAATACGAGAAAAAGCATAGCTGAGAGTTTTTACATGAATATTGTCTTATAGACAATATCCAAACTCAAATGGAGTCCTCATTACATTTATTATCACACTATTTCATAGAATAGTGATGACTACTATAGCCACCATCCTTGACCATCACTCCATTACCCGATTCGTCCCAACTATATTCTCATTTCCTGAAGAGAACAATAAAAGCAAAGGGTGAGCTCAACTAGCCTAGTAAATAATATTAAGATAACGCATAATAAATTATCGTTAGCCTTCAACAGTATTAAACTGGTAAAATACAATAAACAAAAAAGTTTAACTGCAGCGAAACAAATAATCCATTAGAAGAGTCAAGTAGAGCATGATATCTACCATCTTCTATGTTTTAAAAAGTTTATCATCAATTTTATCGCTGAGACTCAGCTCAATAATCCACATCACTGAATTATCCATGCACTATGGGCCAAGGATATTCATTAGTATCACATCCACAAATTATCCATGCACTACAGGCCAAGGATATTCGTATTATCACCAATGGTCATGATCATGTCAACAACTATCCATCAAAGCACTACGGGCCAATGTGGACTTTTACCACATCATTTGTAACATTACAGGTCCTGATTATACCGATACATAGTCATATTCATACCGATCAACATTCCATCTATGCACTACGGGTCAAAGATGACTTTCATCCCAATATAAGCATGAGGATGATGACAATGATATAAGAATTCAATTAAATGAGAGCAAGGATAAATTTTAAAGATTTATAATTCAATTTATCCAGAATTCAATAATGTCCAAATTGTCAACATGATACTGCTTTGTGGAGTAAAATTTAAGAATAATATTGTATCAAAAATGATTTGGACAGAAAATAAATCAATTTTTGTCTTGAATAGTACCCCGAGTGAATAGTACCCAAGTGAATAGTACCCCGTGAATAGTAATTCAGGAATAGTAACCCGTGAATAATACCCCGACATGAAAAGATTAAAAATTATCAAGAATATTCAGAAAAATATTTCAGTGGAACGATACTAGATGAAACCGTAAATTTCAAGGATATTCCACTAATTTCAAGGAGTATATAAGCAATAATTTAACAAAATGAGTGTAGAAATTAGAATCTAAAACGAAATAATATTACTTACATACTACAGAGTATGGAAGAAAATATTATTTCTTACGAATATTGAACAAAAATAATATCCCTTACCTTAAAATGAGAGTACTTCTGACTGGTAAGGCGGGGATATTCTTGAAGAAAACTTGAACTGTTTTCTACACTCAAAGTTTCCTTAAACTCTAAAGAAATACGCTCAATATTATAGAAGAAGAATTCTCTGATTCTGGTGTGATTTTCATTTCTAAACTAAGCATCCTATTTATAGGAGAATGGAATGATACTATTTGAAAATAAAAATCACGGACCAAAAGTAGATTTCTCTTTGGTAACAAGAATCATGTAAAACTTTTTAAAATTTTTATTTTACTATGTTGCAATATGCAACACTATGCACACACTATGCAACACTATGCAAATAAAATATAATATATTCTATTTTATATAAAAACAAAATTGGTAATATATATATATATATATATATATATATATATATATATATATATATATATATATATATACACACACACACACACACAGCTTTACCCTTACGGTAAAGGCATCCACCACCACCCACATTACATATTATATATATACTGAGTAAAGTTCTACCAATTATTTTTAAAAATGAGTAAGTGGGGGTCCATATAATAAACAAAATTTACAACAAATACTTGATAAAAATCCCCTCTATTTATCTCAACTCACTTGGCTTCACAAAACACATTTTTAATCACATTCATCATTAATATTATAACTTTTAATATTAACAACTAGATCATTCTCAGGAAAGAGGGGGCTTTCCGATAAGGATTTCTTCTCCCTATTGGCGCGTAATTAGGTGACCAAACCCCTTTCCTCCACAGAACTTTCTAGACATTATGAATAATGCAAATAATAATATATTCAATTTTGTCGTCTCCATTATTGATTTAATAATATAAAATATTGTGCAGATAAAACTGTGACAATAATTAAATTAATAATGTGAGATACTATGCAACAATTACTGTAGCAATAGATATTACATGAATATTATCAATCAACAAAAGAAAGATATGATGTGTGTGTGTGTGTATATATATATATATATGTATATATATTGATCTAAATTTATTTACTAAAAAACAAGTAAGATGGATGTTTGATCTCTTCCTCTTTATTTCTTGTTTTCCTTTCTGGATATTTAGTATAACTTTCCAGATCTACAAGGAGTTTTTGGCATATGGTGTATAGTTTTTTCTCCCACCATTTTTTCCATGTTGCACCCATTCTTTCAATAAAACTGGAGATATAAAGAATAAAAAAAAATTAAATTAGCAATGTAACTTGCAGGTTGCAGACTATTGTTTTAGAGAATTCACCGACCAGAAGAGGATAGAAATGTTTGTTTCAGAGTTTATTCACCAGTGGCTTGACCTTGCTCAGAAAGACAGTGACAATTATTTAAAGTCCCTACTTTATTTGAAGGACTGATATTTTGTGAAGGTATGGCTTGAAACAAACTACACTTTCTTTCTAATGTTGTCTCAAATCCATTAAAGAGTGATCTCTTATGTTATCACATCCCATTAAAAAAAGTTGTCGCTAATTACAATTATTAAGAGTTAGGTATGTATCAAATTTACTTTGTAATTTTCAGGAGTACCTAGAGTATTTTGCGTTACACAACTTCACTATTTTTCTGTGATGACTAGATTAATATGTATCTTGACAAGTATCATATGCATAATGATCCAAATACTTGCCACCAAGATGTTACTGAATTAAATTTCTCTGACTATCATTTTGTGTACATGAGAGCAAAAGGTTTGAGTGCAGATCCGCTGAACTCTTTGTAAGACATAAATATCATTTAATCTTGATTTATGTAAAAAAGATAGTTTATATAGATGTTGATCCTATTTAATTTGGAAGTACTGAGAACCCCTATATGTAGGTACATGAACTCCTCTTCACACCGATGTTTTCAGATTTTATAGTTGGTCAGCCAATGTGTGTGGCAGGAAACAATGGTATTTTTTGCCTCTGAGTCAATCTCACATTGTTTTTTACAGGTAGGTACATTTTCTTGCAGCAATTGATCAATACATGTTTTCCAACTACACATGTATGATTTATTTTAGATGTTATAGGGTTAAATTTTTCTTTAAATTTAACCCTAATTCTATCTTATTCTAAAATTTCACTATATTTTCTCTTGGTTTTTGAAAAAGTTGTTGGATGTGTACTTAGTGAGGTTTTATTCGGGCATTTGTTGTGCATATTACTTAAATAGATGTTTGTTCACTTTTGAAAATCATAATGCAAGCTATCAGTTGTTTTGGTTTATTTTCAAAGGTTCTAGCTTCTGTGTTCTGGTGTTGGAGCATAGTTAAAGTGTCTTTTAGACGTTCGGTTGAAATGTTCATCACCAGATATTGTGGTGCATCTTGCATTATTTGCTAAAATAACCGTTAAACTGACTGAATCTATTGGTGTTTTTATTTGTATTTGGCGTAGTATGATTGTAAAACACCTTAAAGCAACTTATGGACCTTGATGGTTCTACATGTTGTACTCTGACTGAACTTTATGGTTGTGTAAGGTGCAACAGTCTGTTTGTTGTATCATAAAATATTAGGAATGTTGTTATATATGGTCCATAGGCAGTAAAGTTTTAATTTTGTAATGAGTTATATTGATAGTCATCTAATATCAATGTATTATTGCTAAATAATGTTGTGTGTTATATGTGTTGGAACTGTACAAGTATCTAGAGTATTGCACCAATTTGTATTCTTTCCAAAAGGAAATTTAACCTTTTAATACTCATATTTGACGATTGTTATTGACAATAGGTATGGGTCTACAAGAAAACATGAAGAGAAGTTCCCCACTCTTAATTTTGAGAAATTGTTGCCTGATTTAATTTATAAGTGGCATATACTTCTTAGAATTTGTTAGTAAAACTTTTAGCTGGTTTGCACTTTGCAGTCATGTTGTCTTGCCTTTCTGTTGTTTTGCTACTGCTGGAGCTTGGTGCCTGGTGCCTGCTGCATATATGCTTTGCTGACTTGCTTCTGTTGTGTTACAATCTGCATCAGCATGTTGCTGCAATCTGCATCAGCAATGTTGTTTGCTGCTGTGCTGCATCAGCATGTTGCTGCCTGCTGCTATGCTGCAGTCCTTCTGTTTGTTATGGATTAATTAGATTTTGTGTATTGTTACTTTTAATCATGTTAAGGATTTGAATTATTATGGTGGTTGTCTGTTGTTAATTATTTATCGGAAACTCTTGTATTGAAAATTTGAAATGACTTTTCTTTGTTTGGGAAATATAGACTTTAATCTCGGTTCTTAACCGAATTACCGAATAGTATCATGGATGATACTTTGGATTCTAATTTTCCTATTTTAGTTTAATAAGATGAAAAGTGGAAATTTAGTTATTCTATTGTTAGTATTTTTTATCATTACAATTTGAGGCCAAATATTTGCTGGGTACTTAACACATAGTTAGGTTGGGCACTTATTGTAGGTTTTTATTCTAATTTTATTTAATTAAATTTTGGTTTTTGGTTTGTAAATCAGAATATGAAGCAAATTTTTAAGTTAGTTTTTTTTTTAAAAAAAATTGAATTTTTATAAATTGATTGAAATGTAGGAAATTATTTAATGTTTTAAATACCTATACAAGTTCGACTAAATTTTGTTCTTGCTTTTTTAGATATTTATTGAAATGTTTAATGTAAAGATAATTATAAAAAATACATAACATTTTTTTAACGTATTATATAATTATTATTATTTTTAGATAATAAGTATTATTTAGATAATTATAAAAAACCATGGAATATTGCTTTCAATTTTTAGATAATTATTGATTTTATAGTTTCATTAATATTGTATTTATATCATTATTTATTTATTAATCACATAAATATATTTACTTGTTCTAATTCACATATATGAAATAATTATTAAACACATTTCATGTAAGAGTTGGTGTTTTGAATTCCTACAATGATACTTATAGTTTCATTAATATTATATTATCTATTATTATTTATTTATTAATTATATATGTCTATTTCCTTGTTCTAATTCAGATATATCAAATAATTATCAAACACATATCAAGTAGAAGTTGGTATTTTAAATTCCTACATGTTATAAAATTATGGATGTCTAGATTCATATAATGGATGTTTAGATACATTCTCTTTGTCTTTGATTGTAACTCCCATGTCCATTTAGTTTTGAAACTCATGACCTTTGAGTTTTGTAACCTCCTAGTATTGATGTTCTTAATTATATCTATAAATAAGAGTATTGTAAAGTGATTGATATATATAAAATATTATGAGAATACTCTCTTTTCTTCTAATCATCTTTGTTCATAATATTATTAATCTTTTATAATACGTTATCAGCACGAATTGCTTCTCACTTTCGTTTTGAAGATAATCATATTTGATTTGAAGGAGAAAGTATGTTTATCAATTATTTATACTAATAATATATACTTTTATGCATAATATACAATAATATTATTTTATTCAATGTTGATATCAGTGTTTTAGATCACAAAATACTTGACCAATACCATTTGCGGATATCCATTCATCAATATATTTGATCAGGCATGCATGATGACCATGCAATACTAAAAACACACACACACACACACACACACACACACACACACACACACATATATATATATATATATATATATATATATGCTCTCTTTATGTATGTCTTCAATATCTGATGTTGTAGGATTCTGGTCTCTGCATTATCATTGATTTAATTTATTATTGTAATCTTTTGTTGATTATAAACAGAGGTAACGTAATAGTTAGTACAACAAATTTTTGTGATGTTACATGAGACTTACACAGTAGCGTGTATGAAAACAACAAATGTTTGAAGTTGTTAACACACTTAATATACTTTGTATTATGTTTCAGATATAGCAGGCATATTAATAATTGTTAATTTTTTTTTATTAGACCGTGTTTAATTACAATATATTTTACAAACACTGAGTATATTTGTGACTTAAATACATGTAGTTACTTTATTATTATTTGTGATTTTATACGTCATGTCATACTTGATTCTACCTTGATATATATATATATATATATATATATTTGTTCATATGTTTATGCATAGGCCTGACAAAATATGGTTATGGGTTGGTTTTGGTTTTCAAAATATGGTTATGGTTCTATTTAAGAACTAAAACCATATTAACCATTTTTAATATGGGTTGTGTAGGTTGGAACTATATGGTTATAGTTAAAAACTATATTAACCATATTAACCATTTTAAGATGTTTTGACTTGTAAACAAAAATTTTATAAAATGAAATTGTGATCATCACAATTAAATTAATTAAGTAATTATATGATATAAAAATTTATTAATATAAATAATAAAATGCTAAAAAACTATACTAATAAAATTTTAAACAAATAGTACTCCATGATCGTCTATATATTTATATTAATTATGTAAAATTATGTTTGAAATATTTTAATTATTAGCTAATTATTTGAATTAATTATTTAAATTTATTATACTTTCACCCTAATTAAGATTATATAAATTGATAATAAGGATAAAATAGTAAAATATTATATTCGGATCTATTATAAAAATTGATTATCAAACAACTCTTTTATATTTAATTAAACTCTGTTTGAAAACCTTAATAAATATTTGTATTTTATATAGAACCTCAATTTTAATAAACTTTCATTACAAAGTTTTATGAAATAGTAAAATTTTAATTATTTATTTGTTTAAGAATCTAAACATAGTCTAAAAATACATTATTTATGTGGTTAGATAGAGGAATGAAATGTGATACTGTAATGGTAAATAGTTTCATCTCCTTAGACCTTAAGATGAAATGAATGAAACAAGGAAGAAAATAATTCTCTAAAAAAAAGAAAGTTGAATTAAGCTATTTATTTATTTAGGTAAAGCGGGACTGCGTTGTTTTAATTCTTCAATGTTGAAGGCTTCTTGTGGTCATGTTGTGCCACGGTCCATGAGTGTTGATTTTTTTATAAAAGTGCACACATTAATGTTTTGATGATTATGGGAATGAAATATGGGTTAAAAAATGGTTAACCGGATAATTAACTATATTTGTTTAAAAAAATATGGGTCCAAACTTTAACCAACCTGAATAAATAAAAATAATTAACCAACCCATTTGGTTCCAGTTAATATGGTTTGACCCAACTGTTAACTAATTATATTGTCAGGTCTATTTATTCACATGTGAATAGTTATATGCGGATAGTTATAATAAATTAAATTTCTAATAATTTTTGATATTTTTGTTATGAACTTACAATGACAAACCTTGTCAAACTTGAGTTCGTGGAGCTTGATGTTACAGGTAAGAATTATTTGTCATGGATCTTTGATGCCGAAATTCATCTTGATGCCATGGGTCTTGGAGACACCATTAAAGATGGTAATGAAATACCTAGTCAAAACAAGGCAAATGCCATGATTTTCTTAGACATCATCTCCATGCGGAGTTGAAATTGGAGTATCTCACAATAAAAGATCATCTTATTTTTTGGAAAGATTTGAAAGAAAGATATGACCATCAAAAGATAGTTATTCTCCCAAAAGCTCGATATAATTGGATACATTTACGATTGCAGGATTTTAAATCAGTAAGTGAATATAATTCTGCAATGTTTAAAATCAGTTCTAAATTAAAATTATGTGGAGATAATATCACCGATGGAGATATGTTAGAAAAAATATTCTCTACTTTTCATGCCTCAAATGTGCTCCTGCAGCAACAATATAGAGAGCGCGAGGTTTTAAGAAATACTGTGAACTGATTTCATGTCTCCTTGTGGCTGAACAAAATAATGAGCTTTTAATGAAAAATCATAAATCACGATTGACTGGTTCAGCTCCATTCCCTGAAGTGAATGTTACAAGATATAATAATAATTATGGTTGTGGTCGTAATAGAGGTCGTGGTCATGGTCGTGGCCACGGGCGAGGTCGGTTTAATTACCGCAACCATGATACCAAACTTTCAAAGAATGAGGAGAAACAAGAAAAGGGGAAGAATATAAATAATAGAGATATCAAGAAGGAAGAAAATATTTGTTATCGATGTGGAATAAAAGGACATTGGTCTCGTACCTGTCGTACAACCAAACATCTTGTTGATTTATATCACTCCTCATTGAAAGGAAAGGAGAAGAACATAGAAATAAAATTTTCTCATCCACATCAAGATAACAATGATATCTATTTTGATCCTATGGATATGACACACCTTGACGTTGTAGATTTTTTTGAGCAAAATAATGAGCAAGTTAATATTTCTTGTAATGAAAATAATTAGTTCAGAATTATATTAGTCCTTTTAAGTGTGTTTATTTTATGCTAATGTATTTTCTTTTCTTCTTTTCATGTTGGCTTATTTAATGTATTTTGTTTTCTTTGTTTCGTAAAGAATTGTGTTATTTAATATATATAATATTATGTCTTATTATGAACATATTATATATTTATTCCTTTTATGGAGAAAATATGGATTTGCATCATGCTATATATGAGCCTAATATTAATGGTGGAGATATATGCTTGGCAGATAGTGCAACGACACATACTATTCTCAAACATAAGCAATATTTTTCAAATCTAAGAATGATGAAAGCAAAAGTGAATACAATATCAGATTCAGCAGACTTGATTGAAGGCTCTAGAAGAGCCAATATAATGCTTCCTATTAGAATAAAATTTATTATTGATAATGCTTTATTTTCCACTAAATCAAGGAGGAATCTGCTAAGTTTTAAAGATATACGACTTAATGGGTACCATATTGAGACAGCTAATGACAATGGTATATAATATTTTTACATTGTATCAAATGTCTCTACTGAAAAACAAATATTGGAAAAATTACCCGTTTTATCTTCAGGTTTGTACTATACAAGTATTAGTACAATTGAAGTCAATGCAATAATAAACCAAAAGTTCAATGAGCCAAATAATTTTATTATTTGGCATGACTGGTTGGGTCATCCTGGATCAATAATGATGCAAAGAATTTTTGAGAATTCACATGACCATCCATTAAAGAACCAGAAGATTCTTCAATTTAAGGAATTCTCGTGTGCTGCTTGTTCTCAAGGAAAATTGGTCATTAGACCATCACCAGCTAAAGTTGGGATTGAAGCTCTAAGGTTTCTAGAACATATTCAAGGAGATATTTGTGGGCCTATTCACCCACCAAGTGGACCATTTAGATATTTTATTGTTTTAATAGATGCATCTACAAGATGGCCACATGTGTGTTTATTATCAACTCGCAACTTGGCGTTTGCGAGATTACTTGCTCAGATTATTAGATTACGAACATAATTTCCAGATCATACAGTTAAGACTATTCATCTTAAAAATGCTGGTGAATTCACATCCCAAATATTTAATGATTATTTCTTGTCACTTGGGATAAATAATGAACATCATGTTGCCCACGTTCATACTCAGAATGGTCTTGATGAATCATTTATTAAACGCCTCCAGTTAATTGTAAGACCATTGCTCATGAGAACAAAACTTCCTGTCTCTATTTGGGGGCACGCTATTTTACATGCAGCAACACTTATTCGTATTAGGCTAACATCATATCACAAATTCTCCCCATTACAATTGGTTTTTGGTCATGAGCCAGATATTTTCCATCTAAGAATATTTGGTTGTGCGGTATATGTTCCAATTTATCCTCCACAACGCACAAAGATGGGTCCTCAAAGGAGGCTGGGAATATATATTGGGGTTGAGTCCCCATCAATAATTAAATATCTTGAACCCTTAACAGGTGATTTATTTACGGCACGATTTACTGACTGTCATTTTGATGAGACTATGTTCCCAGCATTAGGCAGAGAAATTAAACAACTGGATAAAGATATTACATGGAATGCATTATCATTATTGAATTTTGATCCTTGTACAAAACAATGTGAACAAGAAGTTCAAAAGATACTTCGCTTGCAAGATATAGCAAATCAGCTACCGAATGCATTCACTGACTCAAAAGGAGTAACCAAATCTCATATACCAGCTGTAAATACTCCAACTCGGATTGAAGTCCTAATAGGACAATTTGCAAAAAATGTAGCAAATGAGTCTAAGGCATGCCAGAAGCGTGGTAGACCAATCGGTTCGAAAGATAAAAATCCTCGAAAAAGAAAATAAGTAAATAAACAAGTTGGCATTATTGAGAAGGAAAATATTCATGAGGATATAGACATAACTAATCATAAAACCCCATAAGAGTTTCATGTACTTAAAAACAATAAAAATGATGAGATTTCGACAAGTTATGTCTCTACAAAGAAAAGATGGAACCGAAGTAAGATAGTTGTTGACAACAATTTTTCATATAATATATCTCTTGATATAATTAATGAAAATGAGGATTCTGAGCCTAATTCTGTCTAAGAATGTAGACGCAGAAATGATTGGCCAAAATGGAAAGAAAAAATACAAGCAAAATTAAATTTACTTGCAAAACGTGAAATTTTTGGACCTGTAGTCCAAACACCCGAATAAGTAAAGCCTGTTGGATACAAATGGGTATTTGTGCGAAAAAGAAATGAGAAAAATAAAATCGTAAGATATAAGGCACGACTTGTGGACAAGGGTTTTCACAAAGACCTGACATTGATTACGATGAAACATATTCTCCCGTGGTAGATGCATTAATTATATTTCGGTATCTTATTAGCCTGGCAACTCGTGAATAACTAGATATGTGTCTAATGGATGTTGTTACAGCCTATTTATATGGGTCAATTGATAATGATGTTATATGAAAATCCCTAAAGGATTTAAAATGCCTAAACCATATAATTTAAATCCCCGGGAAGTTTACTCAATCAAGTTACAAAGGTCCCTATATGGGTTAAAGCAATCAGGACGCATGTGGTACAATCGTCTTAGTGAATATTTATTGACAGAAGTGTATAATAATAAATTTTTAATTTTAAAGATTTATAATTCAATTTATCCATAATTCAATAATGTCCAAATTGTCAACATGATACTGCTTTGTGGAGTAAAATTTAAGAATAATATTGTATCAAAAATGATTTGGACTGAAAAGAAATCAATTTTTGTCTTGAATAGTACCCCGGGTGAATAGTACCCAAGTGAATAGTACCCCATGAATAGTAATTCAGGAATAGTAACCCGTGAATAATACCCCGGCATGAAAAGATTAAAAATTATCAAGAATATTCAGAAAAATATTTCAGTGGAACGATACTAGATGAAACGCAAATTTCAAGGATATTCCATTAATTTCAAGGAGTATATAAGCAATAATTTAACAAAATGAGTGTAGAAATCAGAATCTAAAATGAAATAATATTACTTACATACTACAGAGTATGAAAGAAAATATTATTTCTTACGAATATTAAACAAAAATAATATCCCTTACCTTAAAAGGAGAGTACTTCTGACTGGTAGGGCGGGGATATTCTTGAAGAAAACTTGAACTGTTTTCTACACTCAAAACTTCTTTAAACTCTAAAGAAATACGCTCAATATTATAGAAGAAGAATTCTCTGATTCTGGTGTGATTTTCAATTCTAAACTAAGTATCCTATTTATAGAAGAATGGAAGGATACTATTTGAAAATAAAAATCACGGAACAACAGTAGATTTCTCACGGGAAATACAACCGGCGAAAACTTTTAAAAATTTTAATTTTACTATGCGGCACTATGTAACATTATGTACACACTATGCAGTACTATGTAAATAAAATATAATATATTCTATTTTATATAAAAACAAAATTTATAATATATATATATATATACTGAATAACATTCATCATTAATATTATAACTTTCAATATGAACAACCAGATTATTCCTAGGAAAGAGGGGGCTTTTCGAAAAAGATTTCTCCTTATTGGTGCGCAATTAGGTGACTAAACCCCTTTCCTCGACAGAACTTTCTAGACATTGTCAATAATGCAAATAATAATATGAAAAACTTTCTCGTCTCAATTATTGATTTAATAATATAAAATATTGTGCAGATAAAACTGTGACAATAATTGAATCAATAATGTGAGATACTATGCAGCAATTACTGTAGCAATAATTGAGTATAACTGAGTGACTTCTCATGTAAGCATCAATAATCAAAGATACTGTACAATACTGTGTGCTACTATGCAACCATGCGTATTACTGTACTCTTATCACCGGGTATTTCAACAGTTAACGGTAAAACTTTTGCCGTTATTTTTATAAAAAGATATTTCTATCGTTTCCTAACTCCGACAATAATTTCGTTGTGGGGTCCACCAATGATTGTGTCGTTGTATGAATATTCCCTGTTAAAATGAATATTCCCTGACCAATCGAATATTTATAACAACTTGCTTACTTTGCAAAATTTATAAATATTATCCACAACTATAACATTATATCAAATCCACACCATAATATTCAAAAATATATTTTGAGAAAAATTAATCTTTATTCATGAAAGTTGGGGTCTTACATCATTGTTGTGTATGTTGATGATTTAAATATTATTAGAACTCATGGAGATATTCCAAAGACAATGAATTATTTAAAGAAAGAATTTGAGATGAAAAATTTAGGAAAAATTAAATTTTTTGCTCGGCCTGCAGATCAAGTATTTAGTAGATGGAATTCTCATTCATCAGTCAACTTACACAAAGAAGAAATATTTGAAGCTTTTATGATCTATATAGATCTCCACTTTCTCCCCATACAGGTAGTGTCTCCAGATCTTCAATGCGAAAATGACTGCTGCCAATTCCTCTCATATTCTTTGAGTTGTCACGAGGCATAGGCTATGACTTTCTCATGGTGCATGAGAACACATCCTAACTCTTTGCCTGAAGCATCGCTATAAATAACAAAACCATCCAAACCAGATGGTATTGTCAGAACAGATGCCGAAATGAGTTTTCTCTTGAGCTCTTGGAAACTCTTCTCTCATTCCTCGCTCCAACCGAATTTTGTGTCTTTTCGAGTCAGTTGAGTTAATGGATTAGCGATTCGAGAAAATCCTTCCACGAATCTCCGATAATAACCAACTAAGCCCAGAAAGCTACGTACTTCGGTCACCGACTTCGATTGCTCCCAACTTTGTATTACTTCAAGCTTCGTCGGGTCAACAGATACTCCATGTTTTGATACCACGTGCCCAAGGAATGCTACTTCCTCAAGCCAAAACTCGCAGTTCTTCAGCTTGGCATATAGCTTGTTATCACGAAGCCTTTGAAGTGCCAGCTTCAAATGGTGCTCATGATCTTCACGGGTTTTGGAATAGATGAGGATGTCATCAATAAAGACAACAACGAACTGATCCAAATATTCCTTGAACACACGGTTCATCATATGTAAGACCCCAAAATTTATGAAATGAAAGTATTTAATTTTCTTATAATTATTATTCTACTTAATAAATGGTTTAATTGATAAAAGATTAAAGTTAAGGATGATATGTGAAATTTTTTGCAAAGTAAGCAAGTTGATATAAAATATTCGTTGTGTCGGGGAATATTCATTTGGTCGGGTAATATTCTTTTTGTCAGGGAATATTCATTAGACGACACTATCATTGGTGGACCCCACAACGAAAGTATTTTCGTAGTTAGAAAATGACAGAAATATCTTTTTATAAAAATAACGGTGAAATTTTTATCGTTAAACAATTGAGATATTCGGTGGTAAAAATACAGTAATACGCATGGTTGCATAGTAGCACACGGTATTGATTATTGATGCTTACGTAAGAAGCCACTCAGTTTACTCAATTATTGCTACAGTAATTATTGTATAGTATCTCACGTTATTTGATTCAATTATTGTCACAATATCATCTGCATAATATTTTATATTATTAAATCAATAATTGAGACGATAAAGTTATTCATATTATTATTTACAATATTGATGATGTCTAGAAAGTTCTGTCAAGGAGAGGTTTGGTCACCAAATTGCGCACCAATAGGGAGAAATCCTTATCGGAAAGCCCCCTCTTTCTTGGGAATGATCTGGTTGTTAAATATTGTGAGTTATAATATTAATAATGAATAATTATTGAAGTATTAAGAATGTGTTTATTGAAGATAAGTGAATTAAAAAAGTTAGTGGGGAATAATGCAAACTTGGAAAACTTTAGGGGTATTAAAGTGTAATAAGTTAAATCAATCTGGACCGTCGATGGTAGTTTTAATAGTAAATTAATCTAGACCATCGATGGTGGTTTTAATAGTAAATCAATCTGGACCGTCAGTGGTGGTTTTAAAAGTAAATCAATATGGACCGTCGGTGGTGGCTTTAAAAGTAAATCAATCTGGACCGTCGGTTGTGGTTTTAATATTAATCAATATGAACCGTCCGTTCTAATAGTAAATCAATCTGGACCATTCATGAATCAGTTACTATTTAGTCCATTCTCTTATAAATAGAAGATTAATTCTTCTTTCATTCTCACCAATTCACTGAGATTCACAAGAGACACTATAGAGAGAGAAACTATAGAGAGCAAGAAGAAGAGTATTCTGCTACTTCACTATTGCAGTATCTAGCTTTCTACTAAGGTAAAGGATATTATTTGTTGTATTCATAAGGGATGTTATTTTCATTTGGTAAGGGGTATTATTTCTTTCGTATTCATAAGGAATACTATTTTTTCATATTCGTCCTTTAATATGTCGGAATAACCTATCTACGTGGATTACGTACCGTATGACAGGTGAAAATCCATTTTCAGTTTCGTATGTTATTTCTTTTCATATTCTTAAATCTAAACTTACTATGGTAAGTATTGCTTCGATAATCCTTGAAATTAGTGGAATATCCTTGAGTTTTGCTCTTCATCCAGTATCGTTTCATTGAAATATTGATCTGAACTTTCTTATTAAATATCAATATTTTCACCCGGGGTACTATTCACGAGTTACTATTCACTATAATATTATTCACTCAGCTATTCGGGGCAATTTTCATGCTGGGGTACTATTCACGGGTTGCTATTCACCCGATTACTATTCACTCAAATATTATTCACTCGGGTATTCGGGGCACTTTTCATGTCGGGGTACTATTCACGGGGTACTATTCCCGAAGTACTATTCACATGGTACTATTCACCGAAACATTTATTTCTTTTCTGTCCAAATTATTTTTGATACATGGATATTATTCTTGAATTTTACTCCACAAAGCAGTATCATGTTGACAATTTGGACATTATTGAATTCTCGATAAATTAAATTATAAATCTTTAAAAATTTATCCATTTCTTTCTTTTAATTGAATTCTTATATCATTGTCATCGTCCTCATGCATATATTGTGATGAAAGTCATCTTTGGCTTACGTGCATAGATGGACTGTTGATTGGTATAATTATGACCAGGGATAATTTGGTATGATCATGACCATTGATGATTACACGAATATTCTTGGCCCGTAGTGCAGGAATAATTTATGGACGTGATACTAATGAATATCATTGGCCCGTAGTGCAGGGATGATTCGATGATGTGATTTATTTATTAAGCTGAGTCCCAGCGATAAAGTTAATGATAAACTTTTTAAATCATAGAAGATAGTAGATATCATGCTCTACTTGACTCTTCTAATAGATTTCTTGTTCCGCTGCATTTAAACTTGTTGTCTATTATATTCTATCAGTTTAACATTGTTGAAGGCTAATGATAACTTATTCTACATTATCTTAGTCATAATATTTCTTACTGGGCTATTTGAGCTCACACTTTTACTTCCATTGTTCTCTTCAGGAAATGAGAACGTAGCCGAAACTAGTCGAGGAACGGAGTGATGGTCCGAGATGGTGTTATAGTAGTCCTCACTATTCTATAAAATAGTGTGACAATAAATGTAACGAGGACTCCATTTGAGTTTGGATATTGTCTAGAAGACAATATTCGTGTAAAAACTCTCAGCTCCTGTTGTATAATTAAGTTTGTATTTGTATTCAGTACCATGTATTTGGCTACCCAAGATGGGTGATGTATACCTATTTTGGGGGCGTCATAGTTGGTATCAAAGCTTAGGGATATGATCCCTGACTGAGATGTGAGACAAGAACTAAGAGGGGAGAGACGGGGAATTCCTTCGCTAGTATGACCTACCTAAGTTTATTTGATATTTAATTGGTCGGTCAGAGTATAGGGATAACATATGACATGTCAATTAACCCTTGTTTTATGGAAGTGTTTGAAAATGACATCTAAAAATGTTGAGATCAATAATGAAGCACATGAGACCGTTGAGTCACCAACGATCAATATCCAGGATAATGTGCAACAGGAAGACAATAATCCTCAGGTAAACAACACAGATCAAATGATGAACGATGGGATGTTCAGAGGCTTTATGCAATTCATACAACATCAGGCGAGAGCGACTCCTGTTCAAAATACAGGTGGAACCACTGGCAACTCACAGATAGTCACCGCTAAGCAATTCAAGGAGCTGACACCATCGGAGTTTTTGGGAGAGCCAAAACCACTTAAGATGGAGACGTGGATAAAGCAGATCACCAAGATATTTGATGTCTTGGGATGCTCCGAAGAGCAAAAGGTTCCCTTTGCCACCTTCATGTTAAGAGGAGAGGTAGATTACTGGTGAGAATCAGTAAAATGTACTCAGCCTGCCGCACTCAAAATGTCTTGGGAAAAGTTCTAAGAACTGTTCAACGACAAGTACTTTCCCAAAAGTATTCGTCACACGAAGGAGGTGGAGTTTATCAAGTTGAAGCAAAATAATATGACCGTGTCGCAGTATGAGGCTAAGTTTGCCGAGTTGTCCCGGTTCACATCCCATTTGGTTGATAATGAGGAGAGGATGACGCGAATGTTTCTACGAGGTTTGAGACCCGAAATACGTCAATACCTCATTTCTCACAAACTGTGTTTGTATTCAGATGTTGTAAATAGGGCTCAGTTATTGGAGCGCGATAATGAGTCAACCCAAACAAGAGAGAGCAGTCGGCAAGTCGATAATACCAATGGTAGCAGTCATCGAAGCGGTGACAACAAACGTGGAGGGAATCAATATACCAGAAATTGTAACCACTTCGGTGGTAATCATGGCTAAGATAATAGACAAAATGATTCAAGTGGAAATTTCAAGAAGAGAAGATTTAACGATGACGGAAGGCGATACACCAAACACCAAACAACAAATTCTAGGGGAGGAGAAAGCAACCTAGCTAGTTAGATCTTCTGAGATGCAAGAGAGAGGAGGGACATGTAAGTTCAAACTGTCCACAGCCTTCCAAGGTATGTTTTAGTTGTGGAAAAGACGGTCACATAGCTCTATTTTGTCCTATAATGAAATCAAGTCCAGCTAGGACGGTGGCACCAAAGGCGGATACGGACAAAATAAAGTCGGCGGTTTCAGGAAGAGCGTTTTGCGTGCCTTCTCAAAAAGTGAGTAACCCGAATGAAGTTAGCACGGGTTAGTTAATTATAAATTAATGCAAAGTCTATACCTTATTAGATATTGGTTCTACCCACTCTTTTATTTCTCCTACTTGTTCTCAACGTTTAAATTTAACTCCGTAGAAATTAGACTTTGACTTATTGGTTAAAACTCCGTTAGGAGAAACCTTCGTTACCTCTACTGTTTATAAATCTTGTTTGATTCAAATCGACACTTTCACGTTACCTGTCGATCTTATCTCTTTGAAAATACTTGCATTCGATGTGATTTTAGGAATTAATTGGTTGACCACTCATCATGCTAAAATTGATTGTTTTCATAAGGTTGTTAGCTTTCATATTCCTAACCAACCTATTATGCAAATTCAAATAACCAAACCACTAAAGTCAATCACTATCATATCAAGCCATAAAGCTATTCATTTATTGAAAAATGGATGTCAAGCTTTCTTAGTCATTTCACAGATTTAAACAACAAATACGTCAGATCTGAATGATATTTCTATTGTTAATAAATTTCCTAACGTATTTCCCAAAAAACTTCTTGGCCTACCCTCAGAGCGTGAAATCGAATTTTGTATCGACCTTGCACCCGATACATAACCCTCAAATATTTTTTTCACCCAAAACGAACGTTGTAAGACCCCAACTTTTATGAATAAAGATTAAATTTTCTCGAAATATATTTTTGAATATTATGGTGTGGATATGATATAATATTATAGTTATGGGTAATATTTACAAATTTTGCAAAGTAAGCAAGTTGGTATAAAATATTCGATTGGTCGGAGAATATTCGTTTTAACAGGGAATATTCGTACAACGACACAATCATTGGTGGACCCCACAACAAAAGTATTGTCGTAGTTAGAAAACGACAGAATTATCTTTTTATAAAAATAACGGCGAAAGTTTTACCGTTAAACTGTTGAACTACCCGGTAGTAAAGGTATAGTAATACGCGTGGATGCATAGTAACACACGGTATTTATTATTGATGCTTACGTGAGAAGTCACTCAGTTATACTCAATTATTGCTACAGTAATTGCTGCATTATATCTCTCATATTATTGATTCAATTATTGTCACGGTATCATCGGCATAATATTTTATATTATTAAATCAATAATTGAGACGACAAAGTTATTCATATTATTATTTACAATATTGACAATGTCTAGAAGTTCAGTCAATGAGAGGTTTGGTCACCTAATTGCGCGCCAATAAGGAGATATCCTTATCGGAAAGCCCCCTCTTTCCTGGGAATGACCTGGTTGTTAAATATTATGAGTTATGATATTAATGATGAATAAGTTCGTGTTGATTAAAGATGAAATTGATAGTTCCATTGTGTTGGGATTATTAGTGTTAGTAGAAATCGACATTTATTTCGATAATAATTGATGTCTGGAAGTTAAATTGACCAATCAGATAATTAATTGGATAAATGAGAAATTAATTGCTATTAATTCACATACTTATAACTATGTGTTCACATGTGTGTACTATTAATTCACATGCAGGTACTATTAGGGGAGGTGGTGCAAGATTGATAATACTTGCAGGACTAAATTAAAAATGAAGGAAAAGACGAAGGTATTATACTGTAATATTTAGAGCCCCAAAACGTGCAATTATCGAAACTATATTTTCGTATAAATAGAAGCTCATTCTTCTTTCATTCTCACCAATTCACTAAGACTCACAAGAGCAATTATAGAGAGAGAAGCTATAGAGAGAAAGAAGAAGAGAAGTCTGCTACCTCACTATTCCAGTATCCAATCTTCTTCTGAGGTAAGGGATATTATTTTGTTCAGTATTCATAGGAATAGTATTTTCTTTAATACTCTATAGTATGTGAGTAATATTATTTCATCTCGTATTCCTAATTATACCCTCATCTTGTTAAAGTATTGCTTCTATACTCTGTGAAATTAGTAGAATATCCTTGAAATTTGCGCTTCATCTAGTATCGTTTCACAAGGATATTTTCTACACATTCTTGTTAAATTTTAAGCTTTTCATGCCAAAGTACTATTCATAAAGTACTATTCACAAGGAACTATTCATGAGTACTA
Organism: Panax ginseng; assembly: GCA_020205605.1. Classification (NCBI taxonomy): domain Eukaryota; kingdom Viridiplantae; phylum Streptophyta; class Magnoliopsida; order Apiales; family Araliaceae; genus Panax; species Panax ginseng. The sequence goes on from CM035131.1 coordinate 46,128,485, forward strand.
TTCATAAAGTATTATTCACGGGGTACTATTCCCAAAGTACTATTCATGGGGTACTATTCACCCGAGTACTATTAACCCAAAGTACTATTCATGACAAAAATAGATTTTTTTTCGGTCCAAATCATTTTTGATACAATATCATTCTTGAATTTTACTCCAAAAAGCAGTATCATGTTGGCAATTTGAATATTATTGAATTCTGGATAAATTAAATTATAAATCTTTAAAAATTTATCCTTTGTTTCTTTTAATTGAATTCTTATATCATTGTCATCATCCTCATGCTTATATTGTGATGAAAGTCATCTTTGGCTTACGTGCATAGATGAACTGTTGATTGGTATGATTATGACCAGTGATCATTCGGTATAATCATGACCCGTAATGTTACAAATGATGTGGTAAAAGTCCTCATTGGCTTGTAGTTCATTGATGGAAAGTTGTTGGTATGATTATGACCAGGGATTATTCGATATAGTCATGACCATTGATGATTACATGAATATCCTTGGTCATGGTGTAGGGATGATTCGATGATGTGGTTTATTTATTAAGCTGAGTCTCAACGATAAAGTTGATGAAAATCTTTTTAAATCATAGAAGATAGTAGATATCATGCGCTACTTGACTCTTCTAATGGATTTCTTGTTCCGCTGCAGTTAAACTTGTTGTCTATTATATTCTATCAGTTTAACAGTGTTGAAGGCTAACGATAACTTATTCTGCATTGTCTTAGTCATAATATTTCTTACTGAGCTAGTTGAGCTCACCCTTTGCTTTCATTGTTCTTTTTAGGAAATGAGAATATAGCTGGGACTAGTCGGGGAACGGAGTGATGGTCCAGATGATAGCATTAGTAGTCCTCACTATTCTGTTAAATAGTGTGATAATAAATGTAATGAGGACTCCATTTGAGTTTGAATATCGTCAGAAGACAATATTCGTGTAAAACTCTCACTCATGTTGTATAATTAAGTTTGTATTTGTATTCAAGACCATGTATTTGGCGACCCGGGATGGGTGATGTATACCTATTTTGGGGAAGGCCACAACAGTATCAAAGCTTAGGATATGATCCCTGGCTGAGATGTGAGGCAAGAACTAAGAGGTGAAAGACGGGGAATTCCTTCGCTAGTATGACCTACCTAAATTTATTTGATATTTAATTGGCTAGTATCACCAAGATATTTGATGTCTTGGGATGCTTCAAGGAGAAGAAAGTTCCTTTTGCCACCTTCATGTTGTGAGCAGAGGCAGATTACTAGTGGGAATCTGTAAAGCGTACTCAACATGCCGCACTAAAGATGTCTTGGGAGAAGTTCCAAGAACTGTTCAATGACAAGTACTTTCCCAAAAGTATTCGTCACATGAAGGAGGTAGAGTTTATCAAGCTTGAGAAAAACAATATAACCGTGTCACAATACGAAGCTAAGTTTGCCGAGTTGTCCCGGTTTACGTCCCACTTGGTTGATAATGAGGAGAGAGTGGCGGGAATGTTTCTAAGAGGTTTGAAACCCGAGATACGTCAATACCTTATTTCTCATAAACTGTGTTTGTATTCAGATGTTGTAAATAAGGCTCAATCATTGGAGTGTGATAATGAGTCAACCCAACCAAGAGATAGCAGCCGACAAAGCGATACTACCAGTGGTAGCAGTCATCGAAGCGGTGACAATAAACGTGGAGGGAATCAACATGCCAGAAATGGTAACCACTTCAGTGGTAATCATGGCCAAGATAATAGGAGTGGAAATTTCAAGAAGAGAATGTTCAATAACGATGGAAAGACAGCAGCACCAGCACCCGTTTTCAAGGAAGGAGAACGACCGCTGGTCGTATGTTACAAATGCGGAGGGGAGTGACATATCAGTCCAAACTGCATGATGCAGTCCAAAGCATGTTACAATTATGGAAAAGAAGGTCACCTAGCCCGATTTTGTCGTGCACCAAAGTCAAGTCCAGCTGGGATTGAGGCATCAAAGGCCATCCGAGACAAGACAAAATTGGTAGTTCAAGGGAGAGCGTTTGTCTTAACCTCCCAAAAAGCGAAGAATCTAAACGCGGTGATCACGGGTAAGCTAATCATAAACTCTAGAGAAGTATATACCTTATTTGATACTGGTTCTACCCATTCTTTTATTTCTCCTACGCGCGCTCAACGTTTAAATTTAACTCCAGAGAAATTAGACTTTGACTTATCTGTTTAAACTTCGTTAGGAGAAACCTTCATTACATCCACTTTTTATAAGTCTTGTTTGATTCAAATCGGTAATCGCACGTTACCTGTCAATCTTATCTCTTTGAAAATACTTGCATTTGATGTGATTTTAGGGATTGATTGGTTAACTACTCATCATGCTAAAATTGATTGTTTTCGTAAGGTTGTTAGCTTTTATATTCCTAACCAACCTATTATACGAATTCAAGTAACTAAACCACTAAAGTCAATCAGTGTCATATCAAGCCATAAAGCTATTATTTTATTAAAAAATGGATGTTAAGCTTTCTTAGCCCATGTCACAAATTTAAATAAAAATACGTCAGATTTGAATGATATTTCTATTGTTAATAAATTTTCTGACGTATTTCCTTGAAGAACTTCCTGGCCTACCCCTAGAGTGTGAAATTGAATTTTGTTTCGACCTTGAATCCGGTACAAAACCCATTTCCAAAGCCCCATATCGAATGGCTCCTATTGAACTTCAAGAGTTAAAAACCCAACTACAGGAATTGTTAGACATCGGTTTCATTCGTCCTAGTACGTCTCCTTGGGGTGCTCTTGTTTTATTCGTGAAGAAGAAAGATGGAAGTATGCGACTTTGTATTGATTATCGGGAGTTGAATCATGTCACCATCAAAAATAGGTACCTGTTACCTCGTATTGATGATTTGTTTGACCAGTTGCAAGGCGCCAAATTCTTTTCAAAGATCGATCTTCGTTCCGGATATCATCAGTTGAAGATTAAAACTGATGACATTCCAAAGATGGCTTTCAGAACTCGGTACGGGCATTATGAATTCCTAGTCATACCTTTTGGATTGACTAATGCTCCTGCTGCCTTCATGGACATGATGAACCGAGTATTCAAAGAATATTTGGATCACTTTGTGGTTGTCTTTATTGATGACATTCTCATATATTCCAAAAGTCGTGAAGATCATGAGCAACACTTGAGGCTGATACTCCAAAAGCTTCGTGAAAATAAGCTATATGCCAAGTTGAAGAAATGCGAGTTGGGGCGAGGAAGTAGCATTCCTTGGGCACATGATATCAAATCATAGAATATCTGTTGACAAGAAAGATTGAAGCAATTCAAAGTCGGGAGCAACCTAAGTCGATGAATAAAAATCGTAGCTTTTCGGGCAAATTTGGTTATTATCGGAGATTCGTAGAAGGGTTTTCTCGAATCATTACTCCATTAACTCAGCTGACTCGAAAAGACACAAAATTCGGTTGGAGCGAGGAATGTGAGAAGAGGTTTCAAGAACTCAAGAGGAGACTCATTTCAGCACCTGTTCTGACAATACCATCTAGTTCGGAGGGATTTGTCATATACAGCGATGCTTCAGGCAAATGTTTAGGATGTGTTCTCATGCAACATGGGAAAGTGATAGCCTATACCTCACGACAACTCAAAGAATATGAGAGGAATTATCCTACTCATGATCTAGAGTTGGTCGCTGTCGTTTTTGCGCTTAAGATTTGGAGGCATTACTTGTATGGAGAGAAGGTGGAGATCTATAGGGATCATAAAAGCCTTAAATATTTCTTCACTCAAAAGGAACTGAACATGCAGCAACGACGTTGGCATGAGTTATTGAAAGATTATGATCATACCATTCAATACCATCCTGGAAAAGCAAATGTAGTAGCTGACGCATTTAGTAGAAGATCATATGCGGGTACGAGTGCGATATTGTCAACACAAAGACCCATTTTGTATGACTTACAAAGGATGGGGATAGAGTTAAAGACTCCAGGGACCCATGTGATGATGGCCAATATCTGAGTAGAAGCAGACTTTAATCGATAATGTTAAAAGTCGCTCAAGCTACTGGACACTGGATCGATGCGTATGAGGAAGAAAGTGCAAGAAGGTGCTATTCTAGAAGCAAGAATCGATGAAGAAGGAATACTTTGAGTCAACTTCAGACTTTGTGTTCCTAACGATTCTAACTTAAAGTATAAAATCATGATGGAGGCGCACAACACACCGTTTTCAATCCATCTTGGGAGTACCAAAATGTATCGTGATCTTTGACATACATTTTAGTGGAGCAATATGAAGAGAGAGATAGTGGGGTTTATCTCAAGGTGTCTAACTTGTCAACGAGTCAAGGCGGAACATCAAGTGCCAAAAGGTCCATTGCAACCACTTAAAATTCCAGAATGGAAGTGGGAGCACATTACCATGGATTTTGTTACTGGTCTTCCCAAGGTTTCTCTAGGTATAGATGCGATTTGGGTCATTGTTGATAGATTGACCAAGTCTGCTCATTTCTTATCGATACGAGAAACTTATACACTTGAACGTCTTGCTCGTATGTACATAAACGAGATTGTAAGATTGCATGGTATGCCAGTATCCATAGTTTCTGATCGAGACACAAGATTCACTTCAAGATTTTGGGATAGTTTGGAAAAAACTATGGGCACGGATTTACGATTTAGTTCGGCATATCATCCTCAAACGGACAGGCAGTCGGAAAGGACTATTCAAACTCTTGAAGATTTATTAAGACTCTGTATCCTTGACTTCAAGGGAAGTTGGGACAAGTTCTTACCATTGGTGGAGTTTTTCTACAACAACAGTTATCAAACAAGTATTGGCGTGGCTCCATTTGAGGCGTTGTATGGAAGAAAGTGTCGTTCTCCAGTATGTTGGGATGAGGTGGGTGAAGCAACATTGTTGGGACTAGAGTTGGTACGTATGACTACGGAAAAGATTCAAACGATCCAAAAACGTATAAAAACCTCACAAGATCGACAAAAGAGTTATGCTGATCTTCATCGAAAGGACGTGGAATTCAATATTGGAGATCATGTGTTGTTACGTGTTGCTCCATGGAAAAGAGTTATGAGATTTGGAAAGAAAGGAAAGCTCAATCCTCGATTTAGTGGCCCATTTATAATCCTCAAACGAGTTGGAATTGTGGCCTATAGACTCGCCTTACCGCCAAGTATGTCTCGTGTTCATAACATTTTTCACATATCTATGTTACGTAAATATGTGAAAGACCCGAACCACATTATTAAATTAGAACCAGACGAGATAGAGGAAGATTTAACGTATGAAGAGTTACCTGTTAAAATCATGGATAAGAAGGATCATATTCTACACTCCAAGGTTATATCTCAAGTTAAAGTTTTGTGGAAAAACCACGATGTAGAGGAAATGACCTGGGAGTTAGAATCTGAGATGAAGTCAAGGTATCCTCACCTCTTCGATATTCCAGGTACGTACCCTAATTTTGAGGATGAAATTTCATAAGAAGGGGAGGTTGTAAGACCCCAACTTTTATGAATAAAGATTAAATTTTCTCGACATATATTTTTGAATATTATGGTGTGGATATGATATAATGTTATAGTTGTGGGTAATATTTACAAATTTTTCAAAGTAAGCAAGTTGTTATAAAATATTCGGTTGGTCGGGGAATATTCATTTTAATAGGGAATATTCGTATGACGACACAATCATTGGTGGACCCCACAACAAAAGTATTGTCGTAGTTAGAAAACGACGAAATTATCTTTTTATAAAAATAACGGTGAAAGTTTTAACGTTAAACTGTTGAACTACCCATTAGTAAAAGTATAGTAATACGCGTGGTTGCATAGTAACACACGGTATTGATTATTGATGCTTACATGAGAAGTCATTCAGTTATACTCAATTATTGCTACAGTAATTGTTGCATCATATCTCTCATATTATTGATTCAATTATTATCACAGTATCATCTGTATAATATTTTATATTATTAAATCAATAATTGAGACGACAAAGTTATTCATATTATTATTTGCAATATTGATAATGTCTAGAAGTTCTGTCAAGGAGAGGTTTGGTCACCTAATTGCACGCCAATAAGGAGAAATCTTTATCGGAAAGCCCCCTCTTTCCTGGAAATGACCTGGTTGTTAAATATTGTGAGTTATAATATTAATGATGAATAAGTTCGTGTTGATTAAAGATGAAATTGATAGTTCCATTGTGTTGGGATTATTAGTGTTAGTGGAAATCGACATTTATTTCGATAATAATTGATGTCTGGAAGTTAAATTGACCAATCAGATAATTAATTGGATAAATGAGCAATTAATTGCTATTAATTCACATACTTATAACTATGTGTTCACATGTGTGTACTATTGATTCAAATGCAGGTACTATTAGGGGAGGTGGTGCAAGATTGATAATACTTGCAGGACTAAATTAAAAATGAAGAAAAAGACGAAGGTATTATACTGTAATATTTGGAGCCCCAAAACGTGCAATTATCGAAACTATATTTTCGTATAAATAGAAGCTCATTCTTCTTTCATTCTCACCAATTCACTAAGACTCACAAGATCAATTATATAGAGAGAAGCTATAGAGAGAAAGAAGAAGAGAAGTCTGTTACCTCATTTATTCCAAAGATCAATCTTCTTACGAGGTAAGGGATACTAAATTGGTAAAAAATCTGAATGTCTGGCGTGGTTTCATAGTAGCACACAGTATTGATTATTGATGCTTATGTAAGAAGCCACTCAGTTTACTCAATTATTGCTACAGTAATTGTTGTATAGTATCTCACGTTATTTGATTCAATTATTGTCACAGTATCATCTGCATAATATTTTATATTATTAAATCAATGATTGAGACAACAAAGTTATTCATATTATTATTTGCAATATTGACAATGTCTAGAAAGTTCTGTCGAGGAGAGGTTTGGTCACCTAATTACGCGCCAATAGGGAGAAATCCTTATCGGAAAGCCCCCTCTTTCCTGGGAATGATCTGGTTGTTAAATATTGTGAGTTATAATATTAATGATGAATAATTGTTGAAGTATTAAGAAAGTGTTTATTGAAGATAAGTGAATTACAAAAGTTAGAGGGGAATAATGCAAACTTAGAAAACTTTAGGGGTACTAAAGTGTAATAAGTTAAATCAATCTGGACCGTCGGTGGTGGTTTTAAAAGTAAATCAATCTGGACCGTTGATGGTGTTTTTAAAAGTAAATCAATTTGGACCGTCGGTGGTGGTTTTAAAAGTAAATCAATCTGGATCGTCGGTTGTGGTTTTAATAGTAATTAATATGAACCGTCCGTTTTAATAGTTAATCAATCTGGACCATTCATGAATCAGTTACTATTTAGTCCATTCTCCTATAAATAGAAGCTTAATTCTTCTTTCATTCTCACCAATTCACTGAGATTCACAAGAGACACTATAGAGAGAGAAACTATAGAGAGCAAGAAGAAGAGTATTCTGCTACTTCACTATTGCAGTATCCAGCCTTCTACTAAGGTAAGAGATATTATTCAAGTCTGACGTGTTTTTGTTCAAGTCCATGACATGGGCTAAGAAAGCTTAACATCCGTTTTTCAATAAATGAATGGCTTTATGGCTTGATATGACAGTGATTGACTTTAGTGATTTGATTGCTTGAATTCGCATAACAGGTTGGTTAGGAATATGAAAACTAACAATCTTACAAAAATAATCAATTTTGGTATGATGAGTAGTTAACTAATCAATCCCTAAAATCACATCAAATGCAAGCTTCTTTAAAGAGATAAGATCAACAGGTAATGTGATGGTGCCAACTTGAATCAAGCAAGATTTATAAACAGTGGATGTAATGAAAGTTTCTCCTAACGGAGTCTCAACAGATAAGTCAAAGTCAAATTTCTCCGTAGTCAAGTTCAAACGTTGAGCACACATAGGAGAGATAAAAGAATGGGTAGAACCAGTATCTATTAAGGTATAAACTTCGCAAGAGTTTATGATTAGCTTACTCGTGATCACCTCATTTGGGTTCCTCGCGTTTTGACCAGTCACGACAAATGCTCTTCCAGGAACCGCTGACTTTGACTTGTCCGGGACAGCCTTTGGAGTCACCATCCCCGCTGGACTTGGTTTCACGACAGAATAATCTTGAGTTATATGACCTTCCTTTCCACAGTTATAACATACCTTGAATTGTTATGGGCAGTTTGGGCTGATGTGTCCCTCTTTTTCACATTTAAAACATACGACCGGTGACCGTTCTCCTCTCCTAGAAACATTTGATGCTAGTGTTGATGTAATAACCAAGAATTTCCACGTATTATAAAATGAATATATTAATGGAAATACAATTTATGTGAAAATAAGTGTTATTGTTTTATGAGTTGGTTAATATAATTGTTTGGTATTAAATCAACACGTATTAAGAAATGTGAATTGGTAATGAAAAGTGTGAAATGCCTTGTGTGGCATAATGCAAAACGAGAAAATTCATTAAGTGAATTAAAATGGGAATTAGGAGGATTAATCATGTCGATCATGTGATTTTGTATAAGTAATCAATACGCTCGTAGACTCGTAGTAACACTCATGTGGATATCAATTCATGTCATGTATAACAAGTTAGCATTGAAAGCGGCACGCGTAAGTTCGCACCGATCTTGCCTGTAATCTGTCGAGAACGCAGTGCTTACAATTGCCAATCTAGAAGTACAAATGACTTATTGTGCCATCTGTAAGACCCCAACTTATTATAAATGAAATTAAATTTTCTCTATTTATTATTTTGAAATAGTAAGGGTTGATTTGATTAATGTGGTTAGTTATGGGTAAAATGCGTAAATATTCCAAATAAGCAAGTGGTTATAAAATATTCATTTTTATCGGAGAATATTCGTTTGGTCGTGGAATATTCTTACTGTCGGGGAATATTCGTACGACGGCGCAACCTTATGTGGGCCCCATAACGGAAAACGATTGGATGAAGAAAAGCGACAAGTATAAGTTGTTTATAAATAGCAGGCGTAGTTATTACAGATTATCTTGTTGGAATACCCGGTGGTTAAAAACACAAGAAGCATGCGGTATTGCACCAATTATTGATTCTTACGTAAGAAGGCACTACTCAATAATTATTCTTTGTAATTTATTATTCAATATTTTATTTTATTGATTCAATAATTGCAATGTTGATATTTTATATTATTGTTGTTTCAATAATTGTCATTACACAATATTTTTCATTATCGGATCAATAATTCATATTATTTGAATAATATTATTAGATAACATTATTGGCAATTTCTAGAAAGTTCTATCTAAGGAGAGGTTTGGTCACCTAATTGCGCGCTAGTAAGGAGAAATCCTTATTGGAAAGCCCCCTCTTTCCTTGGAAGGCGACTGGTTGCGAGATTGTGATTCTCGTAATATTATTTATGAATAATTAATTATTGATTTATATGATAATGAAAATATTCATTTTATGTGGGTATAGGTGGAGAAAATTTTAATGTGACAATTGTTGAAAAATTAATATTTTATTTTTTTTGATAAAATAATTCATTTAAATATATTATTATATTTTAATAATATAATAATGGTGATATTTTTACAATGAATGTGGTATATATGAATATATGAGGAGGAAAAGTATTTTTGTTACTAAAAATATTTAAAACATGTTTTTCATGTTTGTGGACCCCATTTCTTGAATGAAATTTGATTATAGCCTGTAAAATCGCCCGTTTGTGGATTTCAGTCAATTTTTATTTGGAATTTGGAAAAACTTTCTTCTGTAAAGTTGTAGAGAATGAAATTTCCTATGGAAAAGACATAAGGTTTGAATTTTTCTGATAAAAGGGCCATTTATTATGAATTATTGAAGTTTCGAAATTCTAGAATAATTAATTTTTGAAGTTTTAAATATTTTTAATAAGAAAAACGTTTTTTTTATTTAGGTGAGGTGGGTCACTCTTGGTGGCTGATGTTTTGAATCAGATTATGTAATGCGTAAGAATTTAATAAATATATATTAATATTTTATTAAATTTTCGCTTTAATGTTCTAAGCATTTTCATGACGCCCCCAAAAACAAGTATACAACACCCATTACGAGTCGCCAAATACATGGTACATAAAGCAAACTACAACTTCAATAATACAAATGTCGTGTGAAATACGACAATACATACTGTGAGTTTAAATACAAATATTATCTTCTAGACAATATTCACACTCAAATAAGTCCTCATTACAATTATTCAAACACTATTTTATAGAAATAGTGAGGACTGCTAAAACATCTTCCTAGAACCATCACTCCATACCCCAGACTCGAACTCGCTATGTTCTCACCTCCACGAGAAGAAAAATGGAACAAAAAGGAAAGGGTGAGCTCAACTAGCCCAGTAAAGAATATTATGACTAAGATAATATACAACAAATTATCGTTAGTCTTCAACAGGGAAAAATCTGATATAATAGACAACAAGTTTTAGATCAATAAATGCAGCGGAACAGCAATCCATTAGAAGAGTCACGTAGAGAAAGAATTCTACTGTCTTCTAAGGTTTAAAAGTCTATCATCAATATTTTATCCTTGTAACAACAATCAATATACATCTTTAATCATCTTTGCACTACAGGCCAAAGATATTCATTTGTATCACCAGTTGGTCATGTTCATCTCAACACCTGTTCATTTTTGCACAACGGGCCAAAGATATTCATTAGTTAATCATTCATCTTTGCACTACAGGCCAAAGATATTCATTTATATCACCATTTAGGACTGAGGATGATGAAAAATCAAAACATGGATTAAACTTTATGAATAAGGGTCACAACAGATAATTTGAAAGAAAATAATTTATTTATTTTTTTTGTGAATAGTACCCATGAGCGATTGCAGTGAACAAGATCCATGAAGCAAGACCCGTGAGCAAAGATATCCATGAAGCAGTACCCATGAAAAAGACAAATGAATAAAGATTACAAGAATGACAAGTTCCAAATTTGAAAAAAAATTCAGACCAATATTCCTATGAAATGATATTAGATGAAACAAAATTTCTAATCATTTCAGGAATTATAGAAGCAATACTTGCCATAGTAAGTTCAAATTTAGGAATACAAAATGAAATAATATCGCTTACATAATATGGAGTATGAAAGAAAATAATATTTTTCTCCCGAGTATTGCAATAAAATAATATCCTTTACCTTAGTAGAAATTGGATTTGACTGGAATATCGGATATTATTCTAAGAAAATCTTGCAGAAAAACTACGCTCAAAATATTCCTATCCTCAAGAAAAATACTCACAATACTCTAGAATAATAACTTCTGAATTTAGAAATGGTGTGTTGAGGAAGGAGGGTTATCCCTCTATTTATAGTGCAGGACGGAGGAAGATTTAAACAAGGCTGCCTAATTTCCTCCGCCCACCTGCCTAACTTTTCCCTCTATTCCACTCCTGCCTAACCATTTCTCTGCCTAACCTCATCTTTCCTTATGGTGAGGGCCCACAATTGGAAAATGAACTTGCAGGAATCGTCTATCACCAACCACTCTTAAGAAGAAAAAAAATAAAGCATTCAAATAATATTTTCGTTCCTCCCTTTTGTCAAACTCCTCTCATTTTCTTATAGGAGAGGACCCACCCATTTTGAAAAACTTTATTTGCAGGAAACCAAAATTCACCCACCAACTTCCACCAATTCATGGTATAATAACTTGTTTCATAATTTAGGTCCCACAAAAACCACTTTGCAGCAAAATCTCACCAACTAAAACAATGATACAAACAAAGTATTTCAAATACATTTTGTTTACTTCCGTTCTTAATTAATCCGCATGCTTATATAATAATATTATTATTAAACAATTATAATATATTATAATAATATAATTGAATGAATATTTAATCAGAAATTATAATTCCACAAAAATATGCCAAACTTCAAACAATAATTTCATGCTAAAATTCCTTCTTTTATAACCACATAAAATAAATAAATCCATCATTCATATCCATATCAAATAAATATTTCCTTATCATATAAATCAATAATTAATTATTCACAAATAATATTACAGAACCACAATTATGACAACCAGGCCGTTCCCAGGAAAGAGGGGGCTTTCAATAAGGATTTCTCCCATTGGCGCCGCAATTAGATGACCTAACCTCTCTCCGACGTGAGAACTTTTTAGACATTGCCAATAATGTTATCTAATAATATTATTCAAATAATATGAATTATTGATCTAATAATGGGAAATACTGTGCCGTGACAATTATTGAACAATAATAATATAAAATATCAACGCAGCAATTATTGAATCAATAAAATAAAATATTGAAGCAATAACTCATCAGAAGCAATTATTGAGTAGTGCCTTCTTTACGTAAGAATCAAAAATTCAACAATACATGCAATACTGGTAATACTCTTGTACAAACCACGTGTATTCTTGTATTTTAACCACCAAGCAATCCAGCGGTGTTAGCGTTAATTCGGTAAAAATTATGTCGTTATTTATAAAACCCAAATTTGTCGTTTTTCTTCATCCACCATTATTTCATTATGGGGCCCACAATTGATCGCTACTGGGTCAGACGGAGATTCCCGACAATAAGAATATTCTACGACCAAATGAATATTCCCCGACAAAAAGAATATTTTGTAACCACTTGCTTATTTTGTAAAATTTTCACATTTCACCCATAACCAAAGCATTATATCAAATTAACCCTTATTAATTTAGAATAATGAATAAAGGAAAATTCAATTTTATTTATAATAAGTTGGGGTCTTATATTTTCCTATAAATAGGGTGCTTGGGTTAGAATTGAAAATTACAACAGAAACTGAAGTTTTCTCTCCCTTTCTCTCTCTATATTATCGAGCGTATTCTTGTGAGTATTTTGATACTTTGAGTGTTGCTATACAGTGCATGTTCTCTTCAGCACTATATCCGGTATTTCAACTAGAAGTACAGTCTTTTCAAGGTAAGGGATGTTATTTTTTTAAAAAAATGATATTATTTCTTCTAATATCAATATGCCGGATTATTGGTAAGATTTTTCTTGTGAAATTCTTGTCTTTTAGTATGGGAGTTCTTATTCACGATATCGACACTATTCACGATATATAAATCCACTATTCACGAATACGACACTATTCATAGAAAAATTAAATTTTCATTTTTTATCCAAAATATCTATTATGGATACTAGCTTTGATTGTATCCATGTTTTGATCATTCTTGAATTTTACTTCACCACGATTATTTATGAAGTATTTTTGAACTTGGACTGCTTAAAGTACGAATCCTTAATATTTGTTCTTTTGTTTCACTGGATTCATTTTCTTTAAAATATTTTTTATCATCCTCAGTCCTAAATAATGATATTACTGAATATCTTTGGTCTGTAATGCAAAGATGGTTGATTTTCTTATGAATATCTTTGGCCCGTAGTGCAAAGATGAACAGGTGTTGAGATGAACATGACCAACTGATGAATATCTTTGGCCTGTAGTGCAAAGATGAATATTTGATCCAAGATGTATATTGATTGATGTTACCGGGATAAAATATTGATGATGGACTTTTAAATTCATAGATAATAGTAGATTACATTCTCTACGTAACTCTTCTATGAATTATTATTTTCGCTGCGAATATTGATCTGAAACTTGTTGTCTATTGTATTTTATCAGATTTTTCCCTGTTGAAGATTAACGATAATTTGTTCTATATTATCTTAGTCATAATATTCTTTACTGGGCTAGTTGAGCTCACCATTTTCCTTTTTGTTCCATTTTTCTTCTCAGGAGGTGAGAATGTAGAGAGTTCTAGTCGAGGTGTGGAGTGATGGATCTAGAAAGTTATTTTAGTAGTCCTCACCATTTTTATAAAATAATGTACCAATAATTGTAATGAGGACTTATTTGGGTGTTAATATTGTCTAGATGGCAATATTTGTATTTAAACTCACAGTTTATATGTTGTATTAATAAAATTGTAGTTGTTTCTGTACCATGTTATTCACGACTCAAAATAGGTGATGTATACCTATTTTGGGGGCGTCACACCATCAGTCAGTTGGAGTTGGTTACTTTTTACTGTAGCACTGAATTGGGGATATTAATGTGATATGTGTAACATGGAGGAAACCATATGATAGGAGTATATTGCAATATGTTAAGTCCAACAACGGAATTGTTAATCCATTAATTAATATTAATTAATTATGGTGGAATATGGGTTACTTGGTAACATATTCGTAATATACGATTATTATTAATTGCAATATACCTATAAATGTAATGAGAATATTATCAATGAATAATGATTGTGAAAGTCCATAATTACATTAATCAATGGTTGGATTAATTAATATTAGTGTTAATTAATTAAGGAAGAGCATGATTATTTATTTAACATAATTAAGTGAGTTATTAATATAATAATATTATATTGATAGTTATGTGCATGTGAACAATAATACAAATATAACTATATAGTATGGTGTGACATTTATGTGACTATATATATTAAGTATTATAAAACCAAATTGAATGAAGCTATGTGATTAAACATATTGAAACTATATGGTATAAATATATCATGAAATGTGTATGTAACAATATGAAGGTGAGTAGACATTTAAAATATGATTATATGAGTGGTAGGAATAATTATGGAACTACCCGGACAATAATATTTGACTATATTATTTTATTACGTATATTTGGAATATATGATGTGAGTGTATAATTAGTCCCTAAATTCCTAATATGGTAACAATTGTATATTAAGATTACATTGTGGGAATTAAATAGACCAAACCAAGCCTAGATAACAAGATTGCTGAGTTTTTCATTTTGTCCCAAAATGAGTGGCACAAGTACATGAACAGTAGCTGAGATTGAAAATATGTCTTCTTCCACAAGGCTAAATCCTAGATGATCATTGCTAGCTATGTAGTTGGTATGGAGTTGTTAAACTACCCTTGAGCAACCATTGTTTCATTGCATTACACCATGAGTTCAAGTTTTGTGTAACACCAATGCCCAGTCCAAAACTCTTCTATAAATATCAGTCATGTTGATCAATTGGTTTTGCTTGAAATTGTCTGTGAATTTGCTAAGTGAGAGTTGAGAGCATACAAGCATTCTTAGAGCTTAGGAGTTCAATTGGAGCAATTTTCAAATCACATTACTGAGGTATAACTCCTTTTTCCTTGTTGCCATTTCATTTTCTGTAAACAGAGTTCTTGAACTCTTAAAGTTCAAATTCTTGAATTCATGGAATTATATGTTAAGGAGGTTGAGTAATGTTTAATTAGTTGTTATATGATCATATAAGCATGTTGTAATGGATTTATGAGTGTTTAGAATCTATTTGGTGAATAAATTTTGAGATTTGGCTAGACAATTTCAAGCAGACTGGCTATTCTGCGCTGAACCGAACTTGGCCTAATTGCTGCTATTATACATTATATTGCAGTAATAAGTAATGAATACTGCCTTGATTCTTGAGTTCATTTTTAGTTTACATTTTGCAACTGCATTCATGAGTGGCTAGATGTTTTGACTCAAACTAACATGTAAGCATGTGTATGATGTATATATGGATATGTTAACCTAATGTGAGCATGTTTTCATAGACTTGCATGATTAATGGAGACATATGGTTTAAATGGAGATTTGAACCTTAAGTTTTGAAAACCAACTATGTTAAAGATCATGTTCTACAAATTATGAACCTAGTAAGCTATACATGACTGATTTTACACGTAGATGAACATGTTGTAGTGTACATAGTCCTTTTGAGCATGAACAAACTTATTAAGCCTAGTGATAGAAATGTTTTCAAGGAAAGACTTAGCCTAGTATGCTAACTTACATGATTTCTACATGTTGTATATTCTGACTTTGCAAAGCATGTTAGTGTGACTTAGACATGCATGAATAAACCTTTAGCTTGTGTTTATATGATTGGCAATAAAGCATGAACATGTTGAGTGAATTAGTATACTTTACAAATGAAAATATGACCTTTGAATGTGAATATTGTCATGTTACCTTGAGGATTAGAATATGACATTTGTGATCATGTTTGATGTCACTATTAGACTCACTCATGTAGTATAAATATATACATACCATGCATGTGTGACATATTTTAAGAAAAGCATGAACAAAGCCTATTTTTCAACTAAAGCGGTGTTAGTTTCACATATGTGTTATGAATACACACAAGCATGCCTAAATATGAGTTTTATAACTATCTTGAATGTTTAGAAAGCAAGAATGCTAGACCTTGTGAAGTCATGACCTTGAATAGCCGTAAATTATTGAAATGATCGAACTTAGAACCATGCTATGCAAGAAGGGACCTAGATTGATCTAAGAAGCATGTGAAAGCCTTTAACATATCAAAATACATTAGGTATGATTGTGCATTCGAGACCTAAAACAAGAACCCACAAGGCAAAGTTAGGTGAGTCTTGGCGAGAGGTCGGGGGGGGGCCAGCATGGTGTCTTTGATCTGAAAGCTTAGCCATTAAGCAAATTTTGTGCCGATCTGGAATTCCAAATAGTGAGTTATGATCTTTTGGATAGTAACTTATATGATGCCTATGATGCTAAATGTGATCTAAAAACCTACTGATATGCATATATATGTGTGAAGATTAGTTGATAAGTTGGTGTTGCATTGAATTGGAAAGTCCATGAGTAGAGGAGGTCCTAACCTTAAGCCTTCTTGATTTGTTTATAAAATAACTAAGTGTTTGGTTCATGATTACTTATAAACTGATTTTGTACCATATGTGTGTATACTTGAATCGTGTCAAGCTTGATTAAACTGTGTTAGCTAATTAACATCTTGAACATATAATGCGTTATAAATAGGATTCGAAAGTGTTAATTTATTAACGTGGATAAACTACACTTAAGGCAAATTTCCTTGAACCTTACTTTTATTGTGCAAGTATCCGAACCCTATTATTATCGTTGTGCAATATCATTGCAATATTTTATTCGACAAATACCATAAGCTTATCCTTTTGAATACAAGTTAGATTACTTTTTTGTTCAAAGGAGCTAATATGCTTAAACCCTTGTGAAAGTTATTATTCATGTTAAACTTAATATTGACCTTAAATATTGTGAAAGAGTCGATGCCATTTGTTTCGGCTAGACTATATGCATATTTATAAAAGCTGTCAAAACCAATTGATTGGTGTAAAAATCTTGAAAACTGAGTTGAACAACACTTTTGGTAAGGGGAGTGTATGTTGTTGGAAATCCAAACACATGAATAAATATTATTGTGGTGTTATGCATAACGTGAAGTATTATAGGCTGATCATCTATAGTACTTGATATTTTTGGGTTATCAGTTTAATATTAGTAACTCTAGTGAAAGTTCAATGGTCCTTAGTGACTGCTCAGTATAAATTGCTTATCCAGTTGGATACATTGTTAGCCGTTAAATTTAAATATATCTATTGATTTATATTGAATTGACATATCTCTTATTCATGATGTTATTCTGACACTTTGAACTATCCTAGAGATATCCCTTTGATATTTCAAACCTTGTGATATTATATCCTACACCCTTGTTGTATATTACTTGCTGGGCAATTTGTGCTCATTCTTGCTTATTTAAAACCTTTCAGTTAAGGAAGAACATGGAGGTGTCTCTAGAGCAGACAAGGGCAAGGCTACCGACTAGCTTGTCTTTTTTATGTTTAAAGCTATTATGTTATGCTAAGACTATTTGTGGACTATGTTTAAACTTAAATAGGATTATGTAATAGGTCTTTATTCGATACTATTATGTAATCTATTAAGTACTGTAGGTTGCGAGACTTGGGAGAATAATTATAATAAATCATTGTATATTATTCTAAAGTAGATTTTCCGTTGTGTATGCATTACTTTAGTTATTATAGTTTTACCATGAGAACGTGATGAACCGAATTCGAGTGACCAAGTGGAGGTCCGAATTTGGGGGCGTCACAGGTTGGTATCAAAGCCGTAGTTATAAACCTTAGGAGCGAGTGTCCTTAGATTATAACTCAGGAGAACTTAGAAGTTAGGAAGAAGATAAAACTCATGTAGAGTTTTCCTTGAGAGACTTAGTGTGTTATGAAATATAACTTCATTCTATACAATGAACTTATGTTTATTTAACATTCTAATGGAGTTGTTGTTTGTGTTATCTTATGTTGGTGATTGTAGGATGACTGACATGGGAGGACCTAGCCGAGTAGTAGAGGAGGAGTCACGTGATATCCACGTAGTATTTGAGACACCCTTGATAGAAGAGCCTATTTCAGTAGTAGCCCCTTTTGATGATGACGATGAGGAAGAGGTGAAGTCTGACCCCGAGGAGGAGCCTTTGGAGGAGGAGCCCGAGCCTGTGGAGGACTCCGACGAGGCTACTTTTGAGGATCGGATGTTAGGAGAGTATGAGGAACATATATTGGAGTTGGGATGTAGGGTAGAGGAGCTTGAGGCTGAGGCTAGGGAGAGGGAGTCTGCGTTCCAGAAGTTGAGGGAAGAGGACCATCAGAGATAGTTAGTGATGCAGAAAATGGAGGTGGAGATTGCTCACTGTAAGGAAGCAGGGATCCAGATGGGAGCTTTGTTTCACCGAGCGGTGGCGAGGAATGTTGAGTGGCGAGGAAAATTTGGAGGAATTAGAGCGGAAGGTGTTAAGTGAGAGGGCGGAGAAGGAGGCTCTCCGAACTCAGTTAGAAATGGAGGTGATGGATAGGATTCACTTCGAGGAGAAGTGGGAAGAAGCCAATGATAGGGCAGATGGCCTAGAGGATGAGGTGTGGTGCAAGAGGAGGAAGATGAATAGGATGGGCTATGCTCTTCATACAACCATGGATAGATTGATAGATGGGGGTACATCATTACCCAGCAAAGCAAGGACAGACCTAGCATACCATAAACCGAGACACGGTGGTGCACATCACGCAGAAGGAATATCAGAACGTCGTTGAGTGTGGGATGTTAGATTGAGTCTAGAGGGAAAAGTTCAGTAGTGTAGTATTTTTATTATTTAAATGTTGTTGTAATCTCAGTCTTTTGTGTAAGATGTGAGATAGTGGTAAACCCCCAAACTTCCAAAAAGTGTTAGAGGGGTAGTAAGTTAGTATGTCCCCATCTTTTGTGATATTAGGGGATATGTATTATCATTTATAGTAGTATGCTAGAAAAGAGCATGAAATGTAACCCTTTGGCATATGAATATAAATGATCTTATTTCAGAAACGTGTTATAAACTTGTAGTTCATTCTATTGAAAAATGTCTAAGTATTATAACTAGATAATAAAATGAAAATTTTGTGATGCGAGAAAATCTTTCGCCAGACGTAGAATAAGCATCCCGGAAGAGTCGATTAATAATGAGAGAGGTCTGTAGATCCGATCTGAGATTGGTAGATTTATTGGGAGAAAGCTCGAGGGGAAGAAATGAACCGTACCACCCGTTCCCCAAGTTTGTTCGATGCTGACCTTCAAATATTTTAAGAGTGTAGGACCCCCAGAGTTCGCGAGAACCACTGACCCGATAGTTGCGCAAACCTGGATCAAGGAGATCGAAAAGGCCTTCACTATAACTCGAGTGGGTGAAGACCAGAAGACAGTATTTGCCACATACATGATAAGGGGCGAAGCGAACTATTGGTGGGAAACCAATCAGTAGAGAGCAGGGGAAGGTACGATAACGTGGGAGAGGTTTACTACGTTGTTTTTCGAAAATTATTTTCCAAAGAGTATGAAGAGTAGGATGGAAGTAAAATTCCTAGAATTAAAACAAGGTGATATGGACGCAAGTGGATGAAGACGCATGCTAAGTTCAATGAACTAGCGCAGTTTGCAGAACACCAAGTTGTGGATGAGGAGAGGAAGGCGAGACGTTTTGAACAAGGGTTAAAAACGTGGTTGTACAATAAGGTATTGGTCTTCCAGATTGATTCCTTTACGACATTGTTGGAGAAGGTAATCATTGCGGAAGGTGGCAGTGAGGCCTTAAGTTTGTATCATAAGGAGAAGAAGAACAAGAACGTTGGTATCGTGGAGGGAGCAACAGTGGAGGGAGTAACTCCAAAAAAAGAAATGGAAAAACAACAACAACAGAAGCAACAATCAAGGTGGGAATCACCAAGGAAATTTCAAGAAGAGGACCGAAGCTTGTAACAAATGTGGAAGAAGCCATCAGGGAGAATGTTGGAAGAGGAAAAACACTTGCTATAATTGCGGCCAAGAGGGGCACATATCGCCAAATGGCCCGAAGCTGAAGAAGATCAGAGGATGTTTTGCTTGTGGATCAACAGAGCACCAGATAAAGGATTGCCAGAAGAAAGGAAGCGGTAGAGCTGGCGGAAGCCAAGGAGGAGGAAGTAAGTTAATGATTGGTGGACCTACGCAACCCAACCGATCAACCGCTCAAACCTTTAACATGACCGTCCAATACGCCGTAGCTGCAAAGGAAGTGGTGTCAGGTATAATCCCAATCAATAATATAAATGCTTATGTATTATTTGATTTGGGTGCCACCTGTTCATTTGTATATGAAGAATTTGCTAGTAAACTTAGTACACCCTGAGAACGTTTAAAAGATCCTTTGAACATAGAAGTTGCGAATAAGGAAATAATCCATGTAGAATACGTTTATCGATATTATCGCGGAAACATTAGAGGACATGAACTGAGCGTAGACTTGATTCCTATTAGACTAGGAGAATTTGACGTAATACTGGGGATGGATTGGTTATATAACCATGCAAAGTGAAAGATAATTGGCAATCGAACAAATGTGTAAACCTTCAGACTCCGGGTAAGTCTAAGGTAGTGTTTTATGGTAGCTCATCGCTTAAGCAATCGTGTTGGGTTACGATGATGCAGGCCAAGAAATTGTTAAAGAAAGGATGTGTAGGTTATTTAGCTTACGTTGTGGATACTCAGAAAAAGGGAGTAGAGATTAATGATTTACCCGTAGTGAGTGAATTTCAGGATGTGTTTTTGGACAATCTGCCTGGCCTCCCACCAGACAGAGAAATCAAATTCGTAATAGACTTAGCACCGGGAACGGCACCGATTTCGAAAGCTCGATATCGTATGGCGCCGGTAAAAATGAAGGAATTGATGATACAACTTCAAGAGTTATTGGATAAAGGTTACATTCAACCAAGTATGTCTCCTTGGGGAGCACCAATGTTATTCGTTAAGAAAGAGGACGGATCGATGAGGCTCTGTATCGATTATCGAGAATTAAATAGAGTAACGATCAAGAACAGATATCCATTACCAAGGATAGACGACTTATTTGATCAACTGAAAGGAGAAAAATGTTTCTCGAAGATCGACCTACGGACGGGATATCACCAACTGAAAGTGCGGGATGAGGACATACCAAAGACTGCGTTTAGAACCCGTTATGGACATTACGAGTTTTTGGTGATGTCATTCGGTTTAACTAATGCTCCAGCAGCATTCATGGACTTGATG
Organism: Panax ginseng; assembly: GCA_020205605.1. Lineage (NCBI taxonomy): Eukaryota > Viridiplantae > Streptophyta > Magnoliopsida > Apiales > Araliaceae > Panax > Panax ginseng. Next base: position 46,150,036 of record CM035131.1, read on the forward strand.
AATCGAGTTTTCAAGCCATATTTGGATAAATTCGTAGTAGTTTTCATCGACGATATTTTAATATATTCGAAGACGGTGAAAGAACACGCCGAACATCTGAAGATTGTTTTGGAGGCACTACAAAAGGAGAAGATGTATGCGAAATTTTCTAAGTGCAAATTTTGGATGAAGAAAGTTCAATTCTTAGGCCACGTGGTGGATGAGAATGGAATCTCAGTAGACCCCAAAAAGGTCAAAGTAGTGAGTAATTGGGAACAACCAAGAACTCCGACGGAGGTGAGAAGTTTCTTAGGGTTAGTTGGGTACTATCGAAGATTCATCCAAGATTTTTCTAAGATAGCAACCCCGTTGACTAATTTGACGAGGAAGACGGTGAAATTTGTATGGACCGACAAATGCGAAGAGAGTTTTCAAGAGTTGAAGAAGAGAAGCGCTTGTATTATCATTACCAGATGATACGGGATGATTTGTGGTGTACAGTGATGCGTCACATAGAGGACTTGGTTGTGTGCTTATGCAACACGGCAAGGTCATTGCGTATGCATCACGACAATTAAAGGATTACAAAAAATGATACCCTACTCATGACTTAGAGTTAGTGGCAGTAGTTTTTGCGTTAAAGATATGGAGGCATTATTTGTACGGGGACAAGTGTGAGATATACACGGACCACAAAAGTCTGAAATATATCTTCACACAGAAGGAGTTGAATATGTGTCAGAGAAGGTGGTTAGAATTAATCAAAGATTATGACTATGAAATTCTTTATCACCCAGGGAAGGCAAACGTAGTTGTCGACGCTCTGAGCAAGAAAGGAAGGGAGAAATTGTTTTGACTGACAACTCAGGAGGAGTTAATAAGAGATATGGAGAAATTGGAAATAGAAGTGAGGGGACCCAAGAGGTCTGCAGAAAAGTTATTTGTAATAGAAGCTTGTCTGACATTGTTGGATAGAGTAAAGGAAGCCCAGGAGAAAGATGGAGAGTGTGAGAAAATCAGAAGAAGGATCATGGAAAAAGAGGAAGAAAAATTTCGAATAGATAAAGATGGTATCTTAAGATTCGAAGGGAGAGTGTGGGTACCGGAAGTGGCCGAGTTAAGAGAGGAAATTTTTCATGAGGCTCATAATACGACGTATTCCATTCATCCGGGAGGCACGAAGATGTACAGGGACTTGAAGCAACATTTTTGGTGGCCAAATCTGAAATGGGAAATTGCGGAGTACGTTAGTAGATGTCTTACGTGCCAGCGAGTCAAAGTAGAGCATCAGCGACCGAGTGGTTTACTACACCCATTGGAAATACTAGAGTGGAAATGGGAGCATATTACGATAGATTTCGTGGTAGGACTTCCAGTCACACAGAAAGGTTTGGATGCCATTTGGGTTATCGTAGACCAAGTTACGAAGATCGCACATTTTCAACCTATCAAGATCCGCTACAGTTTAAACCAATTAGCGAGTCTGTACGTAAAGGAAATTATTTCACGACATGGAGTGCCGGTGTCGATTGTTTCTGACCGAGACCCGCGTTTCTCGTCAAAATTTTGGAAAAGCTTGCAAGAGAGGATGGGAACACAATTACAGTTAAGTACTATTTATCATCCTCAGACGGACGGACAAAGTTAGCGAACAATACAAACTCTAGAGGACATGCTTAGGACTTGCGTGATGGACTTCAACGGAAATTGGGACGACCACCTACCCTTAGTCAAATTTGCGTATAATAATAGTTACCATGCGAGTATCGGCATGGCACCGTATGAAGCTCTTTACGGAAGGAAGTGCAGAATGCCGTTATGTTAGGACAAAGTTGGAGAACGATGAATACTCGGGCCAGAGTTAGTACAACACACTGCGGATGTGGTGAAAGTGATAGGGGCGGACTCAGAAGCGGCTCAAGATCGCCGGAAGAAATACGCAGACTTGCATCGGCAAGATCGAGACTTTGAAGTCCATGGTTTTGTATTCTTGAAGGTATCTCCGTGGAAGGGAAAAATCCATTTTGAAGAAAGGAAAAAGCGAGTCCAAGATTCATAGGACCGATTCGAGATACTACAACGAGTGGGCGTAAGTAGCAGAAAGTAAAGTTGCACTACCACCTGAGTTGGAGCACATCCATAACGTGTTTCACATATCTGTGTTACGTCTGTACAAGTCCGACTACAAACACGTGATTTCCTACGAACCCATTCAAGTGGAGAAAAACTTAACGTACGAAGAAATTCTTGTCCAAATTCTAGATAGGAAAGAGCAAACCTTGAGAAATAAAGTTATTTCTTCTGTAAAAGTGCTCTGGCGTAACCACGATGTCGAGGAGGCAACGTGGGAGTTAGAAGATAGAATGATGAGGGATTATCCCCATCTGTTTGTGTAACCTTGTAGCAATTCTGAGACAAAATTTTTATAAGAGGGGGAGGATGTAATACCCGAGAATTTCCACGTATTATAAAATGAATATATTAATGGAAATACAATTTATGTGAAAATAAGTGTTATTATTTTATGATTCGGTTAATATAATTGTTTGGTATTAAATCAACGCGTATTAAGAAATGTGAATTGGCAATGAAAAGTGTGAAATGCCTTGTGTGGCATAATGCGAAACGAGAAAATTCATTAAGTGAATTAAAATGGGAATTAGGAGGATTAATCATGTCGATCATGTGATTTCATATAAGTAATCAATACGCTCGTAGACTCATAGTAACACTCATGTGGAGATCAATTCATGTCATGTATAACAAGTTAGCATTGAAAGCGCACGCAGCGTAAGTCGCACCGATCTTTGGCATCGTTGAGGCACGGCAATCAAGGCCGATCAAGAGTACTAAATCATGCAGATGCACCATCGATCGATTGGAGTTGGTTACTTTCTCTGAATAATCGAATTGGGGATATTAATGCGATATGTGTAACACAGAGGAAACCATATGATAGGAGTATATTGCAATATGTTAAGTCCAACAACGGAATTGTTAATCCATTAATTAATATTAATTAATTATGGTGGAATATGGGTTACTTGTTAACTTATTCGTAATATACGATTATTATTAATTGCAATATACCTATAAATGTAATGAAAATATTATCAATGAATAATGATTGTAAAAGTCTATAATTACATTAATCAATGGTTGGATTAATTAATATTAGTGTTAATTAATTAGGAAAGAGCATGATTATTTATTTAACATAATTAAGTGAGTTATTAATATAATAATATTATATTAATAGTTATGTGCATGTGAACAATAATACAAATATAACTATATAGTATGGTGTGACATTTATGTGACTATATATATTAAATATTATAAAACCAAATTGAATGAAGCCATGTGATTAAACATATTGAAACTATATGGTATAAATATATCATGAAATGTGTATGTAACAATATGAAGGTGAGTAGACATTTAAAATATGATTATATGAGTGGTAGAAATAATTATGGAACTACCCGGACAATAATATATGTCTGTATTATTTTATTACGTATATTTAATATACATGAAATATATGATGTGAGTGTATAATTAGTCCCTAAATTCCTAATATGGTAACAATTGTACATTAAGATTACATTGTGGGAATTAAATAGACCAAACCAAGCCTAGATAACAAGATTGCTGAGTTTTTCATTTTTTCCCAAAATGAGTGGCACAAGTACATGAACAATAGCTGAGATTGAAAATACGTCTTTTTCCACAAGGCTAAATCCTAGATGATCATTGCTAGCTATGTAGTTGGTATGGAGTTGTTAAACCACCCTTGAGCAACCATTGTTTCATTGCATTACACCATAAGTTCAAGTTTTGTGTAACACCAATGCCCAGTCCAAAACTCTTCTACAAATAGCAGTCATGTTGATCAATTGGTTTTGCTTAAAATTGTCTATGAATTTGCTAAGTGAGAGTTGAGAGCATACAAGCATTCTTAGAGCTTAGGAGTTCAATTGGAGCAATTTTTAAATCACATTATAGAGGTATAACTCCTTTTTCCTTGTTGCCATTTCATTTTCTGTAAACAGAGTTCTTGAACTCTTAAAGTTCAAATTCTTGAATTCATGGAATTATATGTTAAGGAGGTTGAGTAATGTTTAATTAGTTGTTATATGATCATATTAGCATGTTGTAATGGATTTATGAGTGTTTAGAATCCATTTGGTGAATAAATTTTAAGATTTGGCTAGACAAATTGTTCGGTTAGACTTTTTTCGCTACCCAACAAGGCATGGCACAAGAATTCTTTGGACGCCCCCAAAATAGGTATACATCACCTATCTTGAGTCGCCAAATACATGGTACAAAATTCAAATACAACTTAATTATACAACAGTCGTGTAAAATACGACAAAACATATGCTGTGAGTTTTAATACAAATATTGTCATCTAGACAATATTCACACTCAATTGAGTCCTCATTACATTTATTATCACACTATTTAACAGAATAGTGAGGACTACTAATGCTATTATCTGGACCGTCACTCCGTTCCCCGACTAGTCCCTGCTACGTTCTCATTTCTGAAGAGAACAATAAAAGTAAAAGGGTGAGCTCAACTAACCCAAAGAAGAAATATTATGACTAAGATAATCTGAGAATAAATTATCGTTAGCCTTCAAAGATATTAAACTCGATACAATATAACAAACATCAAGTTTAAGCTGCCATGAACAAGCAATCCATTACAAGAGTCAAGAGAGAATAAAATCTACTATCTTTTATGATTTAAAAGATTTTTCATCACTTTTATCGCTGGGACTCAACTTAATAAATAATCCACATCATCCCTGCACTACGGCCAATAATATTTATTAGTATCACAACCACAAATTATCCATGCACTACGGGCCAAGGATATTCGTGTATTCATCAATAGTCATGATCATGCCAACAACTGTCCATCAATGCACTACGGGCTAATGAGGACTTTTATCACATCATTTGTAACATTACAGTCATGAGTATACCGATTAATCCTTGGTCATAATCATACCAAGTCCATCTATGTACTACAGGCCACAGATGACTTTCAACATAATATAAAAATGAGGATGATGACAATGATATAAGAATTCAATAAAAAAAAGTTCAAGAATTAATTTGTTCAAGAACTAATAACGTCCAAATTGTCAACATGATACTTCTTTGTAGGGTAAAACTCAAGAATGCTTAGAAGAATATGTGACAACCCGAATTTTCATAAGTTATTAAAATAAGAATTTAATAATTAAAATTCTTATTATGAGGTGTATGTATTTTTTTTTAATTATGTGTTTTGGTATGAAGAAATCAATTTTTTATGAGATTTAATAGTTGATTAAACTATTAAAGGAAATAAAAGAAATTAGTCACGATAAAGAATTTAGTGGCGAGAGAAATTAACCCTATAAATATTGGGTAACTTAAATTAAGTTGAAACTATATTATGATTAAATGAATTATTATAATGTTATTTTAATTTGATTTTTTGTAATCAAAGTGATGTGTTAATTTATTAAATAAAATTATAATGAAAATGAAAATTATAATTTTATTGTATTGGTTTGTGGTAAATTGATTTGATAAATTGTTATTAGATTTAATTTAATATGAAAATTTATTTAAATAAAGCGTGACAATAAACTCTATTATATATGACTTATGAAAATAGATTAAAAGAGTTTTAATTTGGTTTTACCAAACAAAGCCTTAGAGCTTTTGAAATTTTTATTTTAATCTTGTTTTGCCAAACAAGGCTTAATGAATGATTAAGTCATTATTTTAATTGGTTTTGCCAAACAAAGCCTTATGGCTTTTGATTTTTAAAAAAAATAATATTAATAATAAAATAAAATATAATAAATATTTTTGTAACTGATATGTACTTAATAGTACATCAGTTTTTACGTTTTGTTTATTGCGTATGTTTGTTGGCCTAAGCTTGAGGATAGTGGGAGAGAAAATACAGAGGGAGAGAGAGCTCTAGAGAGGAATTGGGAGGCAATTGGAAGAGAATCCTTGAATACAAGAAGGAAGTACCAATTCTCTAACATCTCCTAACAAAGCTAAACAAGAATTAAGAGGTAAATAACCTAGTTTCTTCTTAGTTTGGGTGTTCTTGAGTTATCCTTTAAATTGGAAATTTCGTTGGATAGGGTTAAGATGTCGAATTCTATGTTTGTATGTTGTTGCTAAACTTGTTTATTATCATCCATAATCCTTGGTTGATGTTCAAATTCGTGAGAATTGGTTTGTAGGAAGAAAGGTAAAATAACAGTGTTTATATTATAGAATATGGCTTAGAAAGTACAAAATTTCATGGTCAATACTTGTTATAATCTACGAATTGATGTTGGATTACGTTAGTATGTTAAGAAACGAAAGCGGCGTAGTTTAAATCATGTCAATTGGTTAAAAAATGAAGCTGTGGCGATCGAATTCGCTAAATGTGTTTAAAACATGAAAATATATCATGAACATTGAATTGGAACCCTTAAATTGATTTGTTAAAATTTTTGAAATGTTAAAATTACTCTGTAGATGAGTAGTTCAGTGTTTCACGAGTTCATAGAATCGAAAACCAACTAATTCTGACTTAAAATGAAGAAGTTATGAAGATTTGAAGTTTGTACATTGAGAACACTATTTCTGTACAAAGCCGGGCGCGGGCGCGCGGCAAAGAGGCGCGACCGCACCCCATGTCTGCTGACTGTGACTGCTTTGACCTAGTTTGGTAAAACGGCCATAACATTTTCATACAAACTCCGATTAAGGCGATTCAAGATGATCCGAAACGAGGACGAATAGACCTACAACTTTTGTTCTTTAAGATTTTCAATTTGTGGTCGTTAGGAAGGGTCAAAATAGTCATCTTTGTGACTATTACGTAATCGAAGGCAATCGGAGGGCGTCAGGCATGCATGTATGCAAGTGTAATGCTCTTGACGATAAGAGATGTTATTCTAAGTTATAGAACATGAATATTATGAAGTATAATGATGCTTAACCTTAATAAATGATATATTAGATAAGTTATATACGCATACTAAGCACACAAAAGAGAGACAAATCGGGCGTGTGACGAATGAACGTCGAAACGCCGTAACAAATGTTAATGAACGTAAAATGTGTTTTAAGTCAAATGAAATGAACATTATAAGGTATGAAATGGGTTTAATATAAAACTAATAATGATTCATAGCAAGACTTAAACACTTAAATGAACTTCGAATATGAAATATAGTGAGCTATAAGTCGAAAGTTAACACAATAAAATTGAACATTGTGTGCTAACTAATAGGAAAGATTATGAGATGTGGAGTAGAGTTTACGTTACAACTATTATGCATTGCTATGTGACTAATAGTTGATGTGCATGATTACATAATTGTGTAGGGCACGTGAAGTGCAGATAGCTGTAAGCTGTTAAACGTTTATTGGTAAACAACGATCAAGGCAAGTCTTTCAGTTCCTATTTGTTATGTGAACTTGATGATTAACTGTTTTAAAGTTTTATCACAAAGAGCATGATTTGTTATATATATGTGAATGTATGAAATGTTAAAGTCAACTTATGACTACATTGATTGAATAAAGCATGTTGATTGAGTAAGGAACTCAATCTTTATACTTGTAATATGAACTGTAGCATGTATTTTAGATTAGTTCAATGTTTATGAGATATATGTTGAGCATGTTATTATGTGCTTCGTGATGCATGAAAACTGTTAGATTTTGTTGGGTTGTCGAGCTCAACCTTGCAAATAACCACTTTTGCATGTTAAAGATTCAAGGTAAGGATATGTGCTAAGTGAATTTTAGAGAACCATATTCATGAAGATTATCTATGTTTTACGAGAAATGTATTTGATATTTTGTATGTAACATGTTGTTAAATTGTAAGTTGAGCTATCTGGTGTATTTGGATATCTATTTATGATGTAAGACTTTGTAAAGTTATTTTGTTGTAACAATTCATGATATAAATTTGAATCGAGGAAATGTATTGTAAAGGTAGCGATATAGGGCAATACGGAAGGGAAATGTATAAAATTTTAATTATTCCGCAAATTTCAATGGTTGTATTATTGTTTAATGATGTAAAATTAGAGGTTGAATGTATTATTAACGACCGAAGTCGAGAATTAAATTGTATGAATTTTGGGGTCGTTACAGAATATTTCCATGAAAAGATACTGGATGAAGCGCAAATATCAAGGATATTCCACTAATTTCATGGAGTATAAAAGTCAAAACTTTAACCAACTAAGTATAATAAAGAATGTAATAACAAAAGAAATCACCTGTGCATGCGATAGACCGCACGCAGAAAGTTATTCCAATGAGAATAATAATAAAAGGAACCGTGTCATGCATAAATGCATGTATCGGATATTCCAATAGAATAATAAATAACTAAACCTGTGTCAAAGTAAATTAAGACGCGCATGGATGTTCCAACAGAATAATAAATAATGGAACGGTGTGTCATGCGAAAAACGCATGCATGTGATGTTCCAATAGAATAATAAAGAATGGAATAATGTAAGAATTTCACCATGTATGCGGTACTTCATTATAGACAAAGTTATTCCAATATAATGATAAAGAATGGAATAATGTAAGAATTTCACCAAGTATAGGGTAGATCGCAGATACAAAGTTATTCCAATAGAATTAAAAAAATGGAATAATGAAGTTCTCTTCATGAATACTGAAAGAAATAATACCCCTTACCTTAGAAGAAACTGGATATAGGAAAAGAGAGGTAGCAGACTTCTCTTCTTCTTTCTCTCTATAATTTTCTATCTCTAGAGTTTCAGTGAATTCATAAGAAACAATGAAGGAATGAGCTTCTATTTATAGGAGAATGGAAATGATATTATGCAATAAAATATTCTAATAAAATAAAAACTTTTAAATAAAATATAATATATATATATATATATATATATATATATATATATATATATATATATATCTAATACATAATAAGACTCAACCCGTACATACATTTTCATCAACTTCTCTTTTCCTCCACCAAAGTCCATTATCATCATTTATATATATATAAAAGTACATCCCTCTTTAATCATCATATATATATATATATATATATATATATATATATATATATATATATATATATTAACACATGCATATCTATATATATGTATATTATATACAACTCCTTCCCACCATTCCATTTCCCTTTCCCCCACCCTGACTTTTCTTTCAAACGTGGATCCCACTTTGGGCCCCCACCTCTTATTATAACTTTCTACCGATTATTTTGAAAAATGGGTAAATGAGGGTCCAAATAATACGCCAAAATCTATAACAAATACTTTATTAAAAAATCTCCTCAATATTTTTAACAACATTGACCATCATTATTATAATTCACAATATTAATCGACCATGTCGTTCCCAGGAAAGAGGGGGCTTTCCAATAAGGATTGCTCTTTATTGGCGCGCAATTAGGTGACCAAACCTCTCATTGACAGAACTTCTAGACATCGTTAATATTGCAAATAATAATATTAATAATTTTGTCGTCTCAATTATTGATTTAATAATATATAAAATATCGACAATAATTGAATTAAATAACGTGAGATACTATGCAGCAAATACTGAAGTAATAATTGAACAAAACTGAGTGACTTCTCACATAAGTATCAATAATCAATACCGTGTACTACTATGCAACCACACGTATTCCTGTACTTTTAACACCAGGTGTTACAATTAACGATAAAACTTTCGCCGTTATTTTCATAAAATATTTTTGTCGTTTACTCAATTCGACAATAATTCTGTTGTGGGGTCCACCAATGATTGTGCCGTCGTACGAATATTCCCTGTTAAAATGAATATTCCCCGACCAATCTAATATTATACAACAACTTGCGTACTTTGCAAAATTTATAACTATTACCCACAACTATAACATTATATCAAATTCATTCCATAATATTCAAAAATGATAATTATAGAAAATTCATCTTTACAGATGTGCCACATTTGTATTGAGGCGCAACACAACTGCGCCGGTTGCTGAGTTCAATTTTTAGTTTCTGTTTTGCAATCTGTTCATGAGTGGCTAGATGTTTTGACTCAAACTAACATGTAAGCATGTGTATGATGTATATATGGATATGTTAACCTAATGTGAGCATGTTTTCATAGACTTGCATGATTAATGGAGACATGGTTTAAATGGAGATTTGAACCTTAAGTTTTGAAAACCAACTATGTTAAAGATCATGTTCTACAAATTATGAACCTAGTAAGCTATACATGACTGATTTTACACGTAGATGAACATGTTGTAGTGTACATAGTCCTTTTCAGCATGAACAAACTTATTAAGCCTAGTGATAGAAATGTTCTCAAGGAAAGACTTAGCCTAGTATGCTAACTTACATGATTTCTACATGTTGTATATTCTGACTTTGCAAAGTATGTTAGTGTGACTTAGACATGCATGAATAAACCTTTAGCTTGTGTTTATATGAGTGGAAATAAAGCATGAACATGTTGAGTGAATTAGTATACTTTACAAATGAAAATATGACCTTTGAATGTGAATATTGTCATGTTACCTTGAGGACTAGAATCTGACATTTGTGATCATGTTTGATGTCACTATTAGACTCACTCATGTAGTATAAATGTATACATACCATGCATGTGTGACATATTTCAAGAAAATCATGAACAAAGCCTATTTTTCAACTAAAGCGGTGTTAGTTTCACATATGTGTTATGAATACACACAAGCATGCCTAAATATGAGTTTTATAACTATCTTGAATGTTTAGAAAGCAAGAATGCTAGACCTTGTGAAGTCTTGAATAGCCGTAAATTGTTGAAATGATCGATAGAACCATGTTATGCAAGAAGGGACCTAGATTGATCTAAGAAGCATGTGAAAGCCTTTAACATGTCAAAATACATTAGGTATGATTGTGCATTCGAGACCGAACAGAACCCACAAGGCAAAGAAATTTGAGTCTTGGAGGTCGGGGGGATGGTAGCAATTGCTTACCATTCTAAGCTTAGCCATGGTGTAATTGCGCCTAACTGAATTCAGATAGGGAGTTCTGATCTTTTAGACAGTAACTTATATGATGCATATGATGCTAAATGTGATCTAAAACCTACTGATATGCATATATATATATATATATATATATGTGTGAAGCTTAGTTGATAAGTTGGTGTTGCATTGAATTGGAAAGTCCATGAGTAGAGGAGGTCCTAACCTTGAGCCTTCTTGATTTGTTTATAAAATAACTAAGTGTTTGGTTCATGATTACTTATAAACTGATTTTGTACCATATGTGTGTATACTTGAATCGTGTCAAGCTTGATTAGACTGTGTTAGCTAAAGTATTCTGACCAATTCTGACCAAGCATAAAATAAGCTTAGGTAGGACACACTAGTGAAGGATTTACTCGTCTCTCCCCTCCTAGTTCTATTCCCCGATCTCCGCCAGAGACCATATCCCTAAGCTCTGATACCAACTATAACGCCCCCAAAATAGGTATACACAACCCATTCTGAGTCGCCAAATACATGGTACAAAAAATAACTACAACTTTATTATTACAATTGTCGTGCAAAAAATGATAACACATAAATTGTGAGTTTAAATACAAATATTGTCTTCTAGACAATATTCACACTCAAATAAGTTCTCATTACAATTATTGATACACTATTTTACAAAATAGTGAGGACTGTTAAAACAACTGACTTGAAACATCACTCCATACCCGACTAGTTCCCGCTATATTCTCGTCTCCTAAGAAGAAAAATGGAATAAAAAGGAAAATGGTGAGCTCACTAGCCCAGTAAAGAATATTATAACTAAGATAATGTAGAACAAATTATCGTTAGCCTTCAATAAATCAGATAAAATATAATGGACAACAAATTTTAGATCAATATTCGTAGCGAAAATAACATTCATTAGAAGAGTTAAGTAGAGAATGAAATCTACTATCTTCTATGATTTAAAAGTCCATCATCAATATTTTATCTCTGTAACATCAATCAATATACATCTTAAGTCAAATATTCATCTTTGCACTACAGGCCAAAGATATTCATCAGATGGACATGTTGGTAGGGCTGGGTGAGAAACGGTTCCCTGTTGCCAAGAAACTTTCCCCGGCCTTCGATTCCCTTTACCAATTAGGACTGAGGATGATGAAAAATATCTTAAAGAAAACGAATCCAGTGAGATAAAAGATCAAATATTAGGGATTCGTACTTTAGTTTATCCAAGTTCAAAAATACTCCATAATAATCAATTATGGAGCAAAATTCAAGAATGAAGATCAAAACATGGATACAATCAAAGATAGTAACCATAATAGACAACTTAGACAAAGAAAAGAAAATGTAATTTTTCTGTGAATAGTACCGTATTCGTGAATAGTGCCGTATACGTGAATAGTAACCCCGATAAAAAAAAGTAAAAAATTTACAAGAAAAATTATACTTTGTGAATAGTACCGTATTCGTGAATAGTGTCGTATACGTGAATAGTGTCGTATACGTGAATAGTAACCTCGACATAAAAAGGTAAAAATTTTATAATAAAATCATACCAATATTTCGGTATAATGATATTGAAATAATAACATTATTTACGAAGAAAATAACATCTCTTACCTAAAAAGAATAGTACTTCTGGCTGAAATATCGGATATAATGCTGAAGGAAACTTGCACTGAATAGCAACTCTCAAAGTATCTAAATACTCATAAAAATACACTCGATATTATAAAGAGAGAAAACTTCAGATTCTGGTGTAATTTTTAATTCTAACTAAGCACACTATTTATAGAAAAATGCCAGAACGCCAAAGCAGACTAAATTAATAAAATATTAATATTCTTTAAAAAATTTCTACGCACACCTTCTTGACCAAATTCAGCACAACACCAGTGGGGCCCACCAAATTCAGCATTTTTCCACCCAAAAAAATGGGGCCCACCTATGTTTTTAATTAAAAATATTTATTTCCAAAATTTCAATAATTCATAATAAATAGCCCTTTTATCAGAAAAATAAGAATATTATGTCCATTCCATAGGAAATTTAATTCTCTACAACTTCGTAGAAAAAAGTTTTTTCAAACTCTCAACGGAAAATGACTGAAATCCACATACGGGTGATTTTTAACACCTCTATTCCAACAAAATACTGATAAAACACCTCAACATTAATTATTTCATTTATATCCACATAAAATAAAGATTTTCTTATCATATAAATTAATAATTAATTATTCATAAATAATATTACAGAATTACAATAATGACAACTAGGTCGTTCCCAGAAAAGAGGGTGCTTTTCGATAAGAATTTCTCCTTACTGGCGCGCATTTAGGTGACCAAACCCATTTTCTAAACAGAACTTCCTTAGACATTGTCAATAATGCTATCTAATAATATTATTCAAATAATATGAATTATTGATCTGATAATGGAAATACTGTGCAGTGACAATTATTGAAACAACAATAATATAAAATATCAACGTAGCAATTATTAAATCAATAAAATAAAATATTGAACAGTAATTACTATAACAATTATTGAGTAGTGCCTTCTTACGTAAGAATCAATAATCCAAAAATACATGACAATACCGTGTTATCTTGCAACCACTAATGCAGACATCGCATTACTTTTAACCACCAGATATTCTAAAAGTGTTAACGGTAACAACTACACCGTTATTTATAAAAAACTCATACTTATCATTTTCTTCATCCGACAATTTTTCGTTATGGGGCCCACAAATGGTTGCGCCATCGTACAAATATTCTCCGATAACAAGAATATTCCACGACCAAACGAATATTCCCCGACAACAATGAATATTTTATAACCACTTGCTTATTTTGCAAAATTTGCACATTTCACCCATAACCAAAGCATTATATCAAATTAACACCTTATTATTCAAAATAATAATTAGAGGAAATTCAATTTTATTTATAAAAAGTTGGGGTCTTACAACTAGAATGCGACAACTGAAGGACTTAAGGATACATTCATGATGGGGAGCTAATACGCTCTGCACTCTTTTTTACTTAACCAATATTTTTTTCCATTAAGTTTTTCTTAGTAAGGTTCTTAATGAGGCAGCTTTCAATGCGTATGGCTATACAATAGACATCTAAAGGGAGTGTTATAAAATTATGGATGTCTAGATTCATATAATGGATGTCTAGATACATTCTCATTGTCTTTGATTGTAACTCCCATGTCCATTAAGTTTTGAAACTAATGACCTTTGAGTTTTGTAACCTCCTAGTATTGATGTTTTTATATCTATAAATAAGAGCATTGTAAAGTGATTGATATATACAAAATATTATGAGAATATTCTCTTTTCTTCTAATCATCTTTGTTCATAATATTATTAATCTTTTATAATACTACACTAATACTTATAGTTTCATTAATATTGTATTTTGTATAAACTTTTATTTATTAATCACATGATAGATGTATTTATTGTTCTAATTTAGAGATATGAAATAATTATCAAACACATATCATGTAAGAGTTGGTATTTTGAATTTCTACAATAATACTTATAGTTTCATTAATATTGTATTATCTATCATTATTTATTTATTAATCACATAGATGTATTTATTTATTAATCACATAAATGAATTTATTTGTTCTAATTCCGAGATATAAAATAATTATTAAACACATATCATGTTGGAGTTGATAATTTGAATTCCTACATTGATACTTGTCATTTCCATTTTTCTTATCATTTATATATTATATATAATATTAATCATTTGCTAATTGCATAGATATATTTCCTTGTTTTCATTCAAACATATGAAATAACAAATTTTAATAAAAATATTAATTATTGTTTTTATTTTTACAATCACACTCATAATCTCGTTTATTAATGTTTTACATCATTATATAATTATTCATAAACTCTATAATAATTATGATTCCTTTAAAAAAGAGTTTTAATTACAATTTTGGGAATGAAAATAAGAATGTATACTCCTAAAAATAGTAAACTATATTAGTCTAATAGATTGGTACAATAAAAATTATGACGCCAAATTTTAGTATATCGTATCATTTTATACAATTATCATTACCAAGAAAATGATAATGTTCTAGCGAGAGAATAATAAAAAGAAAAAAACAATGATAATATAGTTATTAGCGAAAGAAACATTCTTCACAATTTATTTTTTGTTTTCGCAAAATTGAGGTGATAGAAAAATAGTTGTTGCTGCCATTTTTACGGTGAAATTTTACAAAAAAAAAATATTACCTACGAAGGAATTATTACTCGCTACATAGTATTATTGAGTTTTTTTTTGCAAGAGATAAATCTGTCGCTATTTTACAGAAAATAAATTTCTTAGAATTAATTGTGAAAAATATTTCCTTTAAAAATACTAAAATATTACTCATCGGTTCTACAAAAAGAGTTTCATTGAGTTTGCTATTTTCTAATTTATGAAATCTTAAATTTTAAATTGTAAATACAAAGTAATATATTTATCTGAATAACAATTTTATTTTTTATTTTTTTTATAAATGTTTAGAAATATTAACTACATTATTAATTTAAAATATTTTGAAAAAAAAATAGTCATTCAAAAAGAGTGGGAAGCTATTAAAATAGAAAATTAAAGAAAAACAAGCAGCAAGCAGCTAGGAGGGCTTTTCAAATTTTTTTTCTACACCAAATTTTCAAAATCTTCTCTCCCCCTATCACTAGACCCAAAATCTCCCCCAAATCAATCAATCTCTGAGGTGGAAACAAAAACAAAGTACAACCAGAAATGGCGATTAATGACAAAAATCCCCTCTAAATCGTTAAATTGTTATAGAACCAACAGTTGATGTACACAAGGTATTCCACTTTCTCTATATATTAAAATTTTAATGTGTATATACCGAATACATGTCTTAATTTCATTGTAATTGGGTGTTAATGGTTTGATTTTCTGAATTTCGTACTCGTGGTTTCTCCCTCTTCTATAATCATGGTGTCCCTCTGCTACAACTTCTTCCCATGAGATTCTCGATTCTTATCTATTTGTAAGTAGTCTAAATCTATTCTCAAATTTGGATTCTTAGGTTGTTTAACATACTTTTTCGTTATGAATACTTTTTGTATTAGAAGTGTTTAGCTAGAATTCGTTTGAATTATATCTCAAGATTGATGGTTTTAATGGACTTTTGTGGTAGTAGTTTTATGCAATGACAGTCGTTTTAAGCAATTTCTGTTTGATTGGGGGTTCATGTATACATACCCCATTAGGATGGATATAAACTGTTATGCATTCAAGGTGTTTGAGGAAATGTCACTAACTAAAAGACAAAATTATTCGAGCTGGGCCTTATTTATGTGGAGGTTAGTCAGAATTATCAGGTTTAAAATCTCCAGAACCTATTAGTTTGTCCTTTTTTTGAACTATCAGGCATTCATTAATATATAATTTGTTGGCATTTCAAGCTTCCTGTCTGCGGTAATATTTTCCTTTACACATGGTGCTTATTAAATTGAGAATTTTTAATATGCACTATCATGTGAACTTGATATGGTAGTCTTTTCAGTTTAATGAATTTACTATTTTACTTATAGGACAATATATATTATCATTAACTTATATATATATATATATATATATATATATATATATATAATAACATATTTATCTATATGAAATGTTTGAGGTTTGTTCACGAACTTTCTCGGTTTATATCTGTGGACCTCTTTTATCTTCATGATCACAGTACAAGTAAAAATGAATTGTGAAACTAACTTAGGGGAACCCAACTAGTTCAATTTGTGTGATTGCAGTTGCAGGAAAGGTCATTGTTCCCTAATGAGACATGGCATCTGTTGCATATTGCTCAAAGAATGACGTGTACTATGATAAGTAAATTCTCTCCTCTATAATGTTCCTCTGATTTATTTTTCTTTTTTTTCTATTTAATGCATCACAAATTACTAGGTATTATGTTTAACAGAATTTTTTGGCTCACAAGTGAAGAATTATTTGTCAAATCTTATTCCTTGCATCATCTACGAGTAGTTGCAATTATAAGTTAACTTTTTCTGGGATCTTTGTGGAATCTTATTGCTCTATATTTGGAATTTTAACTCGTTGATTTTAACTTTTTCGTGAGTTGGTATCTAAAAGTATTATACATTAAATACTTACTAGAATTGTGAGCATTCTACTTTGACATTCAAGTACAAGATGAGGAAAGACCTTCAAACAGTTTAGCTATGACGCATGCTCCTTCTTCCAACATCACTTATTGTAATCAATGATATTGTTGCTTATTTCTTTGGACTTAGTTAACAGTTGAATGTATTCAACATTCAATAAATATATCAGCGACAAAGTTCATTGTCATCAAGAAACTAATAAGATGCTCACCACAAACGCAAAGATTATAGTTGTGACAGATGCTCCAATGAAGCATTCCCATATTTTCTTTGGAGATAACTTGATTAAAAGAGTTTTTATAAGCAAACATATTTCCTTAGTTTCCCTCCGACCAATCCTAGTCCAGACTGCTGCTTGACTAATCCATTTTTTGTATTATCTTTCCTCAATGGATTCTATTTTTCAGGTGCCATACATTGACTAGTCCAGACATGACATCTTTTTTTCTTTTGCACATTTCATGCAAAATTACTTATTTTTCATTGTATAGATATACTTTTATAAGTGCACACGCCAATGAGATTATGGTTTCATGCTCTGTTCAAATCTTCAAAAAAACTAGGTAAGAAAAAAAATTGTGGTCTATCTTTAATACACTCAATTGTATTATGCTTAATTGTTTAGATAGTTTTTCCTCTTTAATCCCTCACACTATAGAATCAAATTTGTCTGCAAGGTAGCAGCCCGATCTTATGCCAAATGGGAAGGGGATGGTAAGATCTCCACAGGTGGGTTCATAGTCGGGCTTGGCCAGATCAGATGGTGTAATAGAATGAGCTGCTACTTCTACTCTTGCTGCTAAAAGTAGTACTGCAATCAAGGTGAGTAATTGAAAAGGCATCTCATGAAAGCCCATAATTTTTTTCTTTTCTATTGAAACTTTTTGTGTGTGTGTGTTTGTCAAATACCCTGAACTGGTAATCAATAGGAGTTGGTTTCATTTGAGAAATGTTTAAGTAACAAAACGCAGAAGGAATATTAAGTTTCTTTATTACTGTTATGAATAATAATGATAAAAAACATAACGTTATTGTTCTCCATTGTTGTCTTTTTTTTTTGCTAAATTGAATCACATTTCCTTTCATTTTACTTTTCAATTATTCATGATATTGTGGAGGCGGCTAAACTTTTGAAGATTCAAAGGGAACTGGATAAACAAAAATTATACTTGTAAGTCTTAATATCGAACTACATTTGTTGCATGTTTCTTTAGGTTTCCAGTTGGTCGTATGCTCATTTGTTCTTGTTGGGACATTACTTCTAATCTGCTACATTTTAAAACTAGTTGAGTCTAAAGGGTTTCATTTTTGGATACTATCATTCATTATTTCTTTTGAATGATAGTTGTATTAGTTATAACTCATGCACATGTATATTAATGTTTACTGGCACGAGGCCTTGAATTTGTATACAGGAGATTGAAGTTAAACTTTAATTATGACCTTGATTTCACATATAAGCATAATTATGTCCGTTTAAGTCCTTGTTCATTCATGTTGAAAGATTAACAATGTACTTATATTTGAGCATCGAGTAGAACAACAGTGTACTTATATTTGATAAATCTCATAACTTGGTAAGTAAAAATGATGTAAATTTGAGGTTTAGTTGGTATCCTGCTCTAATTTCTAATAATCCATTTTCTTGGTTCTACTATATACATCGAGAATCATATTCCTGGAAGTTTGGTATGTCTTATAACTTGCATTACGTTTTATGAACTTGATTACTAACAAATGATTTTATTTTTAATTTAAATATCTTATAAAAATTCAGGAAGGTATATATGTGGATGCTGCCTCTTTTGATATGTCCTCCATCCTTCTGATAGCTTGCATTTTTGAAGAAAAAGTTTTGTAGATAGTTGATTGTTCTTTTATAATAGATAATTGACTGTAAAGATGATGAATGATCATGTATTGGGTACATTAATTAATAATATTTGAGCTTTATGTATTTATGTTATAATTTGTTATGGGGTCATTGAGTCATGATTTATTGTGTTTGTAAAAGAATTTTGACATTCGTTAAAAAATAGAGTTGATAATAGATTTTGTGACGCCCCCAAAATAAGTATACATCACTCATTTTGAGTCGTTAAATACATGGTACATAACTTAAATACAAACTTAATTAATACAACTATCGTGCAAAATACGACAATACAATAGCTGAGTTTTAACACGAATATTGTCATCTAGACAATATCCAAATTCAAATTCAATCCTCGTTACAATTATTATCACACTATTTCACAGAATAGTGAGGACTACTAAAACAACCATATGGACCGTCAATCCATTCCCCAACTAGTCCTAGCTATATTCTCAATTCCTGAAGAGAATAGTGAAAGAAAAAAGTGAGCTCAACTAGCCCAGTAAGAAATATTATGACTAAGATAATGTAGAATAAATTATCGTTAGCCTTCAACAGTATAACAACTGTTAGAATACAATAGACAACAAGTTTTAGATCAACAACTGCTGCAGAAATAACAATCCATTAGAAGAGTCAAGTAGAACATAATATTTACTATCTTCTATGATTTAAAAATTTATCATCAATTTTATCGCTGAGACTCAGTTTAATAAATAATCCACATCACTGAATTATTCATGCATTACAGGCCAATGATATTCATTAGTATCATAACCACAAATTATCCATGTACTACGGGCCAAGGATATTCATGTTTTCACCAATGGTCATGATCATGCCAAACAATAATTCATCTTTGTACCATTGGCCGAAGAGAACGCATGATTATGATCATACCAACATCTATCCATCAATGCACTACGGGCCAATGCGGACTTTTACCACATCATTTGTAACATTACAGGTCATGATTACACCGAATAATCCCTGGACATAATCATACCAATCAACAGTCCATCTATGCACTACGGGCCAAAGATGACTTTTTATCATAATATAAGTATGATGATGATGACAATGATATAAGAATTCAATTAAAAGAAAGTAAAGGATAAATTTTTAAAGATTTATAATTTAATTTATCTAGAATTCAATAATGTCCAAATTGTCAACATGATACTGTTTTGTGGAGTAAAATTCGAGAATAATATTGTATCAAAAATGATTTGGACAGAAAAGAAATTATTTTTTGTCATGAATAGTACCCCGGGTGAATAGTACCCCGTGAATAGTACTTTGTGAATAGTACTTTATGAATAGTACCCCGTAAATAGTACTTTGTGAATAGTACTTTATGAATAGTTCCCCGTGAATAGTACTTCGACATGAAAATCTTAAAATTTAACAAGAATGTTCAGAAAAATATCCTTATGAACGATACTAGATGAAGCGCAAATTTCAAGGACATTCTACTAATTTTCACGTAGTATAAAAGCAATACTTTAATAAAATGAGTGTAGAATTAGGAACACAAAACGAAATAATATTACTTATATACTACAGAGTATGGAAGAAAATATTATTTCATACGAATATTGAACAAAAATAATATCCTTTAACTTAATAGAAGGCTAGATACTGCAATAGTGAAGTAGCAGAATACTCTTCTTCTTTCTCTCTATAGCTTCTCTCTCTATAATTGCTCTTGTGAGTCTTAGTAAATTGGTGAGAATGAAAGAAGAAATGAGCTTCTATTTATAGGAAAACATAGTTTTGATAATTGCACGTTTAGGGGCTCAAATTATTACAATTTAGTACCTTCATCTTTGTCTCTATTTTTAATTTAGTCCTTCAAGTATTATTAATCTTGCACAAACTCCCCTAATAGTACATGCATGTGAACCAATAGTTCCATGCATATGAACAAATAGTTATTTGCATGTGAACTAATAACAATTGATTGTTCATTTATCCGATTAATTACCCGTTTGGTCAATTTAACATCCAAAAATCAACTATTATTGAAATAAATATCGATTTCCATTAACACTAATAATTCCAACACAATGGAAATATTTTTAACAACATTTATTCATTTGCAATATTAACAACTAGATCATTTCCAGGAAAGAGGAAGCTTTCTGATAAGGATTTCTCCCTATTGGCGCGTAATTAGGTGACCAAACCCCTTTCCTCGACAGAAATTTTTAGACATTGTCAATAATGCAAATAATAATATGAATAACTTTGTCGTCTTAATTACTGATTTAATAATATAAAATATTGTGCAGATGAAACTGTGACAATAATAGAATCAACAATGTGAGATACTATGCAGTAATTACTATAGCAATAATTGAGTATAACTGAGTGGCTTCTCACGTAAGCATCAATAATCAAAGATATTGTATAATACCGTGTGCTACTACGCAACCATGCGTATTACTGTACTTTTACCATTGGGTATTTCAACAGTTTAATGGTAAAACTTTTGCTGTTATTTTCATAAAAAGTTATTTCTGTCGTTTTCTAACCCCGCCAGTAATTTCATTGTGGGGTCCACCAATGATTGTGTCATCGTACGAATATTCCCCGACCAAACAAATATTTTATAATAACTTGCTTACTTTACAAAATTTTCACATATCTCCCTTAACTTAACCTTTTATTAATTTAACCATTTACTAAATAGAATAATAATTATAAGAAAATTGAATACTTTTATTTCATAAAATTTGGGGTCTTACAGATTTGGCAATGTATAGTGTCGTTGCTAATTGACGACAACTTTTGTTGCTCGAAAAACAATCAGTTTCGAATAGTATCGCTGCTAATTGATCATAATTATCCATAACAAAATCAACGACAACGAAAAATTTCAATGCAAATTAATATATGAACGGTTAATTTGTACATTTAGCAACAAATATCGTTACTAAAAAGTATACAATTAGCAACGAAAATCAATTAAGGTAACAATTTTAATATTTTTCAGCAACGATAAACATCGTTGGCAAATGTGTATCAAATGCAATGAATTTTATCTTTGTTGGCAAATAAAAAGATTCTTTTCGTTGCCAATTAGGTGTATTTTGCAACGAAAATTATTTTTCAGTAACAATTTCTTAATAAATTTGCTAAAAAATATTTCGTTGCTAAATGATTTATACTTTTACACAAAAATAAAATTTCGTTGCGAAATATATTACCTTTTGCAACGGAAAAAAAAATTTGTTGCTAGACAATTAGCAACGCTTATTGCGTAACGAAATGTCCAACGATCGAAAAATCATTGCAAATGGCATTTGACAACGAATTTTGCACATTTAACAACGAAAACTGTTTGTTGCAAAATCGCCATTTTTTTAGTGAATACATACAACTGTAAAATCAATAATCAACAGTCCATCTTTGCACTACGGGCCAAAGACATGCAACTGTAAAACCAATAATCAACAGTCCATCTTTGCACTACGGGCCAAAGACATACAACTGTTAAACCAATAATCAATAGTTCATCTTTGCACTACGGGCCAAAGACATAAAATTGTAAAACCAATAATCAACCGTCCATCTTTGCACTACGGGCCAAAGATATACAACTGTAACACCAATGGTCATAATTATACCAATACACAATTTCGATCATGATTATACCAATACACAATTTTTGGTCATAATCACACCAATCAACAGTTCATCTTGCACTACGGACAAAAGATAACTTTCTGACACAAATTTGTGTTAGAGTTTATGCCCTAGAGGCCAATTATTTGATATAATTGCTTAACGTTTTGATATTATATTTGATTGAATAAATGAATGATTTTATTATGGTTTATTTACTGCGTTATATAAATGTTAACATAATAAAAATCCTTAGAATAGAGATACGAATTATATAGTTTCAAGTATGTGACTTGAACATGAGATTATATAATTACAATTAGTATCATTGTTCTTAAATGTCCCTAGTCGAGTATCATTGTTGATGGGACAACAATGATGCATTAAGACTCAAGTATGTGGATCGTTGATGACCAAATCTCATTGGTCATAAATATATGAGATATTAAGTCAATGCATAGGTACATGTTGAGAACGATGTATCGGATGCGGACCCACCATGAGAATTCTATATGGAGCATTATGTTAAGTGTCATTAGCAATTCTCATAGTGACAATGATGTAATGGTCCTCAGGAGCACGAAAATCACTATATTACTACACGAGAATTTATGTACTTTGATATCATCAAATGTCACCTTTAATAGGTGGACTATAAAGGTAATTATTGGGTGCATCATGAATCGTGTGAGGAATATGAGTGATCTAGATGGAATTTAACCATCCTATATATT
This sequence comes from Panax ginseng, assembly GCA_020205605.1. Lineage (NCBI taxonomy): Eukaryota > Viridiplantae > Streptophyta > Magnoliopsida > Apiales > Araliaceae > Panax > Panax ginseng. The sequence continues at coordinate 46,173,532 of CM035131.1, forward strand.
AGGGGTGATATCCATAGGCCTCTTGATTGAGTAGGACTATGAAATGCATGGCCATGCTCAAATAGTGATTTGTTTCATATAGTCTACTCATTGATCAAGAAAAACTCAGATTAAATTATGAAGAGTATGACACATTCCATGACTCGAGTTTAATCTAGGATATTAAGGTTAAAAAGATTAAATTACATTGAAACATTGGTCACGAAAAGGTTGCATCGAATCATCGATCTTATTATTACTTGCGTAGTAGTGATGCATTACTAGATGCCGCTCACTGTTTATAATTTTATAATATGATTTTAAAATTATTGCCAACGTAATAATAACCTATAGGGTCACACACATAGAACGTAATTTAAAAGGGAATTAATTTAAATTTTAAGAATTTAAATATATTAATAGTATTTAAATCACGAATTTAAATTAAAAAGATAATTTGTATATATGTATATTAAGTAAGTAAGACTTAATTAAGATATATATATATATATATATATATATATATATATATATATATATATACATAAATTCGGATTTTATGAAATTAGGTTTTGATTAATCCCTTTTTAACTACTATATATATATATAGCAGCCACTTAGGGTAACATCATAACTAAAAACCCTAGCCGCTCTTAGAGAGAGACTAGAGAAAAATAGTTGCGAAAATTCTCATCCATGGTGGCTAGTACCGCGATTCCTTCTTCTGCAGATCGTAGGACGATTCGCGGAGCGTTCGTGTGGATACCGTAGAGACGCAGTTCGTTTAAATTGCGTTGGAGATTCGACCGCATCGTTTCTAGCTTTCCTAATCGGTATAATTTCTAACCACTGAATTAATTGTTTTCGCATGGATCCTGTTTAGGGTTTTGAAATTGGTTTAAATTGTTCTATTTTCGCTGTGCGTTTCTGTGTCAAAACCCTTCAATTTGAGTCTGAGATGATGACAATGATATATATAATGAATGGACAAAAATAATCAGAATAATAAGATAAAATAGATCTTAGTGATTTTCAAATTAATTATCCAGAGTCCAAATTGCCAACATGATATCTAAACAATCGATTAGAATTCTTGATAGAATATAAAGTTCAAGTAAATATAAAGTTCCTGACTCAAAAATAATAACTTAAAACTGAATAGAAAGATTCAGGTCAAGATATTAGATGAAACATAAAATATTAAAGATATTTTAATCATTTTAGGACTTTTCTCCATTTAATGATAAGCTGAAGAAACGAATAATAATATCTTACCAAAATATGGAGTATAAAAGAAAATGATATTCCTTTACCATAAAAATGATACTCCTTACCTTAGCATGTAACTTGATTCTGCTTTCTATGAAATTGATCAACATAAATAATGCTTGCATTCCTTATCTACACTTGAAGTAACCTTACACTCAACAAAAATACTCACAATATTGTAGTAAAAGAATTTTATATTTTTAGTGTAATGATGGTGTGTTTTGTTTCTCATCTATGCAATCTATTTATACTGAAAATTGAGGAAACAACAAGCACACACGCTTTGACAAAATAACCAAATGAGCTATATAAAAATACTGGCAGTGGAATTTGTGGTCCCACGGAGAAAATTAAACTAACTTGTACACATTTTAACAATAATTGAGTTGTGGTCCAGACTACTTTAGGAAAAGTAGAGTGTCGGCAAGTCCTGCCAGACTTACTTCTGTAAAAAGAAAATAATTGAACAAACATCTGTATATCATAGACTCATAATACTACCAACTGGTCTAACTATATCATATCAAATAATATGAGTTACTGTGCAATAACTACTGTGACAATTATTGAATGAAATACTGAGTGACTTCTTACGTAAGAATCAATAATATGAATTACTGTGCAATACCGTGTGCTATTGTGGAATATCGTGTACTACTATGGAATAACGCCTATTATTGTACTTTTATCACCAGTATTTCAACAGTTAACGATAAAAGTTTTGTCGTCAATTTTTTTTTAAAAAAGGCTATTTCTATTGCTTTCCATATCCGACAGTTATTCCGTTATAGGGCCCACCAATGATTGGTTATTTCGGCGCCGTCATACGAATATTCCCCGACAAAAAGAATATTCATCGACCAAACCAATATTCGTAATAAATAATTATATGCATGATAGGGAGGAAATAAGTGTATGATAACCAAAATTTTTGGAGGCCTTAGTGGTTTCTTCATCGGCACAACTCAACTTTCCCTCGAATAAATACAGGGGTCAACTTACCCCCGAATAAATCTAGGGCATGAGACCACTTGAGCATAGAGGAGTTTACCACGACTCAAACCCACGTTAATGGGGACTTATGTCCAGCTTCCCACCACTAAGCCACCACCTTAAGTGATGATAAAATACAACAATATAAATATATAAACATTTATTAATTTAACATCTTACTATAAACGATTTAAATTCTATTAATAGTAGGGGTCAACACCAAAACATATTTACCTCTAATAACATATAAACCAATTAATAATTCATTATTCATTCAAGTTGTCTTTATTTATCACATTATATTCTAAAACTTATAAATGAATAACAAAACTTAAGAAACCCATATATGATAATTTATTTTAAAATATCAGTCCACTGTTGTTGTATTATCACCATTAAACAAAACTTAAATATCAATTTAATTAATTTTAACAAAAACTAGACTTCAAATACTCCAATTTAGCATCAAAAATCACCAAATCGGATTTAAAATCATTAAGTTATACATTTTTAAAAGTTAAAGCTTATTGCTAAAAATTATATTTGAACAATTCCAAACTAGCCACCTCACGAAATTCATAACAAATCATACGTTAATCTTTAACGGTTCAAAATTTATGGACATATACTCAACTTATATATGTGTAACATATCCAAAATTTACAACGATCCAACATTCGGATTAAGAATTTTAATTCACGCAATAGAGCTTAAGAAAGCTGATTTTTCGAATTATGAGTCATTTAGACCAGTTTCATTCAAACAGTCACCACGAAAATTCCACAAAGAATTTTTAGGTGATTATAATTTATGTGTTTAGCTTACTTCTAGGGCTTCTTTTGATATAGGCTCATCTCTTAACTCATTATACACAAAGAGTTATGGATTTTACAAAATTAAGTAGTAACTAATTTTTCTAAAAATTTCCATATTTTGCTCTTCATTTGATTTCTTGATTTCTCTCGTTTGATTCTTGTTTATACAAATTTAATCCATCAAAAATAAATATGTTTTATCCATATAAAATTCATAAAAACTTAACATCCATATATGAAAATCAAAGACTACAAAAGTTTTATCCATTACCTTTAAAGATTTTCTTCCTTCATTCCCTCTTCTTCTTCCTTTTTCTCTCTTTCTATCTTCTGAATATTTGGGGAAGTACGGGAGTGAATGAGGGAATCCTGAGTGAAGTGCTAATAATATCCTTTTTTTTAAGGCTTAGAATAGATAGCCAACATCATGGCCCTCTCTTGCCTAACATTAATAAACCAACCAATCACAAGAAAGGTTGGTGAAAAAAATTGGGAAAGACTTGGAGTATTAGGGAAATAAGTCTCAACAATTATTCCACATTTATCAGCATTAGCCTCCCCTCTCATGGCCCACCACTCCATAAATCTAATTCCTCCTTTTTTATTTACTCACTTATCAGTTTAATTGTTCATTTAACCATTTATCAATTTAACATTTTACAGTTATAAAATAATAATCATAAATTAAATCAGACTTTTATTTCATAAAAGTTGGGGGTCTTACAGTCAGTATATTTGGAGGTTATTGATGATCCGAACATTTAGAGGTCAGAAGTATTGCTAATAGAGCGATCGGATTATTGACTTACGCCTTACTTAAATTATCTGGCAGATGGAGTGTTACCTTCAGATCGGATGCTAGCAAAGAAAATAAAGGACAAGAGTTCAAAATTTGTAGTTATCGATGGGGATCTGTATCGACGAGCATTCTTTTCCCCTTTGCTGAAGTATTTGGTTCCATCCAAAGTTGAGTACGCCCTTCGGGAATTTCATGAAGACATCTGTTACGATCATATGGGAGCTAAGGCGTTAGCGTATAAGGTGCTTCGACAGGGTTACTACTGGCTAATAATCTTCCACGAGGCAAAGAAATATGTACAGAATTGTCCTAAATTGCAGTTGAATAGTCATATTCCTCATCAGCCGCCCGAAGAGTTCTTCTCAATTTTGTTCCCGATCCCATTTATAGTTTGGGGAATCGACATTTTGGGTCCATTACCGAAGGCTAAAGGGCAGGTTAGCTTTGTTGTGGTGGCTATTGATTATATGACTAAATGGGTGGAGGCGAAGACCCTTCGGTTAATTACGGAACAAGATTGTTTGAAGTTTCTAAAGGAGTTCGTCGTCTTTCTATTCGAAATTCCCATGGTGCTGGTGTTAGATAATGGTAGACAATTTTTTGGGTCTAAGTTCAAAGATTTTTTAAGGGACTTAGGAATCCGTCATTAGAAGACATCAGTTGCCCATCCTCAATCCAGTGGGGAAGTGGAAGTCAATGATCGGAATTTGTTGAATGGAATCAAAAGAAGTCTAGAAAAAGCTAAGGGAAGGTGGCCTGAGGAGTTGATTAGTGTTTAGTGGGCCTATTGAACTACCCCTCAGACAAAGACAAGCAATTATCCATTCAAGTTAGCCTACGGAACTGATGCCCTTGTTCCAGTAGAGATCAATCCTCCTTCGCTTTAGGTCAGCTAGTTTAAGGAGTTGTATAATGATTGAGGCCTTTGCCTCAATCTTAATTTTTTAAAAGAGGTTCGGTGATTGGCCTTGGTAAGACTAGCAGTCTAACAGAGGACAATGGCCATGCATTATAATAAGGAGGTAAAGCTGAGGATATTTGAAGTTGGAGATCTAGTTCTTTGAGATGTGGAGGCATCATCGCCCCAAAACCTCGGGAAGCTAATTTCCAACTAGGAAGGACCCTACGAGGTAACTGAAGTGACAAAGACAGAAACTTACCGGCTTCGAGCAATGGATGGAACAGAAGTCAAAAATACTTGGCATGCAAGGAGGCTTAGGAAGTATTATTAGTAATGCATGTTAAGTAGTTTTCCTTTGTGACTGTAAATCTTTTCTAAGTTATTAATAAAATAAACATTCAATTTTGCTAAAAGAAATATTTTTCATTCATTTTAAAATATTTGTACATGGGAAATTATTTACATATAAAAAAGAAATAAAATTATTCATGGAGAGAGTCGGTTAATTCGTCATCGAAGGAGTCTAGGATGTTGGTGTCGAGACTAGCTGCCAACGTCTTCTCCCTTATCTTTTCTTTGTGGCTTTGATAGCCTTCAGAAAATTGGGAGATGATGTGGTTAGTTAGCTCAGGTGATTCCTGATACTCCTCGATTATCTTCCATTTATCAGCTTCAAAGACAGTCAATTTCTCGAGCTTCAGCTGTTTATAATCCTCCTCTAGATCTAAAGTCTCCCTCATAAGATTTCTCATCTTATAGTGGATTTGTTCGAACTAGTCTTCAAAGGTTTTATATGCATTTTTCAATGCTTCATTATCTCCCTTCAGTTCAGCTCGATCCACAAGGAGTTTTTCTTCCTGCTTAGTAAGCTCGAAGACCTTCCATTTCAACTCCTTTACTTCCAACGTCAGCGCCTTAGAGTGGAGTCGGGTGGTGTTGTGTTTGCCTCTTTCATCTGTAAACTTATAAGAGGACTTCTCGAGTTCTATTTGGAGTCGTTCATAAACTGTCGTGGTGGGTAGGGGTGAGCTTGGAGCGGTTTAAAGTCCAAACCGTACCCGAAACTGCTTAGGTACGATTTGACAAATCCAAAACCGCACACGAAATCGCTTGTGATTGGTGCGGTTTTAAATTGTGCAGTTTTGGTTCCAAAACCAATTGAAACAACAAAAAGGTCCAAGCCTTCAATAGAATTTAACACAGAGCTCACATCGAGCAATTAACTTAGTGACAGAGTCGACAATGGGAATTATATCAAGCATAGAAACAAAGCTCCTTCTGCCAAACATATCAAATTCACCATCAAATCATAGAACAGTGAGACACATAAAAAAATTTTAGTTTATAATAAAGGAATGATGCTTTAAAACTAAAGCATACGTTATATAAAACAACGGAGACCATATATTCGATAACAAGCAAGAAGGTTTATCTAGTTCCCAAAAAATTTAAAGTATATACTGGATATGGAATGAAATTCTATCTTATATATTGCAGGAAGGACTTATAGAATATAATCCTAACTGTACCTAATTTGAAAAATAATCTATTAGACTATTACTACTATAATATAGACCTTAACTAATGCATCAAGTGCTCGAACCAACGAATTTGGCCCCTCACAAAAGCCCCTCCAGTAACGCATCAAATGTGACGCCCCCAAAATAGGTCCATACAACCAATTCTGAGTCACCAAATACATGGTACAGAAAATAACTACAACTTCATTATTACAATTGTCATGCAAAATACGACAACACATATACTGTGAGTTTAAATACAAATATTGTCTTCTAGACAATATCCAAACTCAAATAAGTCCTCATTACAATTATTGATACACTAGTTTACAAAATAGTGAGGACTACTAAAACAACTGACTTGAAACATCATTCCACACCCCGACTAGTTCCCGCTATATTCTCGCCTCCTGAGAAGAAAAATAGAACAAAAAAGAAAATGGTGAGCTCAACTAGCCCAGTAAAGAATATTATGATTAAGATAATGTAGAACAAATTATCGTTAGCCTTCAATAAATCAGATAAAATATAATGGACAACAAGTTTTAGATTAATATTCGCAGCGGAAATAATAATTCATTAGAAGAGTTAAGTAGAGAATGAAATCTACTATCTTCTATGATTTAAAAGTCCATTATCAATATTTTATCCCTGTAACATCAATCAATATACATCTTGAACCAAATATTCATCTTTGCTTTACGGGCCAAAGATATTTATTTGTATCACCAGTTGGTCATGTTCATCTTAACACCTGTCCATCTTTGCACCACGGGCCAAAGATATTCATCAGGTAATCATTCATCTTTGCACTACATGCCAAAGATATTCAGTTATATCATCATTTAGGATTGAGGATGATGAAAAATATTTTAAAGAAATGAATCCAGTGAGATAAAAGGACAAAGATTAGGGATTCGTACTTTGGTTTATCCAAATTTAAAAATACTCCATAATAATCAATTGTGGAGGAAAATTCAAGAATGAAGAACAAAACATGGATACAATCAAAAATAGTAATCATAATAGACAACTTGGACCAAGAAAAGAAAATTTAATTTTTCTATGAATAGTGTTATATTCGTGAATAGTGTTGTATACGTGAATAATGTCGTATACGTGAATAGTAACCTTGACATGAAAAGGTAAGAATTTCATAATAAAATTCATATACCAATATTTTGGTATAATAATATTGAAAGAAATAACATCATTTACGAAGAAAATAACATCCCTTACCTCAAAAGAATAGTACTTCTGACTGAAATATCGGATATAATATTGAAGAAAACTTGCATTGCTTATCAACTCTCAAAGTATCTAAATACTCACAAAAATATGCTCGATATTATAGAGAGAGAAAACTTCAGATTCTGTTGTGATTTTCAATTCTAACCTAAGCACCCTATTTATAGAAAAATACCAGAACGCCAAAGCAGACTAACATGCTACTGGTGGCTCTACCCTCTACCATTCACGCACACCACACTTGAAATTTTAGCATTTTTCCACCAAAAAATAAAAGTGGGGCCCACCCATGTTTTTAATAAAAAATATTTATTTTCAAAACTTTAATAATTCACAATAAATAGCCCTTTTATTAGAAAAATACGAATTTTATGTCCACTCCATAGAAAATTTAATTCTCTATAACTTTGTAGAAGAAAGTTTTTCCAAATTTTAAACAAAAAATGGCCGAAATCCACATACAGATGATTGTTTATACCTTCATTTCGACAAAATACTGATAAAATACCTCAGCATTAATTCCTTCATTTATAACCATATAAAATAAATATTTTCTTATCATATAAATCAATAATTAATTATTTATAAATAATATTATAGAATCACAAGAATGACAACCAGGTCGTTCCCAAGAAAGATGGGGTTTTTCGATAAGGATTTCTCCTTACTAGCGCGCAATTAGGTGACCAAACCCCTTTCCTAGACAGAACTTCCTTAAACATTGTCAATATTGCTATCTAATAATATTATTCAAATAATATGAATTATTAATCTGATAATGGGAAATACTGTGCACTGACAATTATTGAAATAACAATAATATAAAATATCAACGTAACAATTATTGAATCAATAAAATAAAATATTGAACAATAATTACTGTAACAATAATTGAGTAGTGCTTTCTTACGTATGAATCAATAATCCAAAAATACTGTGCAAAACCGTGAGCTACTGTGCAAACACGTGTATTACTGTACTTTAACCACTAGGTATTTCAACAGTATTAACGGTAACAACTACGTCGTTATTTATAAAAAAACTCATACTTGTCGTTTTCTTCATCCGACAGTTATTCTGTTATGGGGTCCACAAATGGTTGTGCCGTCGTACGAATATTTCCCGACAACAAGAATATTCCACGACCAAATGAATATTTTCTGACAACAATGAATATTTTATAACTACTTGCTTATTTTACAAAATTTGCACATTTTACCCATAACTAACCACATTAATCCAATCCTCCCCTTACTATTTCAAAATAATGAATAGAGGAAATTCAATTTTATTTATAAAAGGTTGGGGTCTTACAACCTCCCCTCCTTATGATATTTCGTCCTCGAAATTAACGTACGTACCTGGTGTTTTGAAAAGGTGAGGGTACCTCGCTTTCATTTCCGATTCCAACTCCCAGGTCATTTCCTCAATAGCATGGTTCCTCCACAAAACTTTGACTTGTGGTATAACCTTTGTGCGTAGGACATGCTTCTTCTTATCCAAGATCTTGACAGGTACCTCCTCGTACGTCAAATCTTCGGCTATCTCGTCTGGTTCTAACTCAATAATGTGGTTTGGGTCTTTCACATATTTACGAAGCATAGATATATGAAAAACATTATGAACACGAGACATGCTTGGAGGTAATGCAAGTCTACAGGCCACATTTCCTATTCGGTCAAGAATCTCAAATGGACCAACAAATCGTGGATTGAGCTTTCCTCTCTTCCCGAATCTTGTAACTCCCTTCCATGGAGAAATACGTAACAATACATGATCCCCAATATTGAATTTTACGTCCTTTCGATGAAGACCCGCATAACTCTTTTGTCGATCTTGTGAGGTTTGTATATGTTATCAGATCATTTGAATCTTTTTTGTAGTCATGTGTACCAATTCTGGTCCCAACAACGTTGCTTCACCCACCTCGTCCCAGCATACCGGAGAACGACACTTTCGTCCATACAACGCCTCGAATGGAGCCATGTCTATACTTGCTTGATAACTGTTATTGTAAGAGAATTCCACCAATGGCAAGTACGTTGAGGGATTATGGTTGCAATTTGTCTTCTGTTAAGACCCTTGAACGCTTATGCTTAACATCAGGTTTTACTTATTTGTTGAGAGCAGTTTAAAGCTAAAAACTTATAATTCAACTTACTTTAGTTTTACTTATCAACAAAAAAGAAACAAAGATATTCTGTACTGACTATTGGAAGTTAACTTCCCTATACTTCGAATTAGCATATCTGATCCTTACTCAAATTTGTATCTTTATACATATTAAGGTAGATGAAGGAGAACAAAATAATAAAGAAAAAGAAAAAGAAAAAGAAAACACTGAGAAGGAGAACAAAATAATAAAGAAAAAGAAAACACTGAGAAGTCTTAGACTATATTTGTTATTGCAACATTCTTTATTATCCTCTCTGATGAATATAATTGCTAATAGGTACCAAAGCAGATGAAACAAAAGCTGCTGGAGATGCCTTATCTCAAATTGGGAAAGCAGGTGCTGTTCTCATGGTTTGCAGAACTTGTGGTAAGAAGGGAGACCACTGGACTTCAAGGTGTCCTTACAAGGATCTTGCTCCACAGAGTGAGAGTTTAACTGATCAGCCACCTACATCAGAATCCGCTGCTCCAGGTGGTACCAAAGGAGCATATGTTCCTCCCAGCATGCGAGCAGGGGCAGAGAGGAGCAGTGGTACTGATATGAGACGCAGGAACGAAGAGAACTCGGTTAGGGTCACAAACCTCTCAGAGGACACCCGTGAGCCTGACTTGCTCGAGCTATTCCGTACTTTTGGCCCTGTCACGCGGACTTATGTTGCTATTGACCAGAAGACTGGTATGAGCAGAGGTGTTGGTTTCGTAAATTTTGTCAACAGGGATGATGCGGAGAGAGCCATTAACAAACTAAATGGTTATGGTTATGACAATCTCATCCTCAATGTTGAATGGGCTGCACCAAGGTCCAATTAGATTTTACCCAGGACATGGCATGGATGGATGCTGCGGTTGTCCTAATTTCCTTAAATTATAAAAAAAAAATTTAAATGTCCTATTTGGAGTTTGGATGTATTTTGCCTGGTTACTTTGAGCTGATTGGTTTATCATACACTAATTACTAATTGCTGTTAATTGAGCTCCAAATGATTCGTTTGGGAGTTAAGTAAGCAGCGTTAGAAATAAGTTGCTTCTAGATGAATAAAATTTTCAAGTACGTTTGAACTTACAAATGCACTAAAGGTGATCTGTAATCAAACATGCACATAGCCACTTGAGAATGTGACTTCTGGCTTTTTTACACATCAGTTACGGCACAATTACCTGTGGTAAGTATTACAATTATTTGTTTTACCTTGTATGGAGTTTAGTTAACCATATCATATTTTAAATATATATCAAATTTATATATTTACAATATATAAATATATATCAAATTTCCTGCAAATGTTTGATATCCACGGTTTAATTGGGTTGTGTTTATGCAGGTATCATTGGGCTGCAGGGTTGACTAGCTACTCGTGGTTTTGACAATTCAAATTTCCTGCTGTCGAATTATAGTAGTGTAACCGTGTGGACAACCTATATTAGCTACGGCTATTTCTAAATAAAGAATGGTGTGGTATTACTGAACTTATATGCATATGGTTTGATTTTGATATGTTTTATGACATTGTTGTGCTAAATGAGTATGTCAGTGTGAAACCATTTTCCGCTACTTCTTGTGCCATCTATATATGAAGCTAATTACTAATTGCTGTGGCACTATCATACGGAATTGACACAAGTTTGTAGGCAATAGTGGCTTATTTCACCAATTGGTACACATGACTACAATTGGTATTAACTAGATCTATCAACAATAACCCAAATCGCATCTATACCTTGAGAAACTTTGGGAAGCCCATAACGAAATCCATGGTAATGTGTTCCCACTTCCACTTCAGAATCTCAAGTGGTTGCAATGGACCCTTTAGCACTTGATGCTCCACCTTTACACGTTAAAAAGTTAAACACCTCGAGATAAACTCCGCGATCTCTCTCTTCATATTATTCCACAAAAATGTATGTCGAAGATCATGATATATTTTGGTACTCCCAGGATGGATTGAAAACAGTGTGTTGTGTGCCTCCATCATGATTCTATGCTTCAAGTCAGAATCGTAAGGAATGCAAAGTCTGGAGTTGACTCGAAGTATTCCTTCTTCATCGATTCTTGCTTCTGGAATAACACATTCTTGTACTTTCTTCCTCATACGCATTAGCTCTGGGTCTGTGGCTTGAGCAGCTTTAACTTTATCGATTAAAGTCAGTTCTACTCGTATGTTTGATATCATCACGTGGGTACTTGGAGTGTGACACCCCCAAAAGAGGTATACATCACCCATTCTGAGTCGCCAAATACATGGTACAGAATACAAATACAAACTTAAATATACAACATGAGCTGTGAGTTTTAATACAAATATGTCTTCTAGATAGTATTCGAACTCAAAATAAGTCCTCAATACATTTATTATCACACTATTTCATAGAATAGTGAGGATTATTAATGCAAACATCTGGACCGTCACTCCGTTCCCCGACTAGTCCAAGCTATATTCTCATTTCCTGAAGAGAACAATGAAAGCAAAGGGTGAGCTCAACTAGCCCAATAAGAAATATTATGACTAAGAGAATGCAAAATAAATTATTGTTAGCCTTCAACAGTGTTAAACTGATAAAATACAATAGACATCAAGTTTAACTGCAGCGGAACAAACAATCCATTAGAAGTGTCAAGTAGAACATGAAATCTACTATCTTCTATGATTTAAAAAGTTTATCAACAGTTTTATCGTTGAGACTCAGCTTAATAAATAATCCACATCATCGAATCATCCCCCACACTTCTGACGAGGATATTCATTAGTATTACGACCACAAATTATCCATGCACTACGGGCCAAGAATATTCGTGTTTTCACCAATGGTCATGATCATGCCAACAACTATCCATCAATGCACTATGGGCCAATGAGGACTTTTACCATATCATTTGTAACATTACGGTCATGATTATACCGAATAATCCCTGGTCATTATCATACCAAGTCCATCCCCATACTCACAGGCCACGAGATGACTTTCATCATAATATAAACATGAGGATGATGACAATGATATAAGAATTCAATTAAAAGTGAGCAAATGATAAATTTTTAAAGATTTATAATTTAATTTATCCAGAATTCAATAATGTCCAAATTGTACATGATACTGCTTTGTGGAGTAAAATTCAAGAATAATATTGTATCAAAAATGATTTGGACCGAAAAGAAGTTAATTTTTATCATGAATAGTACCCCGAGTGAATAGTACCCCGTGAATAGTACTTCAGGAATAGTACCCCATGAATAGTACTCCGGCATGAAAAAGTTAAAACTTATCAAGAATGCTCAGAATAATATTTCCATGAAAATATACTGGATGAAGTGCAAATATCAAAGATATTCTACTAATTTCATGGAGTATAGAAGCCAGAACTTTAAAAAAATGAGTGTAGAATTCAAAATCTGAAACGAAATAATATTACTTATATACTACAGAGTATAGAAGAAAATATTATTTCAGGTCTGTAGCTTGAGCATCTTTAACTTTATCGATTAAAGTCAGTTCTACTCGTATATTTGTCATCATCACGTGGGTCCCTAGAGTCTTTAACTCTATCTCCATCCTTTGCAAGTCATACAAAATGGGCCTTTGCGTTGACAATAACGCACACGTACCTGCATATTATCTTCTACTCAATGCGTCAGCTACCACGTTCGCTTTTCCAGGGTGATATTAAATGGTATGATCATAATCTTTCAACAGTTCAAGCCAAAGTCGTTGCTGCATGTTGAGTTCCTTTTGAGTGAAGAAATATTTGAGACTTTTATGATCCGTATAGATCTCCACTTTTTCCCCATATAGGTAATGCCTCCAAATTTTAAGTGCGAAGACAACAGCTGACAACTCTAGATCATGAGTAGGATAATTCCTCTCATATTCTTTGAGTTGTCGAGAGGCATAGGCTATTACTTTCCCATGTTACATGAGAACACATCCTAACCCTTTGCCTGAAGCATCACTTTGTAGATGATAAATCCTCAAAGGCCGGATGGTATTGTTAGAGCAGTCTTTGAAATAAGTCTTCTCTTGAGTTCTTGAAAACTCTTCTCACATCCCTCGCTCCAACCGAATTTTGTATCTTTCCAAGTCAGCTGAGTTAATGGAGTAGCAATTCGAGAAAACCATTCTACGAATCTCCAATAATAACCAGCTAAGCCGAGAAAGCTACGTATTTCGATCAATGATTTAGGTTGCTCCCAGCTTTGAATTGCTTCAATCTTTGTCGGGTCAACAGATATTCCATGACTTGATATTACGTGCCCAAGGAATGCTACTTCATCAAGCTAGAACTCACATTTCTTTAACTTAGCATATAACTTGTTCTCACAAAGCTTTTGGAGTATCAGACTCAAGTGTTGCTCACGATCTTCACGGCTTTTGGAGTAAATGAGGATGTCATCAATAAAGACGACCACAAAATGATCCAAATATTCCTTGAATACTCGGTTCATCATATCCATGAAGGCAGTAAGAGCATTAGTCAATCTAAAAGACATAACTAGGAATTCATAATACCCATACCGAGTTCTGAAAGCAGTCTTTGGAATGTCATCAGTTTTAATCTTTAATTGGTGATATCCGAAACGAAGATCAATCTTTGAAAAGAATTTGGCACCTTGCAATTGGTCAAACAGGTCATCAATACTAGGCAACGGGTACCTATTTTTGTCAGTGACATGGTTCAACTCCTGATAATTAATACAAAGTTGCATACTCCCATCTTTCTTCTTTCTACGAATAGAGCAGGAGCACCCTTACCGGAGACGTCTTAGGACGAATGGCGATGTCTAACAACTCCTGTAGTTGGGTTTTTAACTCCTGAAGTTCAATAGGAGCCATTCGATATGGGGCTTTGGAAATGAGTTTTGTACCGGGTTCAAGGTTGATACAAAATTCAATTTCACGCTCTGGGGGTAGGCTAGGAAGTTCTTCAGGGAATACGTCAGGAAATTTATTAACAATAGAAATATCATTTAAATCTGACGTATTTTTGTTTAAATCTGTGACATGAGCTAAGAAAGCTTGACATCCGTTTTTCAATAAACGAATAGCTTTATGGCTTGAGATAATAGTGATTAATTTTAATGGTTTGGTTGCTTGAATTCACATAATAGGTTGGTTAGGAATATGAAAGTTAATAACCTTACGAAAACAATTAATTTTTGCATGATGAGTAGTTAACTAATCAATCCCTAGAATTATGTCAAATGAAAGTATTTTTAATGAAATAAGATCAACAGGTAATGTGAGGGTACCGATTTGAACCAAACAAGACTTATAAACAGTGGATGTAATGAAGGTTTCTCCCAACAAAGTTTTAACAGATAAGTCAAAGTCTAATTTCTCCGGAGTCAAATTTAAACGTTGAGCGCAAGTAGGAGAAATAAAAGAATGGGTAGAACCTGTATCAAATAAGGTATAGACTTTGCTAGAGTTTATGATAAGCTTACCCATGAAGACCTCGTTCGGGTTCCTTGCTTTATGGGAGGTCACAACAAACGCTCTCCCTTGAACTGCTGGTTTTGACTTTTCTGGAATGGTCTTTGGTGCCTCCATCCCAGCTGGACTTGGCTTCACTGTACGACAAAATTGATCTAGGTGACCTTCTCTTCCACAATTATAACACGTTTTGAACTGCTGCGCATAATTTGGACTAATATGTCCCTCCCTTCCGCATTTGAAGCATATGATAGGTGGTCGTTCTCCTTCCTTAACAATGGGTGTTGGTGCTGACGTCTTTCCATCATTGTTGAATCTCCTTTTCTTGACATGTCCACTTTTATTATCTTGGCCATGATTACCACTGAAGTGGTTACCATTTCTGGCATGTTGATTCCCTCCACGTTTGTTGTCACCGCTTCGATGACTGCTACCACTGGTATTATCGACTTGTCGGTTGCTCTCTCTTGGTTGGGTTGACTCATTATCGCGCTCCAATAATTGAGCCCTATTCACAACATCTGAATACAAACACAATTTGTGAGAAATTAGGTATTGACGTATCTCGGGTTTCAGACCTCTTAGAAACATCCGCATCATTCTCTCCTCATTATCAACCAAGTGGGACGCAAACCGAGACAACTCGACAAACTTAGCTTCGTACTGCGCCACGATCATATTGTTTTGCTCAAGCTTGATGAACTCTACCTCCTTCATGTGACGAATACTTTCAGAAAAGTAATTATCATTGAACAACTCTTGGAACTTTTCCCAAGACATTTTGAGTGCGGCAGGTTGAGTACGCTTTACAGATTCCCACCAGTAATCTGCCTCTCCTCGCAACATGAAGGTGGCAAAGGGAACGTTTTGCTCCTCGGAGCATCCCAAGACATCCAATATCTTGGTGATCTACTTTATCCACGTCTCCGCCTTAAGTGGTTTTGGCTCTCCCAAAAACTCCGGTGGTCCCAGCTCCTTGAACTGCTTAGCGGTGACCGTCCGAGGGTTGCCAGTGTTTCCACCTGCATTTTGGACAGGAGCCGCTCTCGCCTGATGTTGCATGAATTGCATAAAGTCTCTGAACATACCATCGTTCATCATTTGATCGGTGTTATTGTTTACATGGGGATTATTGTCTTCATGTTGCACATTATCCTGGGTATTAATCTGTGGTGACTCAACGGTCTCCTGCGCTCCATTGCTATTCTCAACATTCTCGGATGTAATTTTCAAATACTACCACAAAACAAGGGTTAATTGACACACCACATATTATCCCTATATTCTGACCGACCAAGTAAATAACAAATAAACTTAGGTAGGTCATACTAGCGAAGGAATTACCCGTCTCTCCCCCTAGTTCTAGTCTCACATCTTAGCCAGGGATCATATCCCTAAGCTTTGATACCAACTGTGACGCCCCCCAAGATAGGTATACATCACCCATTCTGAGTTGCCAAATACATGGTACATAATACAAATTCAAACTTAAATATACAATATGAGCTAAGAGTTTTAATACAAATATTATCTTCTAGACAGTATTCAAACTCAAAATAAGTCCTCAATACATTTATTATCACACTATTTCACAGAATAGTGAGGACTACTAATGCAAACATCTGGATCGTCACTCCGTTCCCCGACTAGTCCTAACTATATTCTCATTTCCTGAAGAGAACAATGAAAGCAAAGGGTGAACTCAACTAGCCCAGTAAGAAATATTATGACTAAGAGAATGCAAAATAAATTATCGTTAGCCTTCAACAGTGTTAGACTGATAAAATACAATAGACATCAAGTTTAACTGCAGCGGAACAAGCAATCCATTACAAGAGTCAAGTAGAACATGAAATCTACTATCTTCTATGATTCAAAAAGTTTATCAACAATTTTATCACTAAGACACAGCTTAATAAATAATCCACATCATCGAATCATCCCTTCACTACGGCCAAGGATATTCATTAGTATTACAACCATAAATTATCCATGCACTATGGGCCAAGGATATTCGTGTTTTCACCAACGGTCATGATCATGCCACCAACTGTCCATCAATGCACTACGGGCCAATGAGGACTTTTACCACATCATTTGTAACATTACGGTCATGATTATACCGAATAATCCCTAGTCATAATCATACCAAGTCCATCTATGCACTACGGGCCACAGATGACTTTCATCATAATATAAACATGAGGATGATGACAATGATATAAGAATTCAATTAAAAGAGAGCAAAGGATAAATTTTAAAAGATTTATAATTTAATTTATCCAGAATTCAATAATGTCCAAATTGTCAACATGATACTGCTTTATGGAGTAAAATTCAAGAATAATATTGTATCAAAAATGATTTGGACCGAAAAGAAGTCAATTTTTATCATGAATAGTACCCCGGGTGAATAGTAACTGAGTGAATAGTACTCCAGCATGAAAAAGTTAAAACTTATCAAGAATGCTTAGAATAATATTTACATAAAAAGATACTGGATGAAGCGCAAATATCAAGGATATTCTACTAATTTCATGGAGTATAGAAGCCAAAACTTTAACAAAATGAGTGTAGAATTCGAAATCTAAAACAAAATAATATTACTTACATACTACAGAATATGGAAGAAAATATTATTTCACACGAATACTGAACAAAAATAATATCCCTTACCTTAAAAGGGAGAGTATTCCAACTGGTATAACGGGGATATTCTTGAAGAAAACTTGAACTGTTTTCTACGCTCAAAACTTAAACTCTAAAGAAATACGCTCAATATTATAGAAGAAGAATTCTCCTATTCTGGTGTGATTTTTAATTTTAACTAAGCATCCTATTTATAGGAGAATGGAAGGGATACTATTTGAATTTCTCACGGACGCACAGTATTTAGAAATCACGGACGCCGAATTCGTTCGGCCGAATTCAACGAAATTATTTTTGATTTTACTATACAAACACTATGCAGACACTATGCAAACACTATGCATAATAAAATATAATATATTCTATTTTTCATAAAAAAATAAAACTTATAATAATAATAATAATAATTCAATTCCCTCCCTCCCACATCTTTCTCCCCCTTTTTTTGACAACTTATAACATATATATATATATATATATATATATATATATATATATATATATATATATATATATATATATATATTCATCCCAACACACACCCACGACTACATTTCTCTCTCGCCTCCCTTCTACTACACACACTACATATTCACATACACACCTCTCTCTCCCCCCTGTTGTCTCTCTCTAAAAAGTCCTCTCTCCCCAAGTAAGTATTCCCAATTCCCCAAATATAACCTAAATCCCTTCTTCTACAATTTCACTATATTTTCCCCAAATATCGATTGCATTGCGGTGTATTACTATTTCAAATGTTTGCAAGTTTACATGGAAATTTTAATGTGTCTGAGATATCAACTATATTGCGAGTGTACTATATATTACGGTGTATAAATTGCTTAAACTTCATTGATAGTAATGTCTGTTGAGCTTAGAGATAGTGTATAAATGTATATTTATTGCGGTGTATAAATTATTGTTGTTGTGGGTGGGGTGGGATGGGGGGGGGGGTGGGTGGGTTTAAAAAGTTCAAATTGGAAATATATGGTTGTGTGAAAAGAAACACTTGATTACTAAAGATTACAAATATAATAATTAGTGTCTTTGGTGTATCGATGAAATCTTTGTCAAAATTTATAGCTAATTGTATTGGTTTGAACAATGACCCTAATTGTCAATTTTATTTTTATTTTCATAGACTATTAAGAACACATACATTTCAAGGAAGGTTGGGAAGGAAAGGCAAGTATTGAACCCTAACTATAAAATATTACTAATCATAGATGTGCGATCTTTGTAACATTTTTTCTTTCCATTTTAGGTTTGTGTGACTACTTTGTTCTTGCTTTTGTTAATGTGACTTGTGAGAATCATGCGAGTTAATGGTGAATTGTGCTTATTATTATTTTTAATAAATTGGTGATATCTAATTTTACCAACAAAAAAGAGTTTCATATGCCTCTTTTTCATAATTTTTATTGTATTAATAGTTTGTGACACGATAAAAAGCTAGTATTCTTTACATTATACAAAAATAATCTTTACTTTCACATGTGCATATTTTCATATAGTTTAGGAAGTTTAGAAACCGTTTGAGATTCACTTAGTAGGAGTGAATCTCAAATAATCCGATTTTGGGATTTATTCTTGTATGTTTCGATCTCACTTGGAGGTCGGTGTTAACGACTTGAGCACGTCTTTATATTTTTGAATTTTTGGTCGGTATATATCTCTTGATGTTCTTGGTGCATATTTAGTCTACGATGTGTTAGTCTATTTTCGTGTACTTGAAGACCATGGGAAATCTTCTTAGAAAATTCGAAAAATGTAAAGATGTGTTCAAGTTGTTAGCATCGATGAAATGACACATCAGGGAATGGGATAGAACTGACCGTTAGAGTGGGAGATGAAGTTAGGAAACTCATAAGCTTGCATATACATTAACTTGGAGACTTGATTGTGTTTGTTTAACTTTCCATATATATAGCGGAGACGGTTATCAAGAGATATACATTGATCGAAGTTGGATGGAGCGTAGGGTAGCCCTTGATAGGAGTGGGCTTAGCTACGAGTATCGTAGTGGGGTTGAGCAGTTTCTCAACTTGGCGTTTGAAAGCAAGTCGTGGCGATGAGATCGGATGTCCTTATAAGAGGTGTGTGAATGAAGTGTGGAAGGAAAGGAGTGATGTCATATGCGACTTATTTGCGTATGGGTTCAAGCGGGGGTTTATCGACATGGATCTATCATGGGGAAACACTGGTTGGATGAACATGAATCGAGCAGGAATCGGAGGTGGCGAAAACTTTGGTTATCTTAACATGATAGTGAAGGCTGCTTTGGTTCGTACTTTCGATGGAATCTGAGACGGGGATGGCGATGGCGTCGAGCAAAAGAGCGAATGATGGGGCTAAGGGTTTCTATGAGTTATTGCATGAAGCGGCTGACACCCTTTGTATAATGAGACACGAAAAACTGCCGTCTCTTGCTCTGCTTTGTGACTAAGTTTTTACACTTGAGAATGAGCATATTTATGGCGAGAGAGGTTTTAATGAAGCTATTAAGCATTGTGAAGAGTGTTTACTGCGAGGCGATAAGTTCTGGAGTCGTACTATGATGTGAAGAAAATGGTCAAAAGGCTCAATCTAGGGTATGAGAAGATTGATGCTTGTGAGAATATTTGTATGTTGTATTACGGTGATGTCGATAAAGATAAGAGGTCGTGTGATATTTGTGGTACAAGTGAATCTTGTGAGCAGTATGCAAAAAAAGGAAAAGGCGTCTTGAGAAAGATCTTACGTTACTTTCCCATTGCCCCGAGGCTTTTAGCGGTTGTTCGTGTCAATACATCTGCATAGAGGATATGAGGTGGCACTCTACGGGACATAGTCGAAGGTCGGTGGCCTTTTTTTGGCGGATGGGCTTGAGTGGAAAAATTTTGATAACAAGCACCCTCGTTTCTTTGAAGAGGTTCGCAATGTTAGGCTTGGACTTGCTACGGATGGGTTTAATCCGTTTAATGGGACCTTTACAAAGCCCTACTCAACTTGGGCGGTGATTATTGTGGTGTATAACCTCCGCCTTGATGTGCATGAAAGATCCCTACATGTTCATGCCTTTCTTGATTTAGGGTGATAAGAGTCAGAGTAAAGACATCGATGTATACCTCGGTAGTTAGTTGATGAGTTGAAGATGTTTGTGGGAAAAAGGGTTCAAACTTATGATGTATCTCTTAAGCGAGAACTTTGACATGAGGCGACTTCTTGTGGACAATAAATGGACTTCGGCGTTAGGAATGATCGGTGGATGGTCGACTCGTGGGGGCTTATCATGTCCCGTGTGCATGGGGTCGATTAAAAGGCATGCGGCTCAAACATGGGGGAAAATGAGTTTCTTTGCAACATCCGGACAGTTTTTTGCCGATTGAACATCGTTATCGGCGGATGAGTAGACAATTCAATCGAAAAAGCGGAAAGCGTCAAGTACACTGGCGTCTTTACGGGTCGGCGGTGTTGAGTTGGATTAGTCATTTGAAGTTTCCACCTCGGGGAAGAATCACAGATTAAGCGAGCTTATGGTTACTGGTAAGGTTCTGGTTGGACACACAGATCCATGTTCTTTGACTTTGCCTTATTGGGCTACTCTGCATCCGTCATTGTTTAGATCCGATGCATCTTGAGAAAAACGTATTTGATAATATTTTTTATCTGATCATAGATGCCCTTTGGTAGAACGAAAAAAGGACAACAACAAGTCGAGGCTTGATTTGGTAGAAATGAACATTAGGGAAGATTTGTGGGTATGTCGGGAGGGTAGTAAAGGCGGTAATGCCTAAAATTTGAATATACTTTGACGAGGAGCAGTTGATATTGATATGTAATTGGATCGATGGAATTTGAAGCTCCCGGATGGATATTCTTGAATATAGCAAGGTGTTATAAAGTTGAAGAAATTTGAAGTTTGAGGTCTCAAAAGTCATGATTATCACGTATTCATGCGAAGGTGATCCTGTGGCATTTATCGACTTATTCTGCAAAGCGTGTGGTTGAAGCATTTGACAGAGCTTTCTAATTTCTTTAGAGATCTATGCTTGGCAGACTTGGTCAAAGACATAGATAAAATGGAGATGCGAGATAGTGGAAATAATGTGCAAGTTAGAAATGATCTTCCCTCCATCGTTTTTTAATTGATGGAGCATTTACTATTCACTTGCCATACTGAAGCTAAGTTTGGCGGTCCGTACAATATAGATGGATGTATCCATTAGAGAGGTAATGACATTTATGTTTTTAATACGGTAAAATGTTCATTATTTTTTGTTAATCTATATATCACATAGGTATATATCGACGTCTAAAGCAAAAGGTGAAGAATAGAGCCGTGTGTAGAATTCGATTCTTTGAAAGATTATGTTATGGAGGAACTTGTTAATTTACGCTTTCGTTGTACTTTGGTAGAATGTTCATCTGAAACCTGATCGCTAAACTACGTCGGAATCATTTATTCTTTGATGAGGAAAATGGAGAATTAAGCGCCTTTAGTCATCTGTCGCCCATTCGGTGGTAAAAAAAAGCGATTCTTATTAGATAGTGAGTATCATTTGCCACATTGTATGCACTTGTCAACATGAATGAAGTAGCGCCATACATTAAGTAAGTAGTCATAACTATATATATACGGTGTAATTGTGTCAAGTTCCTTTCCAAACACATTGAGTATATAAGCGTATTGCGGTCGATATGATGTTGAAATCGTGAAGCGAATCAAAGTATATCGGACGAGGATTTGCAAAATTTGAAATGGAGAATTTGTGCGATGGTTTAAGGATCATGTAAGTCTAACCTTTAAGCGTTGATGAATCTACCATCATAGACTTATTCTTATGGCGTAATTAACTTTAGAATATGTTGTGTTAATGTACATTAGGTCCTCACGGATGAGTTAGGTGACAATCGACTAAAGCTTATATAAATGACCCAGAAAGATCTGTAGATACTTATACATGTTGCATTGTCGTGATTCTGATTTAAGTGTTGCGATATTGGGGAAGTAAACACATTGATCTACGGTGTTGTGGTGAAAGGTAGGCTACTACGATAACATTTGGGATGGTTGGTATGGACGATTGCTAGAAGTTATCGTTTCTCAAATATTGGGGTCATAAAGAATTAGTTTGCTTTGATTGTCATTGGTTTGATGTTGAGAATGGAGTTAAAGTAGATAAAAAATCGGGACGGGTGATTGTTAATGTTAAGTCAAAACTAAAGGCGATGAGTGGTATGGGCGAGCCTTTTATTTTAGCAAGTCAAGCGACACGGGTGTCTTCTGCGGAGTGTTAAGACTCCTGCAAGCCCATGGCATCTTTGTTATAACCACCAAAGCCCGTGGTTTTCAAGGCCTGACTCCTCGTCGAGACGATGAACCTTTCAAGTCGAGTCTACTAGTGTCACACTCTTGATGTGACAATTATTAGTGAGTCTAGTGAAGAAGAGGATGATGTTGTCATTTGTCGAAAGTGAAGATGATGTTGTTGAGGAGGTAAATATAATTGAAGAAATCGTTGAAGGCAGCGAAGATGGTGATGACAGCGATAGTGAAGATCTCTTGCTTTCGAAGATGGCGATTACGATATTGATGGCTTTGTGATATAAATGATTAGGAGTATGTACTATTTGTCATTTTAGTTGTATTCAAATGTAATAGTTTGTAGTAGTCTGATCATTATCTTCAACTTATATTAATCTACTAAATAAGGTGTTGAGTTGTTTTAGGAGTATGTCTTATTTGTGTCGGTTTAGGTTATTATTTATCTTTGTATCCTTTTAGGTTACTATTTATGTTGCATTCTTTTAATTGTATCCTTTTAGGTTACTATTTATCTTTGTAACTTTTAGGTTCTATTTATGTTGCATTCTTTTTAATTGTATCGTATGTAGGTTACTATTTATGTTGCATTCTTTTAATTGTATCTGTATGTTATCCTCTATGTTATCCCTCTTTTCTTTGTATGTTGCATTCTTTTAGTTATTGATATACATACATATATAGGCGCACACCACACCACAGCGATCGTGGTGGGCGTGCAGTCGTCGTGGTAAAGTGGAGATTCTACAGCGTGATGATCGAGGCGGGATCGTCGGGTATAATTATATATGTTATTGGGATACACCTTATTATTTTTTATTTTATATTGTATTGACATTATATTCGTTTATATAAATATTGATGTATTTCAATACATAGGTGATCGGCGTGAGCCTCATGTGGGACTATGGCGTGGCTTCTTTGGGAATCCCCCAGCGCCTCTTATATGTCGTGTTGGGACTTATAGGTAATTTCATAATCTATATAATATTACTATAATATAAGTATTTAGTTCTATATATATTCTTTGTAATTTGCAATTTCAATTGTAGTATCCTTGGCATACGCCTTGAGAACACGTTGCTTAGGATCGTCATGGCCAGATTCTCAAGCTTGAAGTGGATGAGGTGGGCGGATGTGGATGATCGTACTGCGTCGAGTTGATTATTGCGAATTTAAGGTAGGATGCCAATCATTCATATGCTAGTTTTATTAGACATTTGAATATGTTGTTACCTCTTTGATTTATGTTATCTCTTTGATTTATGTTGTCTACTAAACTTCTTAATGTGTAATGTGCGAGAGATATTATCGTTTTTGAGGGCCAGGCGGGAAGCCCATGGCATGGCTATTACTGCTTAGATACCTAGAGATGAATTAGCACAAGTGGGTCTATTTGGAAGAAAAAAAGGCCAGAGGGCGAAGATGGGCGATGGACGGACACTTAAGGATGTCGGCGATTTCATCTCTAACTGCGGTGTGGGACGGATATGCGGCATTTGGGATGGCGAGGCCTTCAAGAAGATGTCGGCCTGACGTTAATTTGCCAAACAATGATCGTCTCCCCTTTGCCTTTGGGTCTCGATCGTCTGACTGTCTGGGAGAGACTTGAGGTGAGTTTAAAGCATGCACCCTCCGCTTGGAGTTTTGGTGTACGCGCATACGAAAAGAAAGGTGATGATGGTTATATCTCACTGAGGCGACGCATTCTTTGTAAGTTATTTAATTCTCTTATTTAATATGTATTTAAAATTCGGATATTCTTTTATATTATTTCATTTTATACTTTGCGTATCATCCACTAATGTGTTTTTTATCGTGACGGTTGAAGATCTTACGGTGGCGGGGCGACCCGAGAGGTGACACTCCGGTGAAGCGAGTCTCGCGTGCGAGAACGAGGAGATAGAGGGTATTTTGAGCTCTGAGGGGGCCAAGAAGAAGGGTAGAGTTGTGGGCATTCCCCATGTCGGCTTACACCTAGTCCCTACTGCGAGATCTCGATGATGCCGCCCACCTGGAGGTAGTGGTGCGAGTGGATCGGCGTCGGCCCTTCATTATCAGATGACTTCTGGCGGGCGGATAGAGGGGTGCATGTCGGCGGTGTTGTGCGGTCGGGCGCACCGCACCATGCATGCGGATCTATCGGTAGCTCGGGGAGGTTGTCCACGGCTCTGCTCGATCCTACAATTGCCGTTGGCGATCTCATGGGTGTAATATGGGAGGAGGCCATCGCGTGTGTGCGATTGTCTTGTGACATCTTCCCACCACATATTGACGGTAAAAACAATTAAATTACTGTATTTCCTTATTTAATTTATGTAATTTGTAATTGTATTGCTTAGATAAACATAAGATAAAACCCTAACACCATTATACACACAGAACCCCACATAAACACACACATGACCGCAGCGTAGGGTATAACGCGCGTTCTGTTGGCGGTACTCGATTAGACATACGAAGGCGTAGAGTTATCGCCACTGTTTATGTGGCCCGAATAACAACAGCCAAAAATCGAAAAAGAGCGAAAACGCATAGATCGTCGTCCGAGGCATGCGCAAATACACACATAGCACCGCGTAGGTATTAGTACGCAGCGTTACAATGACGATATTTCGATTCGACATCACGGAGACCAGAGTTATTACCTGGTTTTGGCCCGAACAAGACTTAGCCAAAAAGTCAAAAAAGAGCCCGAAACCCGCATCGTCCGTCCGAATGCCACGCAAACACACACACATCATCGCGTAGGTATTAGGCACGCATTACAATTGACGGGACTCGATTCCGGCATATGAAGACCGAGTTATCGCCCTGTTTGCGAAACTAAACAAGACATAGGCAAAAAGTCGAAAAAGAGCCCGAAACCCGCATCGTCTATCCGAACGCCATGCAAACACACACATAGCACCGCGTAGGTATTGAACAGCGTTCTGTTGGCGGTGCTCGATTCCGAGCATACGGAGACAGAGTTATCGCCCTATTTGCGGCCCGAAAGACTTAGGCAAAAAGCGAAAAAAAGAGCCGAAACTCGCATCGTCGTCATGCAGGCGGCATGCAAACACACACACCGTGCAGCGTGGGTATTGAACGCGTTACATCTCACGGGACTCGATTAGACATCACGGAGACCGAGTTATCGCTGGTTGTAAAAGCGAACAACAACTTAGCCAAAAAGCCGAAAAAGAGCCCGAAACCCGTATCGTCTGGTCCAGAACATCATGCAAACACACACACACGCAGCGTGGGTATTAAACGCGCGTTACAATTGACGGGACTTGATTAGACATACGGAGCGAGTTATCATACTGTTTGCGGCCCGAACAAGACTTAGGCAAAAAGCGAAAAAAGAGCCCGAAACCGCGCATCGTGCGTCCGAACGCCATGCAAACACACACCTGCGTGCAGCGTAGGTATTGAACGCAGCGTTACAATCGGACGGGACTCGATTTCGACATACGGAGATCGAGTTATCGCCCTGTCTTAAATCGAACAAAGACTTTAGCAAAAAAGCGAAAAAAGAGCCGAAACCCGCATCGTCCGTCCGAACACCACGCAAACACACACACGGCACCGCGTGGGTATTGAACACAGCGTTACTGTTGGCGGTTTTCGATTGAGCATACGGAGACCAAGTTATCGCCTGCTTTGTTTGCGGCCCAACAACAACAGCCAAAAAGCGAAAAGAGCACGAAACCCGTATCGTCCATCCGAACGCCATGCAAACACACACACTGACAAGATGCGTCACGTATTGAACACAGCGTTACAACTGACGGGACTCGATTCCGACATACGGAGACCTAGTTATTGCCTAGTTGGAAAAACTGAACAACACTTAGCCAAAAAGCGAAAAAGAGCCCGAAAACCGCATCATCGTCAAGTCAACGCCACGCAAACACACACACTGGCACCAGCGTAGATATTGAACAGCGTTACAACTAACGGGACTCGATTCGACATATGAAGACCGAAGTTATCGCCCTGGTTGCAAAAGCGAACAACACTTAACCAAAAAGCGAAAAAGAGCGAAACCCGTGATGCGTCCGAACGTCACGCAAACACACACACAGCACCGCGTAGGTATTAGGCACGCGTTACAACTGACGGGACTCGATTCCGACATACGGAGACCGAGTTATCGCCTAGTTTGCGAAACAGAACAAGACTTAGGCAAAAAGCCAAAAAAGAGCCTGAAACCCGCATCGTCTGATTCGAACGCATACGTACACACACGATACAGCGTCTGCGACGTGAACGAACAGCGTTACAAGCGGCGTGACTTGATTACGACATACGGAGACCTGGTTAGCGCTGGTTGAAAAAGCGAACAACACTTAGCCAAAAAGCGAAAAAGAGCACAAAACCGCATCGTCGATTCGAGCGCCACGTAAAACACACACAAAGACCGCCAGCGTAGGTATTAGGCACGCATTACAATTGGCGAGACTCGATTCCGGCATACGGAGGCCAGAGTTATTGCCTGTTCTGAAACCTAAACAAGACTTAGGCAAAAAGTCGAAAAGAGAGCGAAACCCGCGATCGTCTGATTCAACGCCACGCAAACACACACACGAGCACCGCGTAGGTATTAAACACGCGTTACAATTAACGGGACTCAATTAAAGCATCACGGAGACCAGAGTTATCGCCAGCTTTTAAACCGAACAACACTTAGGCAAAAAAGTGAAAAAAAGAGCCCAAACCCGCATCGTCGTCCAATGGCACGCGCAAAACACACACAAAGACCGCGTAGGTATTAGCACGCTACATAACCGACGGGACTCGATTAAACATATCGAGATGAAGTTATCGCCCGGTTCTGGCCCAACAAGACTTAGAGCAAAAAGCGAAAAAGAGGCGAAACCCACATCGTCCGTCCGAACGCCTAATCAAAACACACACAAAGACCGCGTGAGGTATTGAACACAGCGTTACAACCGACGGTACTCGATTCGAGCATATGGAGACCAAGTTATCGCCTGTTTGCGGCCGAAACTGAACAACACTTAGCCAAAAAGCCAAAAAAGAGCCTGAAACCCGTATCGTCCATCCGAACGCCATGCAAACACACACACAAGACACAGCGTCACGTATTGAGACACGCGTTACAACTGACGGGACTCGATTCCGACATACGGAGACCTAGTTATCGCCTAGTTGGCAAAACTAAACAACACTTAGCCAAAAAGCCGAAAAAGAGCCCGAAACCCGCCGATCGCCCTTCCGAACACCACGCAAAAACACACACAAAGACCGGCAGAGGTATTGACACAGCGTTACTGTTGACGGGACTCGATTTTGACATACGAAGACCGAGTTATCGCCTGGTTTTGGCTAAATCAACAAGACTTAGGCAAAAAAGTCGAAAAAAGAGGTCGAAACTGCATCGTAAATGCGTCGAACGTCACGCAAACACACACACAAAGACCGCGTAGGTATTAGGCGCGCGTTACAATTGGTGGACTCGATTCCGCAAAAGCGGAGACCGAGTTATCGCCATTTATAAACCGAACAACACTTAGGCAAAAAAAGCTGAAAAAGAGCCCGAAACCCGCATCGTCCGTCCGGCGCAAGACGCTAACACACACACAAAGACCGCGTAGGTATTAAACACGATGTTACAATTGACGGGACTCGATTCTCGCATCTTGAGACCAGAAGTTATCGCCTCATTTGCTAAATCGAAACAAGACTTAAGCAAAAAGCCGAAAAAGAGCCCGAAACCCGCATCGTCCGTCCGAACGCCACGCAAACACACACACAGCACCGCGTAGGTATTAGACACGCGTTACAACTGACGGTACTCGATTACGACATACGGAGACCGAGTTATCGCCTGTTTGCGAAACTGAACAACACTTAGCCAAAAAGCCGAAAAAGAGCCCGAAACCCGCATCGTCCGTCCGAACGCCATGCAAACACACACACAGCACGACTTCTGCGTACGTATTAGACACGCGTTACAACTGACGGGACTCGATTCCGACATACAGAGACCTAGTTATCGCCTAGTTGGCAAAACTGAACAACACTTAGCCAAAAAGCCGAAAAAGAGCCCGAAACCCACATCGTCCGTCCGAACGCCACGCAAACACACACACAGCACCGCGTAGATATTAGACACGCGTTACAACTAACGGGACTCGATTCTGACATATGAAGACCGAGTTATCGCCTAGTTTGCAAAACTGAACAACACTTAACCAAAAAGCCGAAAAAGAGCCCGAAACCCGCATCGTCTGTCCGAACATCACGCAAACACACACACACAGCACCGCGTAGGTATTAGGCACGCGTTACAATTGACGGGACTCGATTCCGGCATACGGAGACGAAAGTTATCGCATACATTTGCGAAAATGTAACAAGACTTAGGCAAAAAGCCGAAAAAGAGCCCGAAACCCGCATCGTCCGTTCGAACGCCACGTAAACACACACACAGTACCGCGTACGTATTAGACACGCGTTACAACTGACGTGACTTGATTCTGACATACGGAGACCTAGTTAGCGCCTAGTTGGAAAAACTGAACAACACTTAGCCAAAAAGCCGAAAAAGAGCACAAAACCCGCATCGTCGATTCAACGGCCACGCGTAAACACACACGACCGCGTGAGGTATGAAACGCAGCGTTACAATTGGCGAGACTCGATTTAAGAGCATCACGGAGACCCGAGTTATTTCTGTTTACTTAAACTAAACAAGACTTAGGCAAAAAGCGAAAAGAGAGAAAACCCGCATCGTCTGATTCGACGCCACGCAAAACACACACACGAGCACCGCGTAGGTATTAGGCACGCGTTACAATTAACGGGACTCAATTCCGGCACACGGAGACCGAGTTATCGCCGGTTCTGGCCGAACAACACTTAGGCAAAAAGCTAAAAAGAGCCCGAAACCCGTATCTAAATCGTCCAGAATGGCACGCGAAACACACACAAAGACCGCGTAGGTATTAAACGCGCGTTATGTTGGCGGGACTCGATTCCGCATATCGAGATCGAGTTATCGCCCGGTTATGTAAATCGAACAAAGTAGGCAAAAAGCGAAAAAGAGCGAAACCCGCATCGTCTCGGTCGTCGAGCGTAATCAAACACACACACAAAGACCGCTGCGTGGGTATTCGACCGCGTTATAACCGACGGTTTTCGATTCCGACATACGGAGACCAAGTTATCGCCTTTGTTTTTGGCCCGAACAACACGTAGCTAAAAAGCCGAAAAAGAGCTCGAAACGCATCGTCCATCCGAACGCCATGAAAACACACACAAGACCACCGCGACGTATTGAACACGCTATTAACCGACGGGACTCGATTAGACATACGGAGACCTAGTTATCGCTTAGTTGGCAAAGCCCGAACAACACTTAGCCAAAAAAGCCGAAAAAAGAGCCGAAACCCGCATCGTCTGGGTCCAAACGCCACGCAAACACACACAAAGACCGCGTGGGTATTGAACAGCGTTATAACTGATGGGACTCGATTCCGCAGATCTGAGACCGAGTTATCGCCCATAAACCGAACAACACTTGTAGAACCACAAACTAAAATAATTTAAATATGATCTATTTTGGGGACTCGTTATTAATATTTTAATTTTGTAGGGTCTTATTGATGAGACTTGTGGAGGTGGAGATGGCGGCACGGTGATGCTCGTGGAGGAGATGGTGATGATCTCAGCCGTGATCTTTGATGAGACTATGGAGGATGGGGACCCGTGATGGGGCCTGGGAGGCGATGGGGACAGAGATTCACGATCTTGGGCGATGAGTTGTTTATATTTATATTTTGACTTTCATGTATGTATTTAGCTTTTGAGTTGTCTGATTTGAGTTTGGTATCTAATTATATTGATTGTTGATAGTAAAAGATATGATTGTTATTGATATCGTATATTGTCATTATTTATTTTTCTTAGTTTATAACAGGTACAATGTATATGTAAATGAACAGGGGAATTTTGCAATTTTAATATATTTTTTTTAAAGTGGGTCATTGGCGACGGGGGCATTGGCGATGGCCATGCCGTCGGCAATGAGTCATTGGCGACGGCTAGCCGTCGGTAATGACCCCATCGGTAATGACCATCTTTGACTTCATGACAAGCGAATGACGGCGAGGTAAAGGCGACGACCCATACGGTGATGGGGGAGGCGGCAGACAGACAGGTGCCGTCTTAATGACCTCATTCTTGAAGCGGCAATAGGTCATTATTGATTTTGACACTGTCGTCAAGAATGACTGATTTTTGTAGTGAACAGTTAACGGTAAAACTTTTGCCGTTATTTTTATAAAAAGATATTTTTGTCATTTTCTCAATCCGACAATAATTCCGTTGTGGGGTCCATCAATGATTGTGCCGTCGTAAAAATATTCCCTATTAAAATGAATATTCTCCAACCAATCGAATATAATATAACAACTTGCGTACTTTGCAAACTTTATAAATATTACCTACAACTATAACATTATATCAAATTCACTCCTTAATATTCAAAAATGATATTTATAGAAAATTTATCTTTATTCATAAAAGTTGGGGTCTTACATGGAGCCTTTAACTCTATCTCCATCCTTTGTAAGTCGTACAAAATGGGTCTTTGTGTTAACAACATTGCACTCGTACCCGCATACGATCTTCTACTCAATGCGTCAGCTACCACATTTGTTTTTCCAGGATGATATTGAATAGTATGGTCGTAATCTTTCAGCAACTCGAGCCAATGTTGTTGTCGCATGTTGAGTTCCTTTTGGGTGAAGAAATATTTGAGGCTTTTATGATTCATATGAATCTCCACTTTCTCCCCATACAAGTAGTGTCTCCAGATTTTTAACGTGAAAACGACTATTGCCAAGTCCAGATACGAGTAGAATAATTCCTCTCATATTCTTTGAGTTGTCGCGAGGCATAGGCTATTACTTTCCCATGTTGCATGAGAACACATCCTAACCCTTTGCCTGAAGCATCATTGTAGATAACTGATCCATCCGAACCAGATGGTATTGTCAGAACAGGTGTTGAAATGAGTCTCTTCTTAAGCTCTTGGAAACTCTTCTCGTATTCCTTGCTCCATACGAATTTTGTATCTTTCCAAGTCAGCTGAGTTAACGGAGTAGCGATTCGAGAAAATCCTTCCACGAATCTCCGATAATAACCAATTAAGCCCGTAAACTACGTACTTGATCATTGACGACGGTTGTTCCCAACTCTGTATTGCTTCAATCTTCGTCAGGTCAACAAATACTCCATATTTTGACACTATATGCCCAAGGAATGCTACTTCCTCAAGCCAGAACTCGTAATTCTTCAGCTTGGCATATAGATTGTTATCACGAAGCCTTTGAAGTACCAGCTTCAAATGGTGCTCATCATCTTCACGGCTTTTGGAATAGATGAGAATGTCATCAATAAAGACAACAACGAACTTATCCAAATATTCCTTGAACACACGGTTCATCATATCCATGAAAGCAGCAGGAGCATTAGTTAATCCAAAAGGCATGACTAAGAATTCATAATACTCGTACCGAGTTCTGAAGGCAGTCTTCGGAATATCCTCAGTTTTAATCTTCAGCTGATGATATCCAGAACGAAGATCGATCTTTGAAAAGAATTGTGCTCCTTGCAACTGGTCGAACAGGTCATCAATGCGAGGTAGTGGATACATATTCTTGATGTGACATGGTTCAATTCCTGGTAGTCAATACAAAGTTGCATACTCCCGTCTTTCTTCTTTACGAATAAAATAGAAGCACCCCAAGGAAATGTACTAGGACGAATGAAACCGATGTCTAACAACTCCTGTAGTTTAACTCCTGAAGTTCAATATGAGCCATTCGATATGGGATTTTGTACCAGGTTCAAGATAAATAAAGAATTCAACTTCACGTTCTGGGGGTAGACCATAAAGTTCTTCAGGAAATATGTGACACCCCCAAAATAGGTATACAACACCCATTCTAAGTCACCAAATACATGGTACAGAAAGCAAACTACAACTTCAATAATACAATTGGCGTGCAAAATACGACAACACATACTGTGAGTTTAAATACAAATATTGTCTTCTAGACAATATCAACACTCAAATAAGTCCTCATTACAATTATTCATACACTATTTTACAGAAATATCTTTAAAGCAAGTATCTTTACAATTATCAATTCCTAAAATCACATCAAAAGCAAGTATCTTTAAAGAGATAAGATCAACAGGTAATGTGATAGTGCCAACTTGGATTAAGCAAGATTTATAAACTGTAGATGTAACGAAGGTTTCACCCAACGGAGTTTCAAAAGATAAGTCAAAGTTTAGTTTTTACGGAGTCAAGTTTAAACGTTGAGCACAAGCAGGAGAGATAAAAGAATGGGTAGAACTGGTATCTAGTAAGGTATAAACTTTGCAAGAGTTTATGATAAGCTTACCCGTGATCACCTTGTTCGGGTTCCTCACGTTTTGGCCAGTCACGACAAACACTCTTCCAGGAACCGCTGATTTTGACTTATCCGGGACAGCCTTTGGAGTCACCATCCAAGCTGAACTTGGTTTTGCTACAGAACACTCTCGGGTTATATGACCCTCCTTTCCATAGTTATAACATACCTTTGATTGTTGTGGGCAGTTTGGGCTGATATGTCCCTCTTTCCCGCATTTATAACACACAACCGGTGGTCGTTCTCCTCCCCTAGCAACAGTTGATGCTGGTGTTGCTGTTGATGTCTTCCCATCATTGTTGAATCTCCTCTTTTTGAAATTTCCACTTGACTCACATCTTCTATTATCATGGCCACGATTACCACGGGTGTAGGTTGCTTTTGTCCGTATTTTTCCCTCCTCACTTTGGTTATCATCGCTCAGATGAGGCCACATCCTGCCAGTATGACCTACAGTTGTGGTCCTTGGTTGAGTATACTCATTATCTCGCTCTAATAATTGAGCTCATTGACAACATCTCGAATCTGAGAGAAAATTTATGAGAGATAAGGTATTAGCGAATCTCGAGTTTTAGACCTCTCGAAACATCCGCGTTATCGTTCCTCATTCTCCACTAAATGAGGCGCAAACCTGGATAACTTCGCGAATTTCGCCTCGTCTTTGAGACAAATCATATTGTTCTATTCGGTCTAATAAACTCTACCTCCTTCATATGACGAATACTTTCAGGAAAGTACTTGTCATTGAACAGTTTCTAAAATCTTTCCCAAGACATGTTGAGTGCGGTTGGCTGGGTACACTTCATAGATTTCCACCAGTAATCTGCCTCACCACGGAACATAAAGGTGGCGAATGGAACCTTCTGTTCCTCCGTGCATCCCAAGACATCGAATATCTTGGTAATTTGCTTGACCCATGTTTCCGCCTTAATCGAATCGGGCTTTCTCCAGAAATCTGGTGGTTCCAACTCCTTGAACTGCTTAGCTGTGACAGACCGTGCATTGCCATCATTTTCACCCGTATTTTGTACACGAGTCTCCCTCGTCTGATTTTGCATGAATTACAAAAAACTCCTAAACATTTCATCATTCATCGTTTGCTCGGTAGTGTTGTTTACAGGAGGAATATTGTCTTCCTGTTGCACGTTCTCCTGGTTTGTGACTAAAGGTTGTTCCACAGTCTCATACACTCCATTGTTAACGTTCTCAGCAGACATTCTTAAATACTGCCATCAAACAAGGGTTAATTAAACAAATTAACATATCACATAATATCCCTATATTATAATGACCAACAAATAAGCTTAGATAGGACACCTTAGCGAAGGATTTACTCATCTCTCCCCTCCTAGTTCTATTCCCGATCTCGCCAGAGACCATATCCTAAGCTTTGATATTAACTGTGACGCCCCCAAAATAGGTATACAACACCCATTCGAGTCGCCAAATACATGATGCAGAAAGCAAACTACAACTTCAATAATACAATTGTCGTGCAAAATACGACAACACATACTGTGAGTATAAATACAAATATTGTCTAGACAATATCAACACTCAAATAAGTCCTCAATACAATTATTCATACACTATTTTACAGAAATAGTGAGGACTGCTAAAACATCTTTCTAGAACCATCACTCCATACCCCAACTCGATCTTGCTATGTTCTCACCTCCTGAGAAGAAAAATGGAACAAAAAGGAAAAGGGTGAGCTCAACTAGCCCAGTAAAGAATATTATGACTAAGATAATATACAACAAATTATCATTAGTCTTCAACGAGGAAAAATCGATAGAATATAATAGACAACAAGTTTTAGATCAACAAATGCGTGAAATAAACAATCCATTAGAAGAGTCACGTGAGAGAATGAATTCTACTATCTTCTAAGATTTAAAAGTCCATCATCAATATTTTCTTCCTGTAACATCAATCAATATACATCTTTAATCAAATATTCATCTTTGCACTACAGGCCAAAGATATTCATTTATATCACCAGTCGATCATGTTCATCTCAACACCTATTCATCTTTGTACTACGGGCCAAAGATATTCATCAGTTAATCATTCATCTTTGCACTACAGGCCAAAGATATTCAATAATATCATCATTTAAGACTGAGGATGATAAAAAAATATTTTAAAGAAAATGACTCCAGTGAGACAGAAGGACAAATATTAGGGATTCGTATAACAGTTTATCCAAGATCAATAATACTTCATAATAACCAATTGTGAAGCATAATTCAAAAATAAAGATCAAAACATGGATACAATCAAAGATAGTAACCATAATAGACATCTTGGACAAAAAGGAAAAATTTCATTTTTTGGTGAATAGTGTCGTATTCGTGAATAGTGCCGTATACGTGAATAGTAACCCCGATACAAAAAGATAGAAATTCAACAATAAAATTTATATCAATATTTCGGCATAATGATATTAAAAGAATAACATCATTACGAAAAAAAAATAACATCCCTTACCTCAAAGAAACAGTACTTCGGAATGAAACGTCGGAAGTGATGCTAAATAAAACTTGTACTGAACAGCAACTCTCAAAGTATCTAAATACTCACAAAATACGCTCGATAATATAGAGAGAGAAAGCTTATGTTTCTGGTGTGATTTTCAATTCTAACTTAGCCCTCTATTTATAGGAAAATGTTAGCACGCCGAAGGAGAATTTGACTGCTACCTGATGGCTTTACCTGCTACTATTGCCACCCACCACATTTGAAATAAAATTTAGCACATTTCTTCACCAACCACAAGTGGGGCCCACTCAATTCTAGAATTTTCTACCAAAATCATTTATAAACCTAATTTCCGAATCAGTCACCTCTTAAAATTCATAACAAATCATTCGTTCATTTTTAACGGTTCAAAATTTGTGGACATATACTCAACTTATATACGTATAACATATCCAAAAATCACAACGATCCAACGGTCGGATTAAAAATTATAACTCATGCAATATATCGTAAAAATACTAATTTGATTTTTAATACCTCCATTCCGACAAAAATACTGATAAAACTCCTCAACATTAATTCCTTCAATTATAACCACATAAAATAAATAAATCCATCATTTATATCCGCATCAAATAAATATTTTCTTATCATATAAATCAATAATTAATTATTCACAAATAATATTATGTAATCACAATTATGACAACCGGTAGTTCTCGGAAAGAGGGGCTTTCCGATAAGGATTTCTTCTTCTTGGTAGCGCAATTAGGTGACCAAACCTCTCCTTGACAGAATTTTCTAGACATTGCCAATAATGTTATCTAATAATATTATTCAAATAATATGAATTATTGATCTAATAATGGGAAATATTGTGCAGTGATAATTATTGAAACAACAATAATATAAAATATCAACGCAAACAATTATTGAATCAATAAAATAAAATATTGAATAGTAAGAATCTTTGTAACAATTATTGAGTAGTGCCTTCTTACGCATTTGAATCAATAATTCAACAATATTAATGCAATCTGGTAATCTTCTTTGCAACCACGCCGTATTATTGTATTTTAACCACGTGTATTCCAAATGTTGTTAACGGTAACAATTACACAGTTATTTATAAAACTCAAACTTTGTCGTTTTCTTCATCCGACAGTTATTCCGTTATGGGGTCCACGATTGACTGCATCGTCGTACGGATATTTCCGACAAAAAGAATATTCCACGACCAAACGAATATTCCCCGACAAAAGGAATATTTTATAACCACTTGCTTATTTTGTAAAATTTGCACATTTCACCCATAACCAAAGTATTATATCAAATTAACACCTTGTTAATTTAGAATAATGAATAGAGAAAATTTAATTTTATTTATAATAAGTTGGGGTCTTACAAAATACGTCAAAAAATTCACTAACAACAGAAATATTATTCAAACCTGACGTGTTTTTGTTTAAATCCATAACATGGGCTAAGAAAGCTTGACATCCATTTTTCAATAAACTAATGGCTTTATGGCTTGATATGACAGTGATTGATTTTAGTGGTTTGGTTGCTTGAATTCGCATAACAGGTTGGTTAGGAATATGGAAACTAACAACCTTACGAAAACAATCAATTTTGGCATGATGAGTAGTTAACCGATCAATCCCTAAAATCACATCAAATGCAAGTATCTTTAAAGAGATAAGATCAACAGGTAATGTGATGGTGCCAACTTGGATCAAGCAAGATTTATAAACAGTGGATGTAATGAAGGTTTTTCCTAACGGAGTTTCAACAGATAAGTCAAAGTCTAATTTCTCAGAGGTCATGTTCAAACTTTGAGCACAAACAGGAGAAATAAAAGAATGGATAGAACCGGTATCTAATAAGGTGTAAACTTCGTAAGAGTTTATGATTAGCTTATCCATGATCACCTCATTTGGGTTCCTCGCATTTTGGGCAGTCACGACAAACGCTCTTCCAGGAACCACCGACTTTGACTTTTTTGGAGTCACCATCCCCGCTGGGCTTGGTTTCGCTACAGGACAATCTCGTGTAATATGACCTTCATTTCCACAGTTATAACACACCTTGAATTGTTGTGGGCAATTTGGGTTGATGTGTCCCTCTTTCCCGCATTTATAACATACGACCGGTGGTTGTTCTCCTCCCCCAGAAATAGTTGATGCTGGTGCTGACGTCTTCACATTGTCATTGTTGTACCTTCTCTTTTTGAAGGCTCCCCCCGACTTGCTTCTTCTACTATCATGGCCCCGATTACCACCAAAGTAGTTACCGCTTTTGTATGGATATTTTCCTCCCCGCTGGTTATCTTTTCTCCAATGACTGCTGCCACCGGTATGACCTTGGTTGTAGTCCCTCGGTTGAACAGAATCATTATCTCACTCTAATAATTGAGCCATGTTCACAACATCTAAATATAGATAAAATTTGTGAGAAATAAGGTATGATGAATTTTGGGTTTTAGACCTCTTAGAAACATCTGCGTCATACGTTCCTCATTCTCTACCAAATGAGGTGCAAACCTGGATAACTCCGCGAACTTAGCCTCGTACTGGGACACAGTCATGTTGTTCTGTTCCAGTCTAATAAACTCTACCTCCTTCATATGACGAATACTTTCAGGAAAGTGCTTGTCATTGAACAGTTTCTGAAACGTTTCCCAAGACATATTGAGTGCGGCTGGCTGGGTACGCTTCACAGATTCCCACGAGTAATCTGCCTCACCACGGAACATAAAGGTGGCGAATGGAACGTTATGTTCCTCTGTGCATCCCAAGACATCAAATATCTTGGTAATTTTCTTAACCCACGTTTCCGCCTTAATTGGATCCGGCTTTCCCAAAAACTCTGGTGGTCCCAACTCTTTGAACTGCTTTACTGTAACAAGCCACGCGTTGCTATTATTTCCACCCGTATTTTGTACACGAGTCTCCCTCGTCTGATTTTGCATGAACTACAAAAAGCTTCTAAACATCCCATCATTCATCATTTGATCGGTGGTTTTGTTTACATGAGGAACATTGTTGTCTTGTTGCACGTTCTCCTGGTTGGTAATTAAAGGTGTCTCCACGGTCGCATTCACTCCATTGTTAACATTTTCAGCTGTCATTCTCAAATACTGTCATAAAAAAATGGTTAATTAAAGAAATTGACATTCCACATATTATCCTTATATTTTAACCGACCAATTAAACACAACTAAGCTTAAGTAGGACACACTAGCGAAGGATTTACTCGTCACTCCCTTCCTAGTTCTAACCCCATATCTCCATCAGAGATCATATCCCTAAGCTCTGATACCAACTGCGACGCCCCCAAAATAGGTCCACACAACCCATTCTGAGTTGCCAAATACATGGTACAGAAAATAATTACAACTTCATTATTACAATTGTCGTGCAAAATACGACAACACATATACTATGAGTTTAAATACAAATATTGTCTTCTAGACAATATCCAAACTCAAATAAGTCCTCATTATAATTATTGATACACTATTTTACAAGATAGTGAGGACTACTAAAATAATTGACTTGAAACATCACTCCACACCCCGACTAGTCCCCGCTACATTCTCGCCTCCTGAGAAGAAAAATAGAACAAAAAGGAAAAGGGTGAGCTCAACTAGCCCAGTAAAGAATATTATGACTAAGATAATGTAGAAAAAATTATCGTTAGCCA
The DNA here is from genome assembly GCA_020205605.1 of Panax ginseng. Classification (NCBI taxonomy): domain Eukaryota; kingdom Viridiplantae; phylum Streptophyta; class Magnoliopsida; order Apiales; family Araliaceae; genus Panax; species Panax ginseng. The sequence continues at coordinate 46,213,240 of CM035131.1, forward strand.
TCAATAAATCAGATAAAATATAATGGACAACAAGTTTTAGATCAATATTCGCAGCGAAAATAACAATTCATTAGAAGAGTTAAGTAGAGAATGAAATCTACTATCTTCTATGATTTAAAAGTCCATCATTAATATTTTATCCATGTAACATCAATCAATATACATCTTGAACCAAATATTCATTTTTGCTTTACGGGCCAAAGATATTCATTTGTATCACCAGTTGGTCATGTTCATCTCAACACCTGTCTATCTTTGCACCACGGGCCAAAGATATTCATCAGGTAATCATTCATCTTTGCACTATAGGCCAAAGATATTCAGTTATATCATCATTTAGGATTGAGGATGATGAAAAATATTTTAAAGAAATGAATATAGTGAGATAAAAGGACAAAGATTAGGGATTCGTATTTTGGTTTATCCAAGTTCAAAAATACTCCATAATAATCAATTGTGGAGTAAAATTCAAGAATGAAGATCAAAACATGGATACAATCAAAGATAGTAACCATAATAGACAACTTGGACCAAGAAAAAAAAATTTAATTTTTTTTGTGAATAGTGTCGTATACGTGAATAGTAACCTCGACATGAAAAGGTAAAAATTTCATAATAAAATGCATACCAATATTTCGGTATAATGATATTGAAAGAAATAACATCATTTACGAAGAAAATAACATCCCTTACCTCAAAAGAATAGTACTTCTGACTGAAATATCGGATATAATGCTGAATAAAACTTACGCTGCTTATTAACTCTCAAAGTATCTAAATACTCACAAAAATACTCTCGATATTATAGAGAGAGAGAAAAAAAAAACTTCTGATTCTGGTATGATTTTCAATTCTAACTTAAGCACTCTCTTTATAGAAAAATGCCAAAACGCCAAAGCAGACTAACCTGCTATCAGTGGCTCTACCCTCTACCATTCACGCACACCACACTTGAAACTTCAGCATTTTTCCACCAAAAAACAAAAGTGGGGCCCACCCATGTTTTTTAATAAAAAAAATATTTATTTTCAAAACTTTAATAATTCACAATAAATAGCCATTTTATCAAAAAAAAATACGAATTTTATGTCCATTCCATAGGAAATTTAATTCTCTATAACTTTGTAGAAGAAAGTTTTTCCAAATTCCAACCAAAAAATGACCGAAATCCACATACGGATGATTATTAATACCTCCATTCCGAAAAAATACTGATAAAATACCTCAGCATTAATTCCTTCATTTATAACCACATAAAATAAATATTTTCTTATCATATAAATCAATAATTAATTATTCATAAATAATATTACAGAATCACAAGAATGACAACCAGGTCGTTTTCAGGAAAGAGGGGGCTTTTCGATAAGGATTTTTCCTTACTGGCGCGCAATTAGGTGACCAAACCACTTTCCTAGACATAAATTCCTTAGATATTGCCAATAATACTATCTAATAATATTATTCAAATAATATGAATTATTGATCTGATAATGAAAAATACTGTGCAGTGACAATTATTGAAACAACAATAATATAAAATATCAACGTAGCAATTATTGAATCAAAAAAATAAAATATTGAAGATTAATTACTGTAACAATTATTGAGTAGTGTCTTCTTACGTAAGAATCAATAATCCAAAAATATTGTATAATACTGTGTGCTACTGTGCAACCACGCGTATAACTGTACTTTAACCACCAGGTATTCTAAAAGTGTTAACGGTAACAACAACGCCGTTATTTATAAAAAAAAAACTCATACTTGTCGTTTTCTTCATCCGACAGTTTTTCGTTATAGGGCCCTCAAATGGTTGCGCCGTCGTACGACTATTCCCCGACAACAAGAATATTCCACGACCAAATGAATATTCCCTGACAACAATGAATATTTTATAACACTTACTTATTTTGCACAATTTGCACATTTTACGCATAACTAACTACATTAATCAAATCCATCCTTTACTATTTCAAAATAATGAATAGAGGAAATTCAATTTTATTTATAAAAAGTTAGGGTCTTACATCAAACAAATCTGAAATTCCAAACTCAAATGCTTAATTTTTGACTCTATAACCTCTAACCATCTTCTTTCAATTGGTGAAAAAATGGCAATGCAAGACTGGGGTTTTCTCTGAACGTGTTCAAGTGAAAAGTAAATTTAGAATTTACTTGAGATAATACATACATACACACACATGGTGCGATTTCGATTTATGTGTGCGGTTTTGGCTAGCAACCAGACCGAAACCGTAAATTTGGTTATTCAACCCACCTAAAACCACCACATACGCCGGAATCATTGGTGCGGTTCGTGCTGTTTTTGGTGCGGTTTCGATTCCAATTTGGTTACTTGCTCAGCCCTAGTGGTGGGCCTTCGGAGGTTAATGGATTTTCGAGATGTGGAGGAAGAGGAAGAGGAAGAATTTGGCTAGTTCCTTCTATTCGGGCCTTTTTTAGAGGGGGCTCGGTTGCAATTTCTTTAATTCGGGAGTCAGATGGAACTTCTTGGAAGATTGTTGGATAGTGAATTTGGGGATCATCATTGATAATAGGAGTTTCGACAATTGAATTAGAAGAAGGTGTGGATGTTTTGGTTTGCCTTCTTCTTTTCTTCTTCATCAAACCAGCTTGTTGGATCTGGTCATGTCCACGGATTTTTTGGTAGACAATGTGATCGACATCAGGACAACGATTATCGATTATATGATAAAAGGTGGTTCGACATGTTGGAGAGGAGCTCGGGGGTGTTGATTGAAATTTCTTTTATAAGGATGGTCTCGATTTCTGAGCTCTCATCGGTGATCGATTGAGGAATTGGTTCGGTTAGGAGGGGCGATTGTTAGCTAAAAGCATTGAAGCTTTCTGATTTAAAGATTGATATTGCAAATATAAAAGGAGAATTAATTAAAAGATAATTAATAGTACTAAACTAAAATGGAAAAGGTTTGTATAAGCACTTACAACCATGACTGTAGAGCCAAGTCGGGTCGGATAATACTTCAATGGGCCAATCAAATGTCTTCATCTTACTATAGAAGGATCGGAATCCGTTGATTTGGCTTTTAGGAAATTTGGTGACTTTGAGAATGGGTTCATTTTGGGAATCCCAGTTTGGTAGGAGTTTTAGATCAGTGCCCTTGATGAAGATCCATTATGGGTGTCATCCTTTATTGCTAGATGGAGTCTTTATATATGTGATTTTTTCGAGATGAAGTTTTAGTTGACATGGTTCCTTACACCGGCCTACGCTATACATCGCAAAAAAGAAGTATAATCCATGAGTGATCTTAATTAAGCTCTTGACATAATGTAATGAATGAAATCGTATGAATATATGAGTTCGGCACCAGCTGTGCAAACCCAGTTCCAATAAGCCCAAGGAAAGAGGAGATGAATTTGAGTAGGGAAAATCAGATGTTATACTTAAGGGTCAGAGAGGGATGGCCACCCATTCTCCCTTCAGGCGCCAGTACATCCTCTCGTGGAGGTGGGGGGCTCGGATGGAGTATTCGTTTTGTATCTGGAACTGCTTTTGGATAACATCCAGTTATGAACTCTGTATGGAGGATGGGATGTTTACATGAGTGTAGGCTTTGTTGGATGCAAATTATTTTCGGATTTGTATCTTAAGGAGTTTGATAGGGGCCAATGGTGATATATTCTAGGGGATCAGAAGATGATGAAATGACTTTAGCCTGGAGTTTCGATGGTGGTTGAAGGTGGAATATCTATAGGAATAAGATCGTTGGTGGCAATGGAAGAGGTTGTGACGGTGGTTGAAGGGGTGTAGATAGGGGTAGTGTTAGTGGGGCTACTTTCGGAGCTAGGTACTGTAGGAATGGTGGAGGTGGAAACGTTTGTGGTGGCCATTGATGCTCGGAAGTAAAGGATTCTTCAAAAGTTCTTGTCGAAGATGGAGTTTGACAGTGGAAACGAAAGAGCACAGAGCAAGCTTAGACAATTTTGAAAAAGAAAACCTGAAATATGGCGGTTAATTTTTGGGAAGAGGTTTTGAAATGGTTGACCATTTGTATTCGCACGTTTCCCTAAAAACGGCGTAATAAGTGGTCTAACATAATGTTAATATTAATGGTGGGACTCGACAATAAATATTGGTGAACATGGAGTGATGTAGGGTCCCCGCAATTAGTGTTGGGTACGTTACCGAGGTATCTGATTTTGAGCTTGATTTATTCACATTTATTATGCAATTCTTGGGCTTTTAATGAGGAACTCTTCCATTAAATGTCCCATTATAATGGAAAACTGGGGGGGCAATGTTAGGGCATGCTTATTTGGACCCAAATGATTCAATGGACCATGATCCACTTAGAGAAAGTCTCCCCATGTAGGAACCTGTTTAGGCAATTAGAAAGGTTTAAGGAATCCAATTTTTCTAATTGAATTTGATTTCTAATTCCTAAGGAAAATGTCAGGGTAGAATCCGACTTCCTTCCTTTAAAGAGATTCAGTTCAATCCCATTAAGGAATCTAACCTAATGAGGAATCCTATTTCCATATGGGGAAGTACATCTGGAAGAGATGTGATCACTATAAATACTAGGTTATACACTGGTTCTTAGGTACACTGAAATCATTATTATTTTTTGGCACTAAATACCTTAATTGTTAAATCTTGTTTAGCATGTATTTATTCTCACACCGGAGCTATCTCCCGGCGGCCCAAGCTGTCAAGTTCTACGTGTGATTTCGTTTCGTTTCTGTGCAGGATTGGACGAGTTTTTAGTGATTGTGGCGCGTGGACAAATGTTGTTGTTAACATTAACAAAAAAAAAAGGCAAATAAAACATACAGATATGGAGTAAAGATAGTGCAATATATATTTGTACAAAATGAGCAAGTAAAACAACTTCCGCGCCCTAAAAATATCAATTTAACAAACCGGGATTCAATAATTATGATGAATTTGGATAAAATAAAAACAATATATATTAGACGCTGTCATATTAAGGAAAAAATTACAACAGGTGTAAAAGAAGTTACATATTCCTATTTGATTCTTTTCCCATCCACATCACTAACATCAACAAGGAAAAGAGGCAAGAAAAATAAACCAAGGATGCGTCAACGTCCCTTCTAGTTACAAAAAATGGTGTAAATTAAGTCACTACTTTACCAGTAAGTTCTAGCATGAGTAAACCAATAAATATATATCCTTCTTAATTCTTGCAAAAAAAAAAAAAAACAATTGTAACTAATTCCTTGCTCGAACCAAAGGAGAAGGAAGAGGCGAATGAGGAGACATAATTATATGTGGAGTCATCATTCTTGGCGTCTTCATAATATCATCCCACCTTCGGAACGACAACTTGAGCTGAAGATCATTGTGCCACATTTGTTTCTTCTTAGCCATTTCCCTTTCATTTTCTTGGAGCACAAACTTCTTAATCCGCCGCAACGCAACCCTCATTGTCTCGTCATCCATATTCGCGTAACAAACCCTAAACCAGCCCGGCTCTGAGCAATGAAACGAAGAGCCAGGTGAAACGTTTAGCCTAACTTCGTTGATTATAATGCGCCACAGCACCAATTCAGCTTCAACGGTAGGCTCTTTAAGTAGCTTACGCAAGTCCATCCAGAAAAACAGACCAGCATTGCTATCTAAATTTCCTATTCGGACTTGCATTAGTCCACGAGTGAAAACCCCGTGCCTTGCAGCTAGCCTTTTCCTGCTTTCGGATATGTATTTCTCTATGAACATGTCATCGGACAGCATTGATGCTATCAAATGTTGTGTTTGTGTGGAAACCAATCCGAAACTTGACATTTTCCTAGCGCAATTTACTACTACGTCGTTGTAGGAGTAAATTATTCCAATTCTGAATCCCGGGAACCCCATGTCTTTAGACAAACTATACACCAAGTGTATGAGATCTTTGTTATATCGTCTGTCTTCTTCTATAATCTCGGCTATGCTGATATAACTGGGCTTGCTGAAAACTGTGGCAGCATAAATTTCGTCGCAAATAAGGTGAATGTTTTTCTCGTTGATGAAATTCACTAGGCTTATTAATGTGTCACGGTCTAAAATTGTGCCCAAGGGATTTGATGGATTTGTTATGAGCAAGCCTTTTACTCTGATGTTTGATTCTTGTGCTTTTTGATATGCTTCATCCAAGGCTGCTCTTGTGATTTTGAAATTGTTAGAACTCTTGCAAATAACCGGGAGAAGTTTGACTCCGGTTCGCCACCTTAAATCCCGGTCGAATCTGCCATAAAATTAAATGGGGAAAAAAAAACTTTAGCTAAATTTGAAATTATCAAGTATTTTTCATTGATTGTCAAAAATAAAATTTAATTAAAAAAGATAAAATAAATTATTTAGCTCAATTTGGAATTGTCAAGTGTTTAGTTTTCAGTCATTGTCATGTATGGCCAAATGATAATGAAGGGTCTATGTAATGGGGACTGCTTATAGTATTCTTTGCTAGAAAAATAAATGTCAATCCCCACGTCTACACCATGAGTAGGTTTGAATTTATTTTTAGATATAATATATTTAAGTTTCTTAATTATTTATTAGCAACTAGCAGTGGGATATGATTGACCACAAAAATATATGAATTAATTAAGTAGGGTATATAGTCGTTTTCTTATGACAAAGCATTGGCCACATACCTGGCTTTGCGCTTACGTCCGTAAGACTACAACAATACTGGTAAAAAAGAAGAAATTTGAATAATATAGATGAATTGGAGTACCATGCAAAAGTGTACCCTGAGTTTATCATTTTGTTCAGATTTGATACCTGATTTTATAATATAGTAACAGTTACCTTATGATAGAATTAGTTGTATAAAATTATACATACATTTAATTTGAGTCCGTTTATATATACTTTAATTTTACTATTTTCTACTAATATTTATACGTCGAGGAAAAGAATTATTTATTAAAGACAAAAACACAAAAGATTGATAGTTTTGTATTTTAGTCTATGAATTATTACGTACCCCGGATAATATGGAGTTGGGACCAGAAAGGCATCCCCGGGATCAGCCAAACAGAAGGCCATCATTTCATGAGCTCCGGTTGCTCCACCACTCATAACAACTCGGTCAGGATCAAATGTTACTCTATCTCCTCTCACTTTTGCCATAAACTTTGCAATGGCCTGTAATTAAATTCATATATATAGACAAAGGTACAAATAATGTCAAGATTGTTTGCAAATAAGTCACTTAACTTGTAAAAATTTTCAAAAATGTCAAGATTATTTGTAAATAAGTCAAAAGGGTAGCCATATATACATACATTTCTGAATTCAGGCAAGCCATGATAATCTTGAAAAATAGCAATTTCTTTGAAGTCGTTTATTCCTTCGGTAGTGCAAATGGAGGCTCTTGGGTTATTAACCAACCATTCTTGGATCAAATCAAAGCAAAGCTGCAATGGGAAAAATAAATTAAAAACAAAACAATAAGCAATTTTTCGTCTTAATATTATAAATTATAACACAAAAAAAATAAATATTTTACTTTGTTTAGTAAATTAATAATTACCTGATTTTCTGCAAGTCCCATCTGAATAACCCCTAGAGGATTCTCAGTAGGATGATAAGGATCACTATCGTACGCCTTCCAACCATCAAAATAAGGCGAATTTTCGCCATGTCCGCCGCTGGTAGCAACCTTTGACAACTGCTGTTGAAAATGTAAGGCCATCTAATTATATGTAGACTAAATTTGAGATGATGATATGAAAAAATATGAATTTATAGACAAATGAGGAATTAATTTGTGCTTTAATAGCTAGTATAAACTGCTAGTTTATGCTGTTGTATATATATGAACAATCACTTAGATATATGCTTGAGATATGAACTTTGTTAATGGATTCTCATATATATATATATATATATATATATATATATATATATATATATATATAAGGTTTGTGCAGGTATGAATATAGATGAAGGTTCCTAGCTATGAAGGAACAATTTTGATTTGTTTCCCTTACAAAAAACCATGTGAGGTCCAGCAGGCGGCTAGTCTTAATGGTCTAATAATTAATACTTAAAGTTACTAGCTCCCTCCATCCCATTAAGACTGAATTAGTTTATATTTATAAATTAAATTAATCATTTTAAAATCAAAATTGATAGTATCATTTTTTACAAATCTAGAGGAAGAAATTATAATCATAAAGAACATGATCGAATTTACTATTATTACAAATGTTTATGAGTTCAAAATTTTAAATAAATACCCTCCGTACTTAATATAAGTCGTTTTAGAGAAATGTTTTTGTTTCTTAATATAAGTTGTTTGAGAATTTCAAGTAAGCATTAATTGCTTAGTTACCAATATTACCCTAAGTATTAAATATAATTTTAATTCTCTCACTATTTTTTGTCCAATAAATAATAATCTCTTATTCCAATACAAGGACAATATAGACAATTGATATTATAATTAATGTTATACAATCATTACCTTAATACTTGTGCACAACCTTAAAATGACCTATATTAAAGAACAGAAAAAATATATTTAATTATTAATTTTAAAATTTGTCAGTTTGACTTGAAAAGGAATAATATAATTTTTTGTGTGATGCAGAAAATGGTCCACAATTCAACATTTTCACTACAATTCTGTGTAATTGAATGACATCCACACATACACCTTTAAATTTGGACAAATATAAATCAGCTCTCCGTTACTTAATATAAGATTTTTTAGAGTTGTGCACAAGTATTAAAAGTATTAAATATAATATTCTTTCCGTCCCATGATAAAAATTTTGGTAGACTTTTTACGCATATTAAGACGATGAATAAAATGACAAAATTACCTATAATAATATCATTAAATATGGAGAGAGAATTAAAATAAGAAAAGTATGAGATATTTAATGTTACGGGTATAATAGAAAAATATGTGTAAAAGTTTGGTTATTAAAGGAAAATGGACATTTAACATGGGACTACTCAAAATAGTAATAAAGACTTTTATCATGGGACGGAGGGAGTATTAAATATCTATATTGCCATTGTATTGGAAAAAAAATTATTATTTATTGGGCAAAAAATAATGAGAGAACCAAAATTATATTTAATACTTGGGGTAATATTGAAAACTAAGCAATTACTACTTACTTGAAATTCTAAAATGTCATATATTAAGGGACCAAAAAACTTCTTTAAAACGTCTTATATTAAGAGACAAAGAAAGTAGCTAGCTAAATACTACCTCTATTCCTTTATATAAGTTGTTTTAGAAAAATATTTCTGTTCTTTAATATAAGTCGTTTGAGAATTTCAAGTAAGCATTAATTGCTTAGTTTCCAATATTATCCCAAGTATTAAATATAACTTTGGTTCTCTCACTATTTTATATCCAATAAATAACAATCTCTTTTTTCAATACAAGAGCAATATAAACAATTGATATTATAATTAATGTTATACAATCATTATCTTAATATCTATGCACAACTCTAAAACGGCCTATATTAAAGAACGAAGAGAGTAATTAAAATCTTCCTATAAGAAGAGAAACATTTTTAGCCTCAATATCACTATATGTTCTTCACGGACTTCTAAATTAGGAAAAGTAGATATATCTGCCCTCCCGATTTATGTTTCTCCAAACCTTTGTCCAACATTTAACACCACACCAACCTGCCTATATTTCTTAATTGCTAACTTAATTTAGCAACTGCAATTCTAATACTTTTCCTTATACTAAATTTTTGTGGTTTGTGTAGAACTTAAGTGGTGTAAGGTCATATATATGGGGTCATAAGAGTATGTTTACTTCTATAATTTGACACATTTGGGGGCATGTTCGGGTATTTATATCAGCGTTTATATATAGTTGTAGCAGTTGCTTTTAGTGTGTTTAGTCACCAAATTAAAAATAGACGATACGTGTTTGAACTCTAAACGTTGTTTTTGTGAGTTAAATAAGTTAAAATAAACTATTTCTAGAAAAAAAAAAGATATTGAAGTGCAGCTCAAACCATACTAAACGATCGATTTGAAAATTGGTAAACGAACAAACACTTGGCAGATCTTTAATTGATCACAAGATGGGATTTTCAGGTCTTGGATTTTAAAAATGTAGCATGCTTAAAATATACTCCCTCAGATCTTAAAAGGATAATTGAAGGTAAAATTATTTTTATTTCTAAAAGGATGAGAAAAAATATATAAAGTGAAGGATAATTATGTCATTTACTAGAATCTATTAGTATTAAAATTACTTATTATTTTATGTATTTTATGAGATCACTAAGAAAAAAATTTAAAATTTTATTTATTCTTTTTTTAATATGTGAAATCTATATTTTACTTATTTTTTGAGCACTGAGAAGTAAACGGATCCGGTTACCATGAAGTTAATTTTATATAAATTTGTCAGTTGATCAATACAGTACTGATACGCAGAGAAAGAATATATTTTGACCTATGTGTTAATATTATATTGATCAATTAATAAAATTTAATTTCATACTAATCACTCTCCGATTAAACCAATTGGACCACGTGCAATATATTGGTTCAGTCGTACCGTAGGCATCTTTCATATCAGTAGGTACTCTTAATGTGAACGGTCAAAGACTTCATATAAATATATATAGTTTAGTTTAGTCAGTTCTTGGCTAATGGTTAGAATTCAAAGAAAGGCTTAATCCAAATATTAATTCAAAGTCTAGAAGATTCCACTCATTCACTGTACATGATCCATACATGTTTAATAGCCTAGAAGAGTTTCACCTGAAACAGTGTTATTCATTTAATTATTTACTCCCCCCGTTCCTAAAAGATTATCGTTTTAAGAAGTACTCCCTCTGTTCCATAGTTATAGGCTGATTTTCTATTTTGAGATATCTCAATATATAGGCTACTTACTATTTATAAAATTTAGTTGGTTTATTATTTTATTTTTATGCCCTTATAATAAATATTCAACCATCACTCTTTTTTTGAAGAAACAACATTCAATGTCATTATTTTTATCGCCACATTTAATGTTGTTGTATTCTCAATAAAAGAATTCAACTTTTTAGGCTTTACTAGTTTAACATATTTTGTGTATAAAAGGTAATTGTACAAGCAATCAATGAAGTTAAGAGTTTCAATGTGATAAGTAAGGAATAATTAATTTATTCATTAATTCTATATTAAGGGGTATATGTGGAAAATTTCTGTTAAAAATTAACTTAAACTGATTTTCTTAAACTATGTGTTAAAAGAAATCAGCCTATAACTATGGGACGAAGGGAGTAATTTTTGTTTCAAAAAGATTATCGTTTTGAGTTTATCAATACACATTAGCTATTTTTTCCTACTTTATCCTTATTTAAAGTTTTCTCCTATTTAAAGCTTTCTTCCCTTTCCAATGATTTTTATTCAATTCAATGTTATAATCCAAGTAGTAATTGGTTGAATAAGAAGTAATTGGTTGAATTGAATAAAAAACATTGGGAAGAGAATAATTGGTTGACACAATTAATAAGGGTAGTATAGTATTTTTGCTAGGTATTAATTATATTCCTTAATCTGTGTGTATTAACCTTAAACGATAATCTTTTAAGAACATAGGGAGTAATTAATTAATACCAAAATCACGCTTTGGAGTCAATTTATGAATTTAATCAAGGATTTGGCGTATTAATTGTGTTTTTAAGTTTTTTTAGGGGAAATGAAGGGAAAGAAAAGGCAGGGAAAATAATTTAAATACCTACAAATCTTATGTTTTTGAGCTTTTTAGGGAGGAATGGAAGATATTTGTACATAAAGTTGATTTCATTTTTGATTCAAAACTTTGCTCCTAAAAGTAGGAGGATTTGGAGGGATAGTAAAGGATGGAAAAGTTAAATATTTTATATTACATAAAGTAACCTTTCAAAATAAATAATGTCATTTATTACATTAATATGTAAGGCTAATATAGTAATAGTATAGTTTAAAAATAAAAATATTTTCCCTTCCTTTCCCTCCTAAACTCACAAGCAAAAAAAAATATAAGAAAAATTTTATCATTTTCCTCCTTTTCTGAAACTCACAAACATGACAAAAAAAATTTATAATTCATTTTCATCACTTTTTATACTTTCCCTTCTTATCGTATCCCTCCAAACTCACAACTCAGCCTAGACTAGATATGATATGGTAATAAATTAGTTGGCCACCCTCCTTTGTCTACTCAGTCTATCGTTTGTTTGTAAAAATAATAAATGAGATAAAATTATTTATTTTAATTTAATATCATATTGTATATATCTCACGATGAATTCGTTATTTAGTCACACTAATTATTTATTATCATTTTTAAAGGAATTAAATATCAAACTAATTATAAAATAAAATTATTCATAGTGTAATAAATTAATATAAATAGTCATATCTCACCTATTATTTTCAAAAATAATTTACTTATATAACAAAAAAAAAGAGGCTATTTTTGACGATTTTTCTGTCAGAATGAACTGATTTTTTGTGGAAATAAGTCAATTTCGACGAAAAAAATCATCGGCAAGTCGGTCGGGAGTCGGGACTAATGTGGTCAAAAACAATTCTCTCAGTGGTCGAAAATAATTAAACTCAATGGAACTATTTATGATTGAATTTTCATTGTAACGCCCCCAAAATAGGTATACATCACCCATCTTGAGTCGCCAAATACATGGTACAAAATTCAAATACAACTTAATTATACAACAGTCGTGTAAAATACGACAAAACATAATCTAAGAGTTTTAATAAGAATATTGTCATCTAGACAATATCCACACTCAATGGAGTCCTCATTACATTTATTGTCACACTATTTAATGTAATAGTGAGGACTACTAATCTTATCATCTCGACCGTCACTCCGCTCCCCGACTAGTCCCATTACATTCTCATTTTCAAGAGAAACGGTGAAAGAAAGGGTGAGCTCAACTAGCCCATAAAAAATATTATGACTAAGATAATGCAAAATAAATTATCATTAGTCTTCAATAATGTTAAACTGATAAAATACAATAGACATCAAGTTTAACTGCAACGGAATAAGCAATCCATTAGAAGAGTCAAGTAGAACATAATATCTAATATCTTCTATGATTTAAAATGTTTTCATCAATTTTTATCGCTGAGACTCAGCTTAATAAATAAACCACATCATCGAGTCATCCCTGCACTACGGGCCAAGGATATTCATTTAATCATCAATGGTCATGACTATACCGAATAATCCATGGTCATAATCATACCAAAAACTGTCCATCAATGCACTACAAGCTACTGAGGACTTTTACCACATCATTTATAACATTACAGGTCATAATTATACCGAATAATCCTTGGTCATAATCATACCAAGTCCATCTACGCACGTAAGCCAAAGATGACTTTTCATCACAATAAGCATGAGGGATGATGACAATGACATAATAATTCAATAAAACAAGTTCAAGAATATATTTTAAAGATTTATAAGTTAATTTATCTTGAAATTAATTACGCCCAAATTGTCAACATGATACCGCTTTGTGGAGTAAAATTCAAGAATGCTCGGAAGAATATTTCCATGAAAAGATATCTGGATGAAGCGCTTAAATATCCGAGGATATTCTACTAATTTCATGGAGTATAGAAGCCAAAACTTTAACTAAGTGAGTATCATAGAATATATGAAATCGCAAATGGATTTTCACCGTCATGTGGTAATCCACGTGAGATGATCATTTCCACAATTTAATAAGGAATGAAAACGAAGGATCATTCACCATACATGTGATAATCCACATGGCAAAAGTTATTCCAATAGAATAATAAAGAATGGAACCAGTCTCAGCGTAATCCGCTTGCATGTGATATTTCAAATGAATAATAAAGAATGGAATAATGTAAGAATTCACCATGCATGCGATAGATCGACGCATAAAAGTTATTCCAACAGTAATAATAAAGAATGGAACTGTGTCTAGCGTGAATCCCGCATGCATGTGATATTCTAATAGAATAATAAAAATGGAATAACAAAGAATTCACCATGCATGCGATAGACCGCATGCATAAAAGTTATTCCAATGTAATAATAAAGAATGGAACTGTGTCTAGCGTAATACGCATGCATGTGATATTCCAATGAGAATATTAAATAATAGAATAATGTAAGAATTTCACTATGTATGCGGTGCTTGCATGATAGACAAAGTTATTCCAACATAATAATAAAGAATGGAATAGCGAAGCTCTCTTCATGAATACGAAAGAAATAATACTCCTTACTTTAGAAAGAAACTGGATATCGGAGAGTAGAGGTAGCGAGACACTCTCTTCTTCTTTCTCTCTATAATTTTTCTCTATAATAATTGCTCTATAGCTTTAGTGAATTGGTGAGAAATAAAGGAAGAATGAGCTTTAATTTATAGGAAAAAATAGTTTCGATAATGCAAGTTTTGGGGCTCGAAATATTACCAAGACAATACCTTCAACTTTTCTTTCATTTTTAATTTAGTTCTGCAAGTATTATCAAACTTGCACCACCTCCCATAATAGTAAATAATGTGAATCAATAGTTCAATCATATGAATCAATAGTTTTAATCATGTGAAAATCTGAATTATGTGATTGTACCTCCATCTATACCTCCATTTTTAACTTAGTCATGCAAGTATTATCAATCTTGCACCAACTCCCCTAATAGTACAAGAATGTGAATCAATAGTACCCACATATGAACAAATAGTTATAATCATGTGAATTAATAGCAATTAATTGCTCATTTATCCGGTTAATTACCCGACTGGTCAATATAACTTCCAGACATCAATTAATATCAAAATAAATGTCGATTTCCACTAACACTAATAATTTCAACACAATGGAACTATCAATTTCATCTTTAATCAACACGAACTTATTCATCATTAATATTATAACTCACAATATTTAACAACCGTGTCGTTCCGTGAAAGAGGGGCTTTTCAATAAGGATTTCTCCTTATCAGCGCCGCAATTAGATGACCAAACCTCTCCTCGATGTAACTTCTAGACATTGTAAATATTGCAATTTAATAATATGAATAACTTTGTCGCCTCAATTATTGATTTAATAATATATCATATAATGCATGATATATCTTTGTGACAATAATCGAATCAATAATATGGGAGATATGATGTTAATTATCAGTAGCAATAATTGAGTATAACCGAAAGTGACTTCTCACGTAAGCATCAATAATCAATACCGAGTGCTACTATGCAACCACGCCAGACATCGTACTTTTACTACTGGGTAGTTCAACGGTTTAACGGTAAAACTTCCGCCGTTATTTTTATAAAAAGATAATTATGTCGCTTTTTAACTACAACAATACTTCCGTTGTAGGGTCCACTAATGATTGTGTGTCGCCGCATTAATATTCCTGTTAAAACGAATATTCCCCAACCAATCGAATATTATATAACCACTTGCTTACTTTGCAAATTTTGTAAATATTACCCACAACTATAACATTATATCAAATCCACACCATAATATTCAAAAAATATATTTCGAGAAAATTATTCTTTATTCATAAAAGTTGGGGTCTTACAACCTCCCTTCTTATGAAATTTCGTCCTCGAAATTAGGGTGCGTATACTGGTATGTCAAGAGGTGAGGATACCTTGATTTCATCTCGATTCTAACTCCTGTGTCATTTCCTCCACATCGTGGTTTCTCCACAAAACTTTGACTTGAGGTATAACTTTAGAGCGTAGAATATGATCCTTCTTATCCAATATTTTAACAGTAACTCTTCACACGTTAAATCTTCCTCTATCTCGTATGGTTCTAATTCAATAATATGGTTCGGGTCTTTCACATATTTACGTAACATAGATATGTGAAAAACGTTATGAACACGAGACATACTTGGTGGTAAGGCGAGTCTATAGGCCACAGTTCCTACTCGATCGAGGATTAAAAATGGGCCAATGAATCGAGGATTGAGCTTTCCTCTCTTTCCAAATCTTGTAACTCCTTTCCTTGGAGTAACTCGTAACAACACATGATCTCCAATATTGAATTCCACGTCCTTTCGATGAAGATCAGCATAACTCTTTTGTCGATCTTGTGAGGTTTTTATACGTTGTCGGATCGTTTGAATCTTTTTCATAGTCATACGTACCAAATCTGGTCCCAACAACGTTGCTTCACCCACCTCATCCCAGCATACTGGAGAACGACACTTTCTTCCATACAACACCTCAAATGGAGCCATGCCAATACTTGCTTGATAACTATTGTTGTAGGAAAACTCCACCAACGGTAAGAACTTGTCCCAACTTCCCTTGAAGTCAAGGACACAAAGTCTTAATAAATCTTCAAGAGTTTGAATAGTCCTTTCCAACTGCCCATCCGTTTGAGGATGATATGCCGAACTAAATCATAAATTCGTGCCCATAGCTTTTTGTAAAGTAACCCAAAATCTTGAAGTGAATCTTGGGTCTAGATCAAAAACTATGGATACTGGCATACCATGCAATCTTACGATCTCATTTATATACATACTAGCAAGACGTTCAAGTGTAAAAGTTTCTCGTATTGGTAAGAAATGAGCAGACTTGGTCAATCTATCAACAATGACCCAAATCGCATCTATGCCTTGAGAAACCTTGGGAAGACCAGTAACGAAATACATGGTAATGTGCTCCCACTTCCATTCTAAAATTTCAAGTGGTTGCAATAGACATTTTGGCACTTGATGCTCTGCCTTGACTCGTTGACAAGTTAGACACCTTGAGATAAACCCCGCTATCTCTATCTTCATATTGCTCCACCCAAATATATGTCGAAGATCACGATACATTTTGGTACTCCCAGGATGGATTGCAAACGGTGTATTGTGCGCCTCCATCATGATTTTATACTTTAATTCAGAATCATTAGGAACACAAAGTCTGGAGTTAACTCGAAGTACTCCTTCTTCATCGATTCTTGCTTCCGGAATAGCACTTTCTTGCACTTTCTTCTTCATATGAATCAGCTCCAGGTCTGTAATTTGAGCAGCTTTAACTTTATCGATTAAAGTCGGTTCCACTCGTATATTCGCCATCATCACATGGGTCCCTGGAGTCTTTAACTCTATTTCCATCATTTCCAAGTCATACAAAATGGGTCTTTGCGTTGACAATATTGCACTCGTACCCGCATATGATCTTCTACTCAATGCATCAGCTACTACGTTCGCTTTTCTAGGATGGTATTGGATGGTATGATCATAATCTTTCAACAACTCAAGCCATCGTCGTTGCCGCATGTTGAGTTCCTTTTGAGTGAAGAAATATTTGAGGCTTTTATGATCCGTATAGATCTCCACCTTCTCTCCATATGTAATGCCTCCAAATCTTAAGCGTAAAACGATCGGCCGCTAACTCTAGATCATGAGTAGGATAATTCCTCTCATATTCTTTGAGTTGTCGAGAGGCATAGGTGTGACTTTCCCATGTTGCATGAGAACACATCCTAACCCTTTGCCTCAAGCATCCTTTGTAGATGACAAATCCTCCGAGCAGGATGGTATTGGCGTAGCAGTCTTTGAAATGAGTCTCTCTCGAGTTCTTGAAAACTCTTTTCACATTTCTCTCTTCAATCAATTTTGTATCTTTTCGAGTCAGCTGAGTTAATGGAGTAGCGATTCGAGAAAACCCTTCTATGAATCTCCGATAATAACCAGCTAAGCCGAGAAAGCTACGTACTTCGATCACTGACTTAGGTTGCTCCCAGCTTTGAATTACTTCAATCTTTGCCGGGTCAATAGATATTCCATGATTTGATATCACGTGCCCAAGGAATGCAACTTTCTCAAGCCAGAACTCGCATTTCTTCAAATTGGCATAAAGCTTATTTTCACGAAGCTTTTGGAGTATCAGCCTCAAGTGTTGCTCATGGTCTTCGCGGGTTTTGGAGTATATGAGGATGTCATCAATAAAGACGACCTCAAAGTGATCCAAATATTCCTTGAATACTCGGTTCATCATATCCATGAAGGCAGTAGGAGCATTAGTCAATCCAAAAGACATGACTAGGAATTCATAATGCCCGTACCGAGTTCTGAAAGCAGTCTTTGGAATGTTATCAGTTTTAATCTTTAACTGATGATATCCGAAACGAAGATCAATCTTTGAAAAGAATTTAGCTCCTTGTAACTGATCAAACAGGTCATGAATGGGAGGCAACGGGTACCTATTTTTGATGGTGACATGATTCAACTCCCGATAATCAATACAAAGTCGCATACTTCCATCTTTCTTCTTTATGAATAGAACAGGAGCACCCCAAGGAGACGCGACTTAGGGACGAATGAAACCGATGTCTAACAATTCTCAGAGTTGGGTTTTTAACTCTGAAGTTCAATAGAGCCATTTGATATGGGGCTTTGGAAATGGGTTTTATCTTTGGATTCAAGGTCGATATAAAATTCAATTTCAAGCGCTCTGGGGTAGCCTGTGAAGTTCTTCGAGAATACTTGAAATTTATTAACAATAGAAATATCATTCAAATCTGATGTATCTTTATTTAAATCTGTGACATGGGCTAAGAAAGCTTGACATCCATTTTTCAATAAACGAATAGCTTTATGGCTTGATATAACAGTGATTGATTTTAGTGGTTTAGTTGCTTGAATTCGCATAATAGGTTGGTTAGGAATACGAAACTAACAACCTTACGAAAATAATCGATTTTAGCATTATGAGTAGTTAACCAATCAACCCCTAAAATCACATCAAATGCAAGTATTTTCAAAGAAATAAAATCGACAGGTAACGTGCAGTTACCGATTTGAATCAAACAAGACTTATAAATTGTGGATGTAATGAAGGTTTCTCCCAACGGAGTTTCGACAGATAAGTCAAAGTCTAATTTCTCTGGAGTCAAATTTAAACGTTGAGCGCAAGTAGGAGAAATAAAGGAATGGGTAGAACCGGTATCAAATAAAATATAAACTTCGCTAGAGTTTATGATTAGCTTACCCGTGATCACCTCGTTCGAATTCCTCGCTTTTTGGGAGTTTACGAAAAATGCTCTCCCTTGAACTACCGGTTTTGTCTTGTCTGGGACACCCTTTGATGCATCCATCCCAGCTGGACTTAACTTTGGTGCACGACAAAATTGGGCTAGGTGACCTTCTTTTTCATAATTATAACACGCTTTGGACTGCATCGTGCAGTTTGGACTTATGTGTCCTTCCCCTCCACATTTGTAACATACGACCAGTGGTCGTTCTCCTTCCTTAACAACAGGTGCTGATGCTGATGTCTATTTATCCTTGTTGAATATCTTCTTCTTGAAATGTCGACTCTTATTGTCATGGCCATGATTACCACCGAAGTGATTATCATTTCTGGCATGTTGATTCCCTCCACGTTTGTTGTCACCGCTTCGATGACTGCTACCACCGGTATTATCGACTTGTCGGTTGCTCTCTCTTAGTTGGGTTGACTCATTATCGCGCTCCAATAACTGAGCCCTATTCACAACATCTGAATACAAACACAGTTTGTGAGAATTAGGTATTGACGTATCTCGGGTTTCAAACCTCTTAGAAATATCCGCATCATTCTCTCCTCATTATCAACCAAGTGGGACGCAAACCGTGATAACTCGGCAAACTTAGCTTCGTACTGCGCCACTGTCATATTGTTTTGCTTAAGCTTGATGAACTCTACCTCCTTCATGTGACGAATACTTTCAGGAAAGTACTTGTCATTGAACAGCTCTTGGAACTTCTCCCAAGATATTTTGAGTGCTGCAGATTGAGTACGCTTTATAAATTCCCACCACTAATCTGCCTCTGCTCGCAACATGAAGGTGGCAAAGGGAACCTTTTGCTCCTCAGAGCATCCCAAGACATCAAATATCTTGTTGATCTGCCTTATCCATGTCTCCGCCTTAAGTGGTTTTGGCTCTCCAAAAAACTCTGGTGGTCCCAGCTCCTTGAACTGCTTAGCGGTGACTGTCCGAGAGTTGTCAGTGTTTCCACCTGCATTTTGGACAGGAGCCGCTTTTGCCTGATGTTGTATGAATTGCATAAAGCCTCTAAACATCCCATCGTTCACCATTTCATCGGTGTTATTGTTTACATGAGAATTATTGTCTTCTTGTTGCACATTATCCTGGGCATTAATCTGTGGTGACTCAACGGTCTCATGTGCTTCATTGTTTATCTCAACATTTTCGGATGCCATTTTCAAATACCGCCAAAAAACAAGGGTTAATTAACATATCACATATTATCCTATACTCTGACGGACCAATTAAATACCAAATAAACTTAGGTAGGTCATACTAGCGAAGGAATTTTCCATCTTTCCCCTCCTAGTTCTTGTCTCACATCTCAGCCACGGATCATATCCCTAAGCTTTGATGCCAACTGTGACGCCCCCAAAATAGGTATACATCACCCATCTTGAGTCGCCAAATACATGGTACAAAATTCAAATATAACTTAATTATACAACAGTTGTGTAAAATACGACAAAACATAATTTAAGAGTTTTAATAAGAATATTGTCATCTAGACAATATCCACACTCAATGGAGTCCTCATTACATTTATTGTCACACTATTTAACAGAATAGTGAGGACTACTAATGCTATCATCTGGACCGTCACTCCGTTCCCTGACTAGTCCCGGCTACATTCTCATTTCCTGAAGAGAATAGTGAAAGAAAGGGTGAGCTCAACTAGCCTAGTAAGAAATATTATGACTAAGATAATGCAAAATAAATTATCATTAGTCTTCAATAATGTTAAACTGATAAAATACAATAGACATCAAGTTTAACTGCAACGGAATAAGCAATCCATTAGAAGAGTCAAGTAGAACATGATATCTACCATCTTCTATGATTTAAAATATTTTCATCAATTTTTATCGCTGAGACTCAGCTTAATAAATAAACCACATCATCGAGTCATCCCTGCACTACGGGCCAAGGATATTCATTTAATCATCAATGGTCATGATTATACCGAATAATCCCTGGTCATAATCATACCAAAAACTCGCCCATCAATGCACTACATAAAGCTCATCGAGGACATTTACCACATCATTTATAACATTACAGGTCATGATTATACCGAATAATCCCTGGTCATAATCATACCAAGTCCATCTATGCACGTAAGCCAAAGATGACTTTCATCACAATATAAGCATGAGGATGATGACAATGACATAATAATTCAATAAAACAAGTTCAAGAATACATTTTAAAGATTTATAAGTTAATTTATCTTGAAATCAATTACGTCCAAATTGTCAACATGATACTGCTTTGTGGAGTAAAATTCAAGAATGCTCAGAAGAATATTTCTATGAAAAGATACCGGATGAAGCGCAAATATCCAGGATATTCTATTAATTTCATGGAGTATAGAAGCCAAAACTTTAACTAAGTGAGTATCATAGAATATATGAAAGCGCAAATGGATTTTCACCACCATACATGTAATTCACGTAAATGAGATCATTTCCATAATTTAATAAGGAATGAATACGAAGGATCATTCACCATGCATGTGATAATCCACATAGATAGGTTATTCCAACTGAATAATAAAGAATGGAACCAGGTCTAGCGTAATCCGCATGCATGATGGGATATTTCAATGTAATAATAAAGAATGGAATAACAAAAGAATTTCACTATATATGCAGTACTTCAGCATGAGAAAAGTTATTCAACATAATAATAAAGAATAGAATAATGTAAGCTCTCTTCATGAATACTGAAAGAAATAATACTCCTTACCTTAGAAAGAAGCTGGATCTTTGGAGTAGTAGAGGTAGCGAGACTTCTTTTCTTCTTTTCTCTATATTTTTCTCTATAATAATTGCTCATAGCTTTAGTGAATTGGTGAGAAATGAAGGAAGAATGAGCTTCTATTTATAGAAAATATAGTTTCGATAATTACGCGTTTTGGGGCTCAAAATATTCTGAAGACAATACCTTCAACTTTTCTTTCATTTTTAATTTAGTCCTGCAAGTATTATCAAACTTGCACCACCTCCCATAATAGTAAATAATGTGAATCAATAGTTCAATCATATGAATCAATAGTTTTAATCATGTGAAAATACGAATTACAGTATTGTACCTTCATCTATACCTTCATTTTTAACTTAGTCATGCAAGTATTATCAATATTGCACCAACTCCCCTAATAGTACAAGAATGTGAATCAATAGTACCCACATATGAACAAATAGTTATAATCATGTGAATTAATAGCAATTAATTGCTCATTTATCCGGTTAATTACCCGACTGGTCAATATAACTTTCAGACATCAATTAATATCAAAATAAATGTCGATTTCCACTAACACTAATAATTTCAACACAATGGAACTATCAATTTCATCTTTAATCAACACGAACTTATTCATCATTAATATTATAACTCACAATATTTAACAACTAGGTCGTTCCCAGGAAAGAGGGGGCTTTTCGATAAGGATTTCTCCTTATTGGCGCGCAATTAGATGACCAAACCTCTCCTTGATAGAACTTCTAGACATTGTAAATATTGCAATTTAATAATATGAATAACTTTGTCGTCTCAATTATTGATTTAATAATATATCATATAATGCAGATGATACTGTGACAATAATCGAATCAATAATATGGGAGATATGATGCAGCAATTATTGTAGCAATAATTGAGTATAACTGAGTGACTTCTCACGTAAGCATCAATAATCAATACCGTGTGCTACTATGCAACCACGCCAGACATTCTTTTCTTTACTACTAGGGTAGTTCAACAGGTTTAACAGTAAAACTTCCGCCGTTATTTTT
This sequence comes from Panax ginseng, assembly GCA_020205605.1. Taxonomy (NCBI): domain Eukaryota; kingdom Viridiplantae; phylum Streptophyta; class Magnoliopsida; order Apiales; family Araliaceae; genus Panax; species Panax ginseng. Next base: position 46,236,077 of record CM035131.1, read on the forward strand.
ATAAAAGATAATTATGTCGCTTTTCTAACTACGATAATACTTCCGCCAGTAGGGTCCAATTAATGATTGTGTCCGCATTTAATATTCTCTGTTAAAACGAATATTCCCCGACCAATCGAATATTATATAACCACTTGCTTACTTTATAAAATTTGTAAATATTACCCACAACTATAACATTATATCAAATCCACATCATAATATTCAAAAATATATTTCAAAAAAATTATTTTTTATTTATAAAAGTTGGGATCTTACATTCATCACGTATAAATATTTCAGACAAAAATATTCGTTTGTATTGATTTTGATGAAATTAGCGACAAAAACCCTTATTTCCGTTGAAAATAGTTCTGACAAATTATTCCATAAAGAATAACTTAATTTCTACGGAATTTGGTCGGTCAAAAATAATCTCATCGAGATTATCCATTTTTCTTGTAATGGCTTTGTTATATGGACTCAACAAATCCTAGAAGAAAAAAAATCTTTGGTAGACCATAAGTGTGAATGCATTTTATTTTTTGAACAATAATACTACGGTGACTAAAAAATTATTATAAAAAAAGATATAAGATGATGTATATGTCTTTGGTTAATTTTATTTTTGATTTATTATTTTATAAACTAATTTTTATAATAATAAAAAATTGTAAATGTAACATGACTCTTTTTTGAATATTTTGTTCACTTTCCATTAATCTGTCGTGTTGGAGATACTTGTAGTATGTTGTGTTGACACGCATCTTCTTAATTTTAAAAGTCAATGCAACATATCAGGTATTTAGAGGTCCGATGCCCCAAAACATAGAAAATGAAGAATAATGGCTAATTAATTATGATACTAATAACTAATTAATTCCGATACTACATGCAACAAAAATGCTTAATTTGCAGTACTTCTTAGAGAATTGAAACTAATAAAAATGTTTAAATGGTTTATTTTTGGTGATGACATACTGGATAAATATATTATTTTACCTTTTTTAATAAAATAGTTAAAAAGACTGAAATATATTAAAATTATAATCTGTTACAAAAGATTAAAAAATTACAAAAAATAAACTCAAATAGTAATTCTTTAAAAGAAAGAAAAAAGGGTCATCAATAGTAACAATATCGCTAATGGACATCAAATAAATTCCTGAAATATAATCATATCCCGAAAATAATAATAAAATACGCAGATAAGTCATAAGAGTTGTTTTTTAAAAAAATAACCATCCATCCATCTACTTCTTGGTTGTGATATGTTTAAAACATGTCTCAATTTAAAACCGACTAAATAAATACTTATCAAAAGTACTTATCTATAAATTATGACACAATTAAGTGATCATGACTCATGAGTTCCCTTTGTGATATGTTGGCCAATTTTGTATCTGATTATTATAAAATTAAATTTATAGTGAGTTTGATCAATTGATTAATATAATATTAGTACGTAAAGAAAAATTACATTTCAATTTGTATGTCGATACTATATTAATCAATTAATCAAAATTAACTTCATGCTAATTAATCCCGTCAATTTTAATAGACCGACAAATACTCATTGATCTAATCTTAGTATCGAGTGTTAGGCAGAATATATGACAAGGATTAGGCACGTATGAATGTCCTTTATGTGGACCAAATTCACCCAACCACATTTATATCATGTTTGCGGTAGAGTACATATAAAGTTCTTATTCCTCTTCCTCTTCTTTTTTTTTTCTTTTTTTTTTTTTTTCCTTTTGTATGCACAAATGCCCTTAATATAGATACCAAATTCATGGAACCACATTTATAGCATGCTTGTGATAAATATAAATATTATGGTCTCTTTTTTTTTTTTTGCACAAATACCCTTTTTATATAGACCAAATTCATCGAACCACACATTTATAACATGCTTGTGATAGAGAATATTATGTAAATATTGCTGTTTAATTTAGCTAAATGAACTACTCGAGTAACTAGATTCAACATGACTTCCTAGTTGAATTGATGAGTTCCATAATTTTTCTATGATTGTTATTATTAAGTTGAGTGACAACTCAATCAATTGGATTTTATATTTTTCATTATATATATATATATATATATATTACGATCAAACACCGTTCTCCAATGGAAAAGTGAAGGTAGAAACGAATCTAATTCCAGATAAATGACGACGAAAAAAATCGTATTTATAGCATAAAAAACCGATTTTTTATGCTATAAAGACGAAAAAAATAAATCGCTATAAATGGGTTCATTTTAATTCTCTCCTTGATTCAATCGAATGTAAGGACTATATATATATAACACTACATACAAAGTTCTCGTGTGTTTCTACTAAAGACCATGTATTTAAATTATTTTCATTCGGAATTATCTTTAAAATTGATTTAAACTATTTTAATATTAAAATATGATGTAATTTAGTTATTCTTTGAAAACAATTAAGTTTGAAATTAGTAATATTTTTTAAATAGTTATTAATTTTTAATTTTCCAAAGTACCCGTCTGCGACTATCATTTTTGGTATGCATTTAAATTTCCTCACCTCAAAGCATCATTTATAGCATGCTTGTGATAAATATAAATATTATGGTCTCTTTTTTTTTTTTTTTGCATAAATACCCTTTTTATATAGACCAAATTCATCGAACCACACATTTATAACATGCTTGTGATAGAGAATATTATGTAAATATTGCTGTTTAATTTAGCTAAATGAACTACTCGAGTAACTAGATTCAACGTGACTTCCTAGTTGAATTGATGAGTTCCATAATTTTTCTATGATTGTTATTATTAAGTTGAGTGACAACTCAATCAATCGGATTTTATATTTTCATTATATATATATATATATATATATATATATATATATATATATATATATATATATATATACACATATATAGTCTGCTTTCCAATGACTGAAAGAAATGAACTAAGAATGAATCGGGTATAATGATTTAAAAAATCGACGCTTATAGCATAAAAATCGATTTTTTATGCTTTAAGAACGAAAAAATAAATATTATACTAAATTCATTTAATTTCTCTTGATTCATTTGAAGCAGAAATGACTATATATATATATATATATATATATATATATAACACTACATACAAAGTTCTCGTGTGTTTCTACTAAAGACCATGTATTTAAATTATTTTCATTCGGAATTATCTTTAAAATCGATTTAAACTATTTTAATATTAAAATATGATGTAATTTAGTTATTCTTTGAAAACAATTAAGTTTGAAATTAGTAATATTTTTTAAATAGTTATTAATTTTAATTTTCTAAAGTACCCGTCTGCGACTATCATTTTTGGTATGCATTTAAATTTGGTCACCTCAAAGCACCATTATAGAGATTTTGAATCCATAACATATAACTGTCGATGTTGATCATGATCCCAAGCTAGCCATCCATACTTGTCAGCCCCCCCCACCCCCCCCCCCCCCCCCCCCACCCCCACCCCCCATGATCCCAAGCTAGCCATCAACCCTTTGTTTTGTAATGGAAAAATTATTTAAATTACAAAACTTAACTTAATTATTTGACGCAAAACTTTATATTAGTTTTTGTAAAACAAACCCACCCATATGCTAGAAAAAAAATATTATAAATATGTATACGTTTTCCACTAAATTCAAAATATTATACACGTTATAAACTCACAAATATTTCATACTATAAATATGTTTGATGAGCTTTTCATAAGAATATTACATTTTCTTGCATGATATATTCCTTGCACATCACGACATAAGGACATAGGCAGCAATTTGTTCCGTCCCTAATTATTTGACGTTTTAGAATTTTTATTTGTCCCTAATTATTTGACGTTTATTCAAATCTAGGAGAATTAATGACAATTTTTCCAAAATTATCCTTCATTAAACTCTCTCTCTCATTATCCCAACAAAACTCTCCTTATCCCAACAAAAGATTTAAGGATATTATAGACAATTGAGTACTATATTTAATGTTTTCCAATTATTTTCTTAATTTTTATGCCTACCTCTAAAACGTTACTCCCTCTGTTCCTAAAAGATTGTCGTTTTAGAAGAAAATATTTGTTTCAAAAAGTTTGTCGTTTACAATTTTTAAGGAGAATAAATTATTTATTTTCCTATATTACCCCTACCTTCTCTCATTGTCCTAAGAAATTCTCTCCTTTGTATTAATAGTTTTCAACTTCCCATAAAAGGGTAGTGTTAGAATTTTAAACAATTTTTTTTTGATAAATGATAGTAGTACTTTCTTAATTCATGTGTCAAAATTTTAAACGATAATTTTTTAGAAAGGGAAGTAGTAAATAATTAGGGATGGAGGGAGTATACTTTTAGCAACGAAGCGTGTTTGAAAGTGAGTATAGAAAAACATAAATGGGGTCAACTTACAACCATGCATGTGGGTGGCTCTTAATTTACTTTTGATTCAGCTAGAATCATTCAAGTCCTTTTATTTGTGGGGTCTCATTTCCATCCATTTTCCACCGATATTCGTTCTATTTTTTGTCAACACCACTAAAAAGTCAAACATCAGGACTTTTGCCTCTTGGAAATTTGAGTACTATTTTTATTGTACTAGTACAATATTTTACTTAATGAGTGTTTGATTTCTAAGCTTTGAAACGGGGTCCACCATAACACAATCTAGATGGGACCTCAATAATAAAGTCCAATTTTAATATTATATTCAGAGATGTTAGAATCTGTATGTTTAAATTTGTATGTTTAATTTGATGATGATATGATTAATTTATAATTTTTAAGTAATTTTTATAAAATCTTTCATAAAAATATGATATACAAAAACGAGTTAGAATAGAAAGATCAAACTTGTTAGATTGATCTTATTGAGCTGAATTGATGTATAGATGATATGATTAAATCGATCATATAATAATATTAAGCAATCGTAAAGTTATTCTGTCTGTTCGTACGTAAAACATGCATCCAGTGGAAGATCGTAGAGTCTATTAAAGATAGCAAAGTTAGTTATGATATCGTACGTAAAACATGCATCCAGTGGAAGATCGTAGAGTCTATCAGAAGTTCGCAGAGTTAAGTCAAAGAACGTAGAGTCTACAACAAGATCGTAAAGCCTTCTCAAGGATCGTAAAGTATAGAAAAAATCGTAGAGTCTACTCTAAGATCATATAGTGAAGAAAATTGCAGAGTCTGCTCAAAAATTGTAGAGTACTCATCGTAGATAGTCATTCGTAGAGCACAACGTAGAGTGTCTCTCTACTCGTAGAACAAGCAATTGTAAAGTACAAGATCGTTAAGTAATTCAAGTCTCAAACTCTATGATGAGTAGGTTTTTAACCTACGATTTATCCTTATTTAGCTTGATATATTGTTAATTTTTGAGTATTTCGTGTTGCTTTTGATGAGTTTTTGTTCTTGTTACAGGATATTAAGGTGAACACATCAAAATGCTGGCATTGGAAGAAATCTTAAGCGATTCTGGACATACTGCATTAGCGGCGCGGGGCGCGCCGTGAATACAAAGGAGATGGCGCGGGGCGCACAACATGTGGAAAAGTTACTGTTGTACTAGCGTGGGCCGCGCCGCTTTAGCGAAGGACTCGACGCGGGATGCGCCGGTCGGGCATGACAGCTGCTGAGTTGTTTTATTTTGCTGAAAATTAAGTTGCGTTGGGAGTTATGTCTTCTTTATGTAATAAGGTCATATTAGGAGTGTGTCAAGGAGGTTATTTCATATTAATTAGGATTCTTTGCTTAAAAACTTGTTGGGTACAATTAGAAGTTTGATTTTTATTAGAATTCCTATGGGATGACTTTGATATGGATTGGGATTGGGTTTAATGGAGCTGAATTAACTTACATCAAGGAGGAGTGTGTTGAAGAGATCTAACGATTGAATTACACTTTTGAGAGCCATAATAGAGAAGACAGATCTTGGAGGAATGAAGGAAGGAGGTGATTTCACAAAGATTACAGAATTGAAGGGCGAGGAGGGTGGTATATTACTATTATTCTTTAGTTTCAATTTTTGTAATTGGGATGATGATTTCTTTCATTTATTCAGTATTTAATTAATTAATTATGAACTAAATTACTTTTTAGGCTTGAAATGAATCTTTAGTGTTGAATGACAATTATCATGACTTGATTTAAGTTTAATAAATTATTAATTCAGTTTATCTATTGTGATTCGTACTTAATTTATGAATTGCTTAATCACCAATTTTATATGGGTTTGTATGGATTCGAGAGATGATGTATGAGTCTAGACCTAGTCACAATAGCATGTGTTCTTGAATTCTGTGATTTAATGGAATCTTGATTTATGTTAGGATATAGATATACCTAGCATCGCATGTAATCGGATAAAGAACTTGGAATTTAAACTCTTTTTAATTTTAATTCACATAGAAATATAGTGAATTAGTTAATTAGGGTGTTTGGCTTAATTCTATCTACCTTGTGGATTTAAGTTAATATGGTATTAGTGCATTGAGAAATGGCTAATTCTACATAAGTGTTTTTGATTAATAAACTGAGATAGTGAATTAAATTAGAATAAGGTGTGATAATTGGATTGAGACTTAAAGTGAAGTTGTAAGCCTAATTCTCCATTATTTGCTTAAAATTAAGGTTCTTAGTTGTGTTGATTGATTGGTATTTTTGGTTTTTAATTTTATTAGTTATAATCATTGATTTTGATTAGTTTAATAAAATTGGATTAATATAAAACTGGTAATTGTTAGGATTAATTTCTTACTATTCTCTGTGGGAACGATTCTTTTCTTATTATTATATTACTTGTTGACCACGTATACTTGCGTGTTGTGCGTAATTAGGATTCGACCAACACTCTACAACCATCACGAAGCTCTACGATTTGTCTAAGTCGTAGAACATGTCAGACCTGTCATAGGACAGACAATGAGGAGTTTTGCAAAGTGATCCAGATCTCAAGATTATTGCCAATTATTCCTAATTCAAATAAAAGATCAGATAGTGGTGTGTCTAACTGCTATCTTGGAGATGTGACACCACTCAAGTGGTAAGTAAAGTTGCAGTCTAATGTGACCAGTCAGAGTCGAAAGCAAACTGACATATTGATAGGTAGGTTTTATACATACTTATCTGGTATCTGTTACTTGAATTAGTTGTTTATACTCATGTTTCTTAGTTACTTTTTATGCATTTTGTGTTCATTTTGTAGATTTTATGCTTGGGAGCTGTGTGAGTGACTATTAGTATGAAAACACAAGGAAAAGCAATCCGGACATCGTTTGGGCTTTCATGTTCATTTCATGTTCTTGACTTGAAACTTGAATTATGTTATAGAGCTTCTTCTTAGCTTTTTGAAACATCTTGAATCATTCCAATCGGAGTTCGGATGCAAGAGTTATGACCTTTGTACCAATGGACGTTAAACTTCAATGTTTTGGGTGGCCATTTGCATAGCAGTCACTTCGAACCCAATTTCAGCCTTCATCCGTCCATTATTTCTCCATTATCAAAGAATAAAAGTTGTAGAGCTCATCAAGAGCTTCGATTTGATAGGTGGCAGACCCCGTAACTCCTCCTAGATCAAAAGTTATGACCATTTTACTAGAGGACACTGTAGCAAAAAATCAACAGCGCGGGCGAATGGATTTCTAGGTCATTTCCTGTGCGGCCGCGCCAATCCCTGGAGAAAAAAAACAACATCTACTACTTGAGCACGGGCGCGCTCGATTCTAGGACATTTCCAGCGCGACCGCGCCACTTCTGATGTTGACCAGAGTTGACTTTTTCACTAAACAGTGCAATTGAAGCGTAATTTGGAGGAGGGTTCAATGAGGGCTTATATAAATAGGAGGGGATTCCACCCCTTGGGGGATCACGTAGCTAATATTTCTTTCTTCTCTTTAATTTCTATATTAGAATAAAGTAGGGTAGAGTAGTTAATCTCTAGAATTGATTAGGTCTGAAGATTTGAAGCAATTGGATAGCGTAGTAGATTCAAACTTGGAGCAAGGGAACAAATTTGCACTTCAATTCTCTACTCTTATCCTCTCTTTGATTCCTATTTGTAATTTTATGATGTTTATTCAATATGTGGATGATAGATTTGATTCAGCTATGAGTTAAACTTTATTTTGGGATTGCAATGGATTCTATTACTTAGTTTAATATGATATACTTCATTGTTAACCTTATTGATTGCTATGGGATTGTCTATTAAGATTCATGCTTATTTGCTTAGTTGATTGGCCATCAATTACTGTGATAACCCATATGAACTTGAAAGATGAAGTATAGGTTTAGATTTGATCTTGATAGCTTGTGTTTGTATGTTCTACATGGTGATGGAATGTATGATTCGAGCTTAGGATAGACATATATCGAGGCATCGCTCGTAGTCAATTGAGAATTTGGGCTTAAACCCTAATTATTTATAAATTACATAGACATATAGTGGTTTAGGTAATGTGGGTGTTCATGTGTATTCTATCAATTGTGGATTATATGTGATATGGGTATGGTACATTGAGATATGGATATACTTTACTTTCGTGTTCTCAACTAGTAATCCAGTGCAAGTAATTTGTCTTAACAGGGAGTGGGTTGATTTAAATGATTCAATAGATGAAATTGTAATATCAGGTTTTCATTATCTAGTCTCACTCTAGGGATAATTAGATTTATTTACTTTTATAGTTAAATTTATAAATATTAAATCATTCGTTTAAATAAGACTGAAATGGTTATGGGCTAGTGCTTGGTGAACTTTATTAGTTAATTCTCCATGGGAATGATACTTTACTTACTCTTTATTACTTTTGACCGTGTATACTTGCACACATATATTGATCAGTAAAACGACCAACACGTTTTTGGCGCCGTTGTCGGGGAATTATTTTAATAATTTTTGCCAACATTAATTTCAATCAAATTAGTCTTAATTTAAACATTTTATTTTATTTTATTTTAATTCTCTTCCTATATTTCTCTCTTTTCAGGTACCATGGATGACTTTGCTTATCAATGGCCTTATACGAATATGCCTCAACCAAGGGACATAAGCACTGAGGGACTCAATATATTTTCTACATTGTCAGCACAAATTGCAACACTTTCGGAGAGGTTGGATGTTCTTGCAGCCCAACGTACTCGAGAGATAGCAGTTACATGTGAATATTGTGCTGGGGAGCAACCAAGTTATAAGTGCAACATCAGTGTTGGACAAGTATAGTTTGGGGGTGATTACCTCAACAACTATATTTATCCCAATTATCATCAAGTTTGGGGGTATCACCCAGATTCTGAATGGAGTTATAACTATCGAGACCAATATTGTGTCCCAAGTCCAACACATCCATCGGATTTCTCATATCCACCTCCAATGCAAGAAGAAGAAAATTCAAGGTTGAAGGAATTCATGTCAAAAAGCATAGTAGACCATGAAAAGATAATGATGAGTCAGGAGTTATCAAGCCAAAATCTTAACAGACAGATGGAACAACTTATTAACTCCTCAATGAATGGTCCTCAATACATGGATTTCAAAATTGAACAAGATAATTCAAGATTGGAGGATTTGTGGTTCAAATTTGTAGCATCAACTGAGGAGAAGATGATTGAGCAAGAGAGGTCAATTCGAAATCTTCAGAATCAGATGGATCAAATGTTCGAAGCCTTGAACAATCGCCCTCCAAACAATTGGTGCTATGACATGGACGATGAATCTGATGGAAAGCTAGAAGTGTACATGCCACTGAATGAACTGAAAGGAGTGGACATTGAGGAGACAACTGGGGGTATGGAAAATGAAGAACATGAGCTGACTTGTATAATACCCCAAGTACCTTCTCAGTTAGAGTTGAAAAATTCAGTGAACTTTGCACACCCATGTCCCCTTGGTAGTCACATCTAAAGCAAGAATTTTTGTGATTATGAGGCCTCTTACAAACCATGGTGGGCTGAGGAAGAGATAATAGAAGAAGAAAAGCCCGTTGAATCTTTCATGCCTCAATGCAAAAATCTATTCACAGATACAATGGGAGAAGGACCTGGCGATGCAATGAAATTGGGGACATCATGTACAGGAAATATGCTAGGTGGCTTCAATCTGAAGACTTTCATGATGGGGAACCTACCCAAGCACATAACGGTTCTAATGGATGGAGGGTTCCTAGCTTATCGTAGAGTAATCGGATAGCGGTGTCAAGAAAAGAGTCCAGCTAACGGACTATAAATCGAGCGCTAGATCAGAGGCACCCCATCCAATCTTTCTCCCTCCTTGTTTAATTCTTATTTACATTTCCAATTACTTCTTCTCCTATGTATAATTCTTCATGCTTTCTATATTTAGTAGATGTTAGATAGTTGTAAGTATTAATAATAGTTTAATTGTTTCTCCTTTCAGGTTCAATCCAATTGCTATAAGCATTCAAGATCAAACAGAAGTCAAAAAATCTTGAAAATTCGCCAGTAGAGTGCTGAGGTGGCCATGGCATAACAACTAAGCTAAACACATATGCCGTAGCGCCATATAGCTCGATCATAGAAAATAAACAATGCTAAATTTTTAGAATTTTTGAATCAAGCATTTGGACAGTTAGAAGCCCACACTCAGTTTCCAACTATAGAATATCTCAAACTTATCCATCGCCTGATATACCGTCGGATCATGATGAGGCGAACGGAGATGACATTGCCACTTAGGGGAGTATTCATTCACTTTTAATTACAATGAGGGCATTGTTAATTTTAAGTTTGGGGATATTGGGTTGTAGTGAGTAGTTGTTGCATATAGTTAGTTGCATATAGTCTGATTGCATGTTTAAGTTGCATAGTAGGGGTATTTTAGTATCTTTGTAGTTAAAGTCTACATGATTTTTTTTTCCAGTTTTCTTTTGTCTTGTTTACTTAGTATGTGTTTAGTTGCATTACATAGCATATTCCCATGTTTTTAGTCGGTTGAATTCTAATACGGCCATTGATGATATAGAAATTTTATAGATTTTTGAACGTGGTTGATAACTTAAGCTTAGTTATAATTGTTAGTTCCCAGTAAGCACATAATAGATCTAGAAGGGGGGGTTGAATAGATCCTTTTTCTTTTCAAATACTTTTCCCTTTTATTTGAGTATTGCTAATGAATTAGCATATGACAAACATAAGAATCTTTTCAAGCACAACGGAATAATTTGAAAGATCCGCTTCATTGATACATTCATAATCATACATACATTGTTCTTAGAGTTAGTTAAGTTGTAGCGGTTAATACATACATGTGAGATATAGTAGTTAAGTACATAATGTAAATGACATAAAGTAAAAGACACAAGGATTTTAAGTGGTTTAGAGACTCAAGCTCTAATCCACTCTTACGCTTTCAACTAGCGAGATTTCCACTAAGGAAGGCGACACCTTGAATCACTAAGATTCCTTTGAGGCCGGTGACCTTGGGACTTCAGTTCACTAAGAACTCTTTAAGGTCAGTAGACTTGGAACTCCTCTATTTCCCTAGGAACTCTTCAAGCCCAGCAGGCTTGGAACTTCGTTTAGTCCCTCCGAACAAGGACCCCTCAGGCCCTGGCTTCTTATTGTTGTAGTTGTTGTTGTTGTTGTTGGTGCTGAGCTGCTAAGATGTCTTTAAGCTTGAACATATTTTGTACTTAGCAGCTTGGTGTGGTCCTCTTTACATACTGCTTCGAGTCAAGACCACATCTTCTCTGGTGCAGCTGATCTTCACTCTTTTCTGCTTATCTTCATCTGATGTTAGTTGTGCACCATCACCATCTGGATTTGCTAAGTCTCTGAGCTTTTGGTAGACTTCGTCTGGCACTTAGAAATCCCTGAACCCTTCTTTAATGTTTTGCAGACATGGTTATGCACTTGTTCAATTTCAGCTTTAGGTTCATGATGATTCGTAGAGTGGCTCTCCGGATCTTCTTTGTGCTTTGCCACTCTTCTGAATGCTATCTTTTTGTACTTCTCGGCTCTCAGCTTAGCTACCATCTTCAGTGGCATTCTCATCTTTGTTGAGTGAAGCTCTAATCTGTTTTAAGTTCTTCTTCAAAACTGCTTCAGTTCCACATATGTAGTCTCACTATCATTGAGACTTGTGATCTTAATCTCTGCTGGAACTCGTATAGTCAACAATAACATTCCAACAACTCAACGATTTTTCAACTTAGCAATCATCAACAACTCTTGATCTTTGAAGCTCTGTTGATTTATACTCCTTCCCAATCTTCCCGTTGGAAAGTAGCCGTTAAAAGCTTTTTGAATTGCTTTGCGGATCTCGAGTTATTTGATATAGACTGCAGATGTGACATGACATGACTTTCTGACACTGCAGTCTACTGTTTCACTTGCCCCATCAGAGATGTCACTTTTATATCTCGGGCAGGTAGTCAACTTTATTACCTCCTTCTGATTTCTTGATCATAGGTTGTCCTTTTGCATCGATGCTCTCAATAAGCTTTGTTCGAATATCAATCTTCAAGTTGAACCGTTGCCAATGCTTCAATCCTCAGTTGTTCAAACTCTACGATTCTGATGCACATCTTCTTGGACCTAATCGTAGTGTCTTGTAGACTGTTGCTCATTGATGTGTAGAGTTAAAACTACGATCTTTGAAGAGTGTTCATTAGCTCTCTAATGTAGAACACCTCTTCCTTTTCTTGTGCAGTGCTTTAACACTTCTGTTTGCCTCGTCTGCTCTCAGATACTGATGGCTTGACTCTTTGTTCTGGCCCCTTCTGAATAGTAAGACACTTCAGATTTGTGGCGTGTCCAGCTTGCTTTCTCCTTGTGATCTTCCGTTCACTTATCATCAATGGACTGACTCAATGCTTAATCACTTTAGTCTTGTTCTTTAGAAGCTGACCAGTATCTCTGTGTACATTCCATCAGTTCTTTCTTTGTTTGGCAAACACTACGATCCTGGTTACTTCCAAGATTGTTGTCATCTTTACCACTTGACAGCTACTGCATCTGTTGACTTTCCTTAGTCAGCTATTGAAGTCTTCTTATGATCAACTTATGGAAGGCTTCATCTCGAATGGATTCACAACTCAATCTGGATGTTGATTGGGTTGATGCTTAGATCTTCTATTAGCTTGCATGTCATTCGTTGAATGTTTTCTGGTTTCCTTCAGGTGGGATGTATCTTTGCAGTATCAACCAGAGGCTCCATTCCTTTGGATATTCTGGGAGTGCTCATTTGTTGAGAATCGTATTTGCTCTATGATTCTGCCTTGGCGTTGTGAGCACATCTGTTGAAGTCTTAGTTCTAGACTCTACGATTCAGCTTCGGCTGTTTAGACACTACGACTCCGAGATCAGATCTTGACACTCTATGATTTCTGACTTATGTTTGTTGTCTTCATCTGATCTTTCTCGACTACGATCTATGCCTCTGATATGATTAGTAGACTCTACGACTCTGAGTGTAGTCTACAATTCTTGACTTGGCTTTGGCAGATGCTCGAATGGCTCATAGGCAGGCTGTCTCTACGATTCTGAACATGACCTCCTCGGCGGACTATGGCTCGAGGGAAGCTCACTCGACACACTACGATCCTTCCTCGTCTCGTCTCTCTGGCGGTCTACGAACTCGAGATCTACTATCTTGCGGACTACGATTACGCCTTGATAGTTCTCGAGTTTTCCATGACTCTCCTGGCAGACTACAATTTCTGGTGCAGTGCTCGACGATCAGACAAGCCTATCTATTACATCATAAGATCAACCTAACATGCTTGATCTTTCTATATATATAGTCCTTGTACATCATTTCTTTTTAAGGACTTTACAAAGCTATTTTGCTTATGTAGGATCAACCTAACACATTTGATCAATTCATTCTAAGTCTTTGTACATATGTTTCTATTATCTATCAAAGGGCTTTACAGCTTTTCTTAATGCAAGCATACTTGCATATTCATTCATATATATCATAATCAAATTATATGCAAATAGGAATATCATTCACATGCTTATTCCTGACAATCTCCCCCTATTTGATTATGACAAAAACAATAAGTGCATATGCATGTTATGAATGAATCTTATATACAGTGAGCAACTGTATTTCTAAAACAGATAATCATGAATGTCATTTATAATGATGTGGAATTTAATACACTGACATTTCTACATCTTGGATTCAGATCATACCTAATGGTTAGAGATATACCTCTTTGGCTCCATGTGTATTTCCAGGATATTTGTTGATCAGCTATTCATTTGTTTGATCTTCTTGCACCTGCTCACCTTGGGATGTTGACTTCATTTCTTCTATCTGCTCCCCCTAAGATGTATGCTTCTCTTCTTCTTCTTCTGGCTCTTTTGTCTGCTCCCCCTCAGCCTTTGCAAACATAGGCTCATCATCCTTTGGCTCCCCCTCAGATGATGACCCAGCCTTTTCTTCTGCTATCTTCTTCTTTGTCTTCTTTTGTTGTTTCTTTCTGCTCTCCCTGCCCTCTCTTAAATGCCTCTTACTGTGCCTCTTTCTATGCCTCTTTTTCTCCTTTTTTGTCATTAGTCACTTGAGAGAGTTGTTCCATGTTGGACATAAGTTGCTCCATCAGATAGGAGGAGTTACCAACTTCAATCTTTAGTTCTTGTTGACTTAACTCAAGTTGCATAGAGAAAGACTGATTCATGTTGTCAATCTTGTCAGAGAGGGCTTGGATTTTCTCTTTATTGGCATTCTGTGCTCGTAGAGCTTCTGCCTTCTGATCATGTATGGCCTTCAGATAGATGTGATCTCTCTCATTGATTTTGAGAGATACATCAGCCATAGTAGCTTGAAAGTGCATTCGAATGAATTATCTCCTTCTGCTATCAACACCATCCTTTACTTTTCATTAATTTGAGATATCTTCTCAACCAGCTCATCAGAATTCTTCAATAATTCCTGCTCCATAAGAATTTGATCATCTAGTTGGGCATCCTCTTGTTGAACACCAGATTGGACTCTACAATTTTCATCTTTGGATAGATTTTCAAAGGTGTTTAGAATTTGAACAATCGTTGATTACCAATTGCTATTGGAGGATGAAGGAATGTCGATTAACAGTGCTTGGGCCGAGAAGGTCTTCTCATTTTGAACTTGATCAACAACTTTTGTAGAATGAACAGACTCTACGATCAGCTCCTTGGCCATATTCCTTTTTCCATCAGAGTCCACTCTACGATCATAAGGAATATAATGATTGTCAGCATGTCGGTAGACTTTGTAGTGGGGCTGGTCTTTGATCAACATGGTTGCAAACTTCTTTACTCTTGGGAAGTTTTGTGACACCAGCTCCAGATTTGGAAACTGAGAGTAGCACCAGCTGAAGTAGCTCTCATCTCTATCAGTATGTGCTTTTATCCAAGGCCTCAATGGAAAAAACCATCTCATCAGAAGATCTTCAGGATTGTACAATATTGTTGTGCAATCTAACTCCATATTTTTCCAATTGTGAAGCACTTCATCTGTAGTCATTCTTACAACTCGAAGTTGTTCATTTCCATAACTTATCCATCTTGCTTCTTGATTTAATTTGGTGGTTCATCAAAAACTTCCACCACATTATTCTTACATTAATTCTTCTTTGGAGAGAGAACATGATAGTCTGCTGACTCCTCTGATTTCCTCTGATTCCTGATTTGCAGAACCAGAGTCCTTTCCCATTTCTTCATCTTCTGAACTTGAATCATGCTGACTTCCTTTATCTGATTCGTTAGAGAATTCTTCATGCTAGTTTTTATCATCTTTTCCCTCGGATTCAGATTCATCATCACTCAAGTCAATGACAATAGTAGAGAATTGTCCTTTTTTCTTTAGAATAGTCCTGGCAAGCAGTCTGTTGCTCATTCTTCTTCTTGGAGGTTCAACTGTAGGAGAGTCAGACTTTACTTCTTCTTCAGAATTTGAAATTTTTGAATTTTCAGATGAACTTTCTTGATGTTCAGCATAGGCAGGGGCAGGTCCTTCTTCATCGGACTTATCATCTTTTGAACCATCATGAGGGCTTGTTGGAGCATATGCATTTGGAGATGTAGTTGGGTCATCTGGTAGCTTTTCTTCATCATCAGAGTGAGTACTCTGAGAGTTAGCTATAGGGCTTACATATTCCTTTTCATCAGCAGAGTTCACATTTTCTTTCATGAATTCAGCTCCACCTTCATTGCTGGATTTGCTCTTTGGGGACTCGGTCTTGAGACCATCAGTTCCCTTCTCTTCTTCTGACTCTACGTTCTCCTCTTCGTCAGATGTAATTTCTTGGGAAACTGGGGCTTGCTTGTTTACCACCTTAGCTTTCTTCCTTGATGGCCCTTGAAGCAGTCTGTTGCTTCTTCTCTTTGTGGTCTTTGGTGCAGTTAAGACCTTTTCACCTTCATCTTTATCTTCGGTAGAGAGACTTCTTAGTGGGGCCTCAGTTTTCTTCATACCCCTGGATCTCTTCCTTACTAGTGTGGCTGCTACTGGTGCAGAGTTACAAGACTCAGAACTTTCCACCTCTTTCGCCTTCCTCTTCTTTACAGAAACCTTGCTTCTGCTCCCAGTTGTTGTTAGCCTCCTGTTTTCCTTTGGGTTCTTCTTCCAGTTCACGAACAGCTGTGGAGACATTACTTTATGAACATTTAGAGGCTCTCCTTCATCATCCTTGATTTTTCATCCCAGCTTCTTCTTCATCACAATACTCAACAGTCTTCCATGAAAGACCTTAGTCAGGAGTCTATCTGTAGACTTCTTTATCTCAGCCTTTTCTACCCATTTAGAGATCTGATCGAACAAGATAGCTCCAAAGTTGATTCGCTTCTTCAGAACTATTGCAGACATAATCTTCAACTGCTGATCAAGCACAATGTCATGTGCAGTATCCTTGCATAGTATACATTTTCCCACTATCTCAGCAAGGAACTCGAATTCCTAAGGAAACTCCTTTTTCTTCATGTCCTTTAGACTAGGGTTTCTTTGGTACCCCATAATCTCGTTCGCTTGCTCAGTGTCAATCTCATCAAGGTTTTTTAGTCCTAGGTCAGAAAAACCTAAACATTGATTGATATCGGATGATTTCAGCTTTAGAGACTGACCTTTAACCTTGGTAGAAATGGTTCCGGCATTTATAGATGCATTTGAGTAGAACTCCTTAACCAGTTCAGTATATACTCGAGTGCTTGCCTCAAGACATTCTGAAAATCTAGCTTTCTTCAGAAGTTCAAGAATGTCTCTGAACTTCTTTTCGGATTTCTCAAACGACTTGGTTAGAAATTTGAATGCGGTGATACTCGCATGATCTTCTATTTGAATAGTTCGAGGAAAATGGATGTTTGATTCAGAAAGATTTATGAGAAATAACTGATTGTGATTTGGGCTCTGGAGGTTTAATTGATTTTGGCTTCGAAGAGGATTCTAGGGTTTGAAAATGGGAGGAAGAGAGGCTTGATAGTTTCTGATAATTGTTTGCAATTTTTGAATTTGCCTTTATGGCAATTCCTCCTGACTCTACATGCGTTGTGATGTGTCAACTAGCCATTGGTGGCACGATGCCCAATAATGAGTTGTAACTCCCCATAACCTTTTCAGTTTTATATTCCTTTTGAGAGAAAAAGGCGTCAATGATGTGGATTGACCGTTGATCATTTTGGTTCATAGAGTAGCATGGTAAGGCAGCTATAGACTCTACGTTTTCTTTTGTTGACTCACGATCTTCTTCTGAGAGATGCTGCAGTAGATGGTTTTGACACTAATCCTCATCTTGACACTGCATAGCTTGACCACTAACGTATCCCAAGCCAGTTTGGGCACTTAAGTTCTGAGGTAAGTTTTTATAATGTCTTTTCAAACTGTATTCGAACTTATCTCCTTATAATTTGAACGGTTGAGCAATTGTCTCGTTCTTTCAAGTTCCTTATGAGCTAGAGTATTCTGGTAGGACTGCAATCGTCGAGTATGCTTCTACGATCATTGAGGTTGCATCACGATCGTTGAGTCCTCTTCAAAATTTACTCTACGATCGTTGACTATCTTGGTCCTTGAGATGAACTTGACTAAACAATCCTTCTGGGTTAAGGTAGCCCAGGAAGGGCCAACCTCTTAGAGTGAGCTAAGGGTCAGGTTTATCCCTGAGGTGCTTTCCAGATGAAATACTTTAGAAGTGATTTGCACTGATATCTCATTTGACCTTTTTAGCTGGGGAGGTCCTCTACCAACTTTAGACAATTGCATTTGCTGTAATCTTGGCGTCCTTCTGCTCTTACATTTCGATCAGATGTTTGATCGTAGGAACTCCATGATTTTGAGTTGGGTGGCTGATAGGTTATCAGTAGTACGTTTTGAGACATTCCTACTGACTATTGATCTTCATTTGGTTCATCAGCCATAAATTTTGGGACTCTGTAGCTGGTACATTGCTTCATAGTATATCTCTGATGTTTTAGAGCTTCTGTACTGTTAGCAGATTACTACTCCTCCATAGTTGAAACTGTCTTCTCAGAGAGACATAAGTTCTTCTTCTTTATGTGTAGCAGAAGGCATCCATACATATCTTATTCTGGCTAAAGTCATTAAATCTTTTTATATCTTAGAAATGGGCATCTTCAGGGTTGATCATTCTACGATCATTTGATAGCACTACGAACGTAGTCTTCCTTATCAGCTTGTACTTGTGGAGTTCTTCTCCTGTAATGAGTTCCTCATGTTTGATGCTCGATGATCCTCTGATGTGAACTTCCTTAAGGATTCTTCTCATATGATATGCTTAGCATGATTGAGCATATATGACCCTTTTTATTTTTGGTTGAATGGCCTACTTCCTTATAAGGATCAACAACTATGTGAGCTTCATTTAGATTAGCTCAGCAAGTCTTCAAGGTCAGGTTTTGACATATAGGAATTTTATCAGAATCATTTCTGAACAGTCTTAAGCCTTCTGTTGGTTTAATCTTCTTGGTGAAGTCTTACGCTTGATCATTTCTTAGTGTGGTCGGATAGACCCGGGCACTGCTTGAGTTAGATATATTTCTATTTTTGGTACCCATAATTAAATGGGTCTCTTAGAGTTAGTTTTCTAAATCCCTGTTCCTCATGTATTTAGATAATCATCATATTGATCACCAACAGTCATATTCATGCATGTAACTAATTTAGATAATACATTTTGAGATGCATGATGGTGAATGTGTGTAAGATTGGCCATTATAATTAAACATTCTTTTTCTTTGATGGTTTCACCATTTTCTTGGTTATGTTCACAGTGTTTAAATGTTCACAGAGTAAGAATCAACACTATTACTTACATGTATCTGGTTGATTCATGGAGGTGATCAATTTTTATGAATCTTCAAGATACTTTTGTAGAACTGATCATACTCTGTGTGTTATCAAACACTTAGAACATTGGTTTGTCCATACATACTAGCCCATCAGCAAAGATTACTCCACATTAGATTAATTTAACCTTTGATATTCTTATGACCTATTTCAGATTTCTTTCAAGATGTCATCTTCAACCTAAAACTTGGATGGAGAGAAAGTTTGTAAGCATTTGAGTTTCCACCCTTAGTGTACTTTCACTCTTCACCTTTTTAGGTAGAATATGATTCCTTGAAAGAATACGGTTATAGTTTATAAGGAGGTGCAACATGATGTATACAATTATATTAGTGAGGAACTGTACCTTTTCACATCGGTTTCTTTATGGTCATTTATCTTTGATATACTGAGATTAGGCATTGATGTGCATAGTTTCTCATTTGCTCCTGACAGCTTGTTGCTCCAGTTGACTTTCGATCAATCAGTCGTGGTCTTGAAGATGCAAGCTAAGAGACTTTTAACATCTTTAGTTCTTTGACATCCTTGAGTTCACAAGGTTTACATCCAGCTGCTGGTTGGCCAAACACATGTTTGAGAATTTCTTCTTTCTTTTCTAAATAGGCATTTCTCAGCATGTATGGTCTTTTCATCTTTTCAGGCTGGTGGATGTTTGATTCTTTTCTGTTGATATCTCTTGAGCTTTCTAGCCTGGTCTTCAGACTACAAGATTGACCGCGGGCAAGGATTGGTCTTGTTGATATGGCAATCAAGAGCATGGACCAATCTGAAAGCGACGAGGGTATATACACATTTACATGCATACGCAGTATTTCCAACGTGTGAGCTCATCTCGCATATAACAAGTGACTTACTACTAAACCAAGTTTAGAACAATGTTTGTGCCTAGGATCAGACTCAAAGCGATTAGCTTGAACATAGCATGAGAACCTGCTCTGATACCAATTGTTAGTTCCTTGTAAGCACACATTAGATCTAGAAGGGGGGGGGGGGGGTTGAATAGATCCTTTTTCTTTTTAAATACTTTTCCCTTTTATTTGATTATTGCTAATGAATTAGCATATGACAAACATAAGAATATTTTCAAGCACAACGTAATAAGTGAAAGATCCCCTTCATTGATATATTCATAATCATACATACATTGTTCTTAGAGTTGGTTAAGTTGTAAGCAATTAATACATACATAGCAGATATAGTAGTTAAGTACATAATATAAATGACATAAAGTAAAAGACACAAGGGATTTTAAGTGGTTCAGAGACTCAAGCTCCTAATCCACTCTTCTGCTTTCAACTAGTAGGATTTCCATTAAGGAAGGGCAACACCCTGAATCACTAAGATTCCTTCAAGGCCAGCAGTCTTGAGACTTCAGTTCACTAAGAACTCTTCAAGGCCAGCTGTAAGACCCCGAATTTTATGAAATGAAAGTATTCAATTTTCTTATAATTATTATTTTATTTCATGGTTAAATTGATAAAAGGTTAAATAAGGGTGATATGTGAAAATTTTTGCAAAGTAAGCAAGTTGATATAAAATATTCTTTATGTCGGGGAATATCCAAATCTGACGGCACAATCATTAGTGGACCATTAATCTGGAAGTATTGTCGTAGTAAAAAAGCGACGGAATTATCTTTTATAAAAATAACGGCGAAAGTGTTACCGAATTAAAAGCTGTTGAACTACCCGGTAGTAAAAAAGTACGATGAATGGCGTGGTTGCGTAGTAGCACACATTATTGATTATTGATGCTTACGTAAAGAAGTCTTTCAGTTATACTCAATTATTATTACGATAATTCTTGCATCATATCTCTCATATTATTGATTCAATTATTGTTACATTATCAATATTTATATTATTAAATCAATAATTGAGACGACAAAGTTATTCATATTATTATTTGCAATATTGACAATGTCTAGAAGCTCCGTCGAGGAGAGGTTTGGTCACCTAATTCTTGGCTTGATAAGGAGAAATCCTTATCGAAAATCCCCTCTTTCACAGGAGCGACACGGTTGTTAAATATTGTGAGTTATAATATTAATGATGAATAAGTTCGTGTTGATTAAAGATGAAATTGATAGCTCCATTGTGTTGGGATTATTAGTGTTAGTGGAAATCAACATTTATTTCGATAATAATTGATGTCTGGAAGTTATACTGACCAATCGGATAATTAATCGGATAAATGAGCAATTAATTTCTATTAATTCACATGCTTATAACTACTTATTCACATGTGTGTACTATAGATTCACATTCATGTACTATTAGGGGATGTGGTGCAAGATTGATAATACTTGCATGACTAAGTTAAAAATAGAGGTATAGATGGATGTATTATACTATAATTCGTATTTTCACATGTATAGAACTATTGATTCACATGATTGAACTATTGATTCACATGATGTACTATTAGGGGAGGTGGTGCAAGTTTGATAATACTTGCAGGACTAAATTAAAAATGAAGGAAAAGATGAAGGTATTGTTTTGTAATATTTTGAGCCCTAAAATGTGCAATTATCGAAACTTTATTTTCCTATAAATAGAAGCTCATTCTTCCTTCATTCTCACCAATTTACTAAGACTCACAAGAGCAATTATAGAGAGAGAAGCTATAGAGAGAGAAGTTATAGGGAGAAAGAAGAAGAGTAGTCTGCTACTTCACTACTCCAGTATCCAGTCTTCTTCTGAGGTAAAGGGTAGTATTTATTTCATATTCTGAAGAGATATTATTTTTCGTATTCGTATGAATATTATTTTGGTTCAATATTCATAAAAAATATTATCTTCGTTCAATATTCGTAGGAATATTATATTTGTTAAATATTCGTTGGAATATTATTTTCGTTCATCAGTTGTAAGGGATGTTATTTTTGTTCAATATTCGCTTGAAATAATATTTTCTTTCATACTCTGTAGTATGTAAGTAATATTATTTCGTTTCAGATTTTGAATTCTATACTCATTTTGTTGAAGTTTTGGCTTCTATACTCTATGAAATTAGTAGAATATCCTTGATATTTGTGCTTCGTCCAATATCTTTTCATGAAAATATTATTCTGAGCTTTCTTGATAATTATTGATATTTTCATGACAGAATACTATTCATGAGTTACTATTTACGGGTTACTATTCACTCAAATATTATTCACTCAAATATTATTCACTCGGGTATTCGGGGCACTTTTCATGTCAGAGTACTATTCATGGGTTACTATTCACCCGAATTTTATTCACTCGGGTATTTGGGGTACTTTTTATGTTGGGATACTATTCACGAGGTACTATTCCTGAAGTACTATTCACAGGGTACTATTCATGGGGTACTATTTATCCGAAAAATATATTTCTTTTTTGTCTAAATTATTTTTGGTACATGAATATTATTCTTGAATTTTACTCTACAAAGAAGTATCATGTTGACAATTTGGATATTTTTAAACTCTGGATAAATTTAAAGTCTTTAATATGTATCCTTGATTTCGTTTGATTTGATTTCGTTTGATTAATGCTTATATCATTGTCATCATCCTTATGCTTATATTGTGATGAAAGTCGTTTTTGGCTTACGTGCATAGATGGACTGTTGATTGGTATGATTATGACCAGGGATCATTCGGTATAATCATGATCCGCAATGTTACAAATGATATGGTAAAAGTCCTCATTAGCCCGTAGTGCATTGATGGACAGTTGTTGGTATGATTATGACCAGGGATTATTCGGTATAATCATGACCATTGGTGATTACATGAATATCCTTGGCCCGTAGTGCAAGGATGATTCGATGATGTGGTTTATTTATTAAGCTGAGTCTCAGCGATAAATTTGATGAAAAACTTTTTAAATCATAGAAGATAGTAGATATCGTGCTCTACTTGATTCTTCTAATGGATTGCTTATTCCGCTGCAGTTGTTGATCTAAAACTTGTTGTCTATTATATTCTATCAGTTGTTATATTGTTGAAGGCTAAGGATAATTTTTCTGCATTATCTTAGTTATAATATTTCTTACTGGGCTAGTTGAGCTCACCCTTTTCTTTCATTGTTCTCTTCAGGAAATGAGAATATAGTTGGGACGAGTTGGGAAATGGAGTGATGGTCCAGGATAAGTGGCTTTAGTAGTCCTCACTATTCTGTGAAATAGTGTGATAATAATTGTAATGAGGACTCCATTGAGAGTGGATATTGTCTAGAAGGCAATATTCTTGTTTAAACTCTCAGATATGTTT
This sequence comes from Panax ginseng, assembly GCA_020205605.1. NCBI lineage: Eukaryota > Viridiplantae > Streptophyta > Magnoliopsida > Apiales > Araliaceae > Panax > Panax ginseng. The sequence continues at coordinate 46,259,618 of CM035131.1, forward strand.
TGTCGTATATTACCCGACAGTTGTATAACTAAGTTTGTATTTGATTTATGTACCATGTATTTGGTGACTCAAGATGGGTGATGTATACTGTTTTTTGGGGCGTCATAGGTTGGTATCGAGCTTAGGATATGTTCCTGGTGAGATGTGAGACAAGAACTAGGAGGGGAGAGATGGGGAATTCCTTCGCTAGTATGACCTACCTAAGTTTATTTGATATTTAATTGGTCGGTCAGAGTATAGGGATAATATGTGATATGTCAAATAACCCTTGTTTTGTGACAGTGTTTGAAAATGGCATCTGAAAATGTTGAGATCATCAATAAAGCACATGAGACCGTTGAGTCACCAACGATCAATACCCAGGATAATGTGCAGACAATAATCATCAGGTAAATAACAACACTGATCAGATGATGAACGCTGGGATGTTCAAAGGCTTTATGCAATTCATGAAACATCAGGCGAGAGAGACTCCTATTCAAAATACAGGTGAAATCATTGGCAACTCTCGGATGGTCACTGCTAAGCAATTAAAGGAGCTGGGACCGCCGGAGTTTTTGGGAAAGCCAAAACCACTTAAGGCGGAGATGTGGATAAAGTAGATCACCAAGATATTTGATGTCTTGGAATGCTCAGAGGAGCAAAAGGTTCCCTTCACCACCTTTATGTTGCGTGAAGAGGCAGATTATTGGTGGGAATCTGTAAAAGCGTACTGACTGGCGCACTCAAGATATCTTGGGAGAAGTTCAAGAGTTGTTCAACGACAAGTACTTTCCGAAAGTATTTGTCACATGAAGGAGGTGGAATTCATCAAGTTGGAGCAAAACAATATGGCCGTGTTTATGTCTGAGGCTAAATTTATGAGTTATCCGGTTTGTATCCCATTTGGTTGATAATGAAGAGCGAATGACGCGAATATTTCTAAGAGGTTTGAAACCCGATATACATCAATACCTCATTTCTCATAAACTTTGTTTATATTCAGATGTTGTGAATAGGGCTTAGTTATTGGAGCGCGATAATGAGTCAGCACAACCAAAAGGCAACGACCAATAACACGATAATAATCGTACCGGTGGCAATGGCCATCGGAATAATGATAACCATCGTGGGGGAAATTATCATGCCAAGAATGGTAACCACTTCGGTGGTAATCATGGCCAAGATAATAGAAGTGGAAAATTCAAGAAGAGAAGATTTAACGATGATGGAAAGACGTCGGCAGCAACACCAACACCAGCAACAAATTCTAGGGGATGAGAACAACCGCTAGTTAGATGCTATAAATGCGGAGAGGAGGGACACATAAGTCCAAACTGTTCACAGCCTTCCAAGGTATGTTTTAGTTGTGGAAAAGATGGTCACATAGCTCGATTTTATCCTGCAGCGAAATCAAGTCCAGCTGGGATGGTGGCACCAAAGGCGGATACGGACAAAACAAAGTCGGTGGTTTCAGGGAGAGCGTAGTCTACGATTCTTGACTTGGCTTTGGCAGATGCTCGGACGGCTCATAGGCAGACTGTCTCTACGATTCTAAACATGACTTCCTTGGCAGACTACGGCTCCGAGGAAGCTCTACTCGACACACTACGATCCTTTCTCGTCTCCCCTGGCAGTTTACGAACTCCGAGATCTACTATCTTGCAGACTACGATTCTGCCTTGATAGTTCTCGAGTTTTCCTTGACTCTCCTGGCAGACTACGATTTCTGGTGCAGTGCTCGACAATCAGACAAGCCTATCTATTACATCATAAGATCGACCTAACATGCTTGATCTTTCTATATTTATAGTCCTTGTACATCATTTCTTTTCACATTTGATCAATTCATTCTAAGTCCTTGTACATATGTTTTTATTATCTATCAAAGGACTTTACAGCTTTTCTTAATGCAAGCATACTTGCATATTCATTCATATATATCATAATCAAATCATATGCAAATAGGAATATCATTCACATGCTTATTCCTGAAAATAATTTTATACATGATGTGATCTATGTTTGTTGTTTAGATGCTACCGGTTAGCACGTAAGTGTTCATGTTTTCTTGTTGGTTAAAGATTAACTTGTTTGCCTGCTGAGATGAAAACACTATTTTTAAAGATAGAATTGTGTAGAAAGTGAGCATTGACTATGAAAACACTGAAATTCAAACTTTGGGAACACATGGGTATGCTTGCTATATTAAAAAAAAACAGAAAAAGAGAAAAAAATGAAAAAATTACCATGGCTGGTCTTGTTTCGGGGCCTTTGTTACTTGAGTAAGTACGCCCGAGGGGATTATTTCTACACCTAGTGCCCTAAGGTCTTAATGGTTTGGGAGTCATTGGTCGAAAGCTCGCTAAGGGGTAGCACTGTTAGTCTAATGGAATGAGACATTGCACAGTTATGGGAAATAAAAAATTCAATAAACACCACAGAAAAGTGCAAAAATCACCCTCGTGAGTAAAAATAAAGCAGAATAAACCCTTTGCTGAACCTTAGCTTGTATTGATGTGTTGGACTAGTTGTTGTTTCATTTATATGCGTAGTTCTTGATTTGAACCTCAGTGTTCTTTCTTAATCAGTATAGCATGTGAAATCTTCACCTTTGTCAAGCTTATCTGTAAACATAACACACACACACACATCATCTCTATAGCAGGTTGAGATTGTCTGATTGTATGTCATTATGCCTTTAGCTTAGTTTGATGTTTTGTTCTTGGATCTTGATATTTCTCTGAGGCATATCTTATTGGAATTCTCAGCATGGCTGGAAATCATGGGATTCATTTGCATAGTAGTGTAGCTTGCATATCATGTAGATTGCATTATGTTGTGTTGCTTGGGGACAAGCAACGGTTTAAGTTTGGGGGTATTTGATAAGTAGGTTTTTTACCTACTTATCCGATATCTGTTACTTGAATTAGTTGCCTATAATCATGTTTCTTAGTTACTTTTTATGCATTTTGTGTTCATTTTTTAGATTTTATGCTTGGGAGCTGTGTGAGCGACTATTGGTATGAAAACGCAAGGAAAAACAATCCGGACATTGTTTAGGCTTTCATGTTTATTTCATGTTCTTAGATTGGAACTTGGATTATGTATAGATCTTCTTCTTAGCATTTCAGAATATCTTGAATCATTCCAATCGGAGTTCGGATGCAAGAGTTATGACCTTTGTACCAACGGACATTAAACTTCAATGTTTTGAGTGGCCATTTGCATAGCAGTCACTTCCAACCCGATTTACACCTTCATCCGTCCATTATTCCTCCATTATCAAAGAAAGAAAGTTGTAGAGCTCATCGAGATATTCGATTTGATAGGTGTTAGGCCCCGTAACTCCTCCCGAATCAAAAGTTATGACCATTTTACGGAGGAGACACTGCAGTTGAGAAAAATTAACGGTCTTGGTAGCATGGATTTCTAGGCCATTTTCTGCGCGGCCGCGCCAATCCCTAGAGCAAAAAAGCGACATCTCGCTACTTGGTATTTGATGCTTGGATTCGAGCCATTTTCGACGGCCGCTTCACTCCGATATTGACCAAAGCTGACTTTTTCACTAAACAGTGCAATTGAAGCGTAATTTGGAGGTGGGTTCAATGAGGGCTTATATAAATAGGAGACATATATCAGATGTAAAGCGGATTCCACCCCTTAGGGGATCACGTAGCTAATATTGCTTTCTTCTCTTTAATTTTCGTATTAGAATAGAGTAGGGTAGAATAGTTAATCTCTATAATTGATTAGGTCTGAAGATTTGAAGCAATTGGTTAGCATAGTTGTTGATTGATTTCACAATCAATGAATTTGTGCAAGTGTACACAGTCAACAAGTAATAGAGTGATAAGATAGAGTGTTGATCCCACAGAGAATTCTAATCAACAAATTCCAACTACTAGCACTATATCAATTCAATTTTATTTAAACAACCATAAAGTGTGATTTTTCAAAACAATAAAACTAAATTAAACAATTAAAAGAGATTATTCTAAAAATAAATCAAATAAATAAAAATAAGATTTTAACGAATGAAATCAGGTAAATAAGGATTAAGACTCCAATATCCCCAATTATGAACTACAAATCAATTATCCAATTATCCTAATTATTATGCCTACTGAATTGTTAACGGGAATTCCCAGTGTCAAAAGCCCTTTTCCAAGTGATCAATTAACTTTTATTTAATCCAATTAATCTTGCTATATTCCTATGCAAAATAATTAAATTAAACGCATTAAATTCCAATTCCAAACGTGTTACATGCAGTGAACATATATTCCCATTCCATTCACAACCCTAATTATTCATCATGCAAATAATTAAGCATACATGTTATCATGCCCAGTTCTAACCCTAGATATCGTCTTCCAATTCCTTTTAGAGTAACAAGGTAATTGTTGGCCAAACAATTAATCAATAAGCACAAGACAAGATAAACAATTCACTTTGACATAAATAATTAGAATAAATTGAATAACTAATTTATAGACATAAAAGGTGTAGACACTCGAAATTTTTTGCACTTCTATTTACTAACATTGCAGGAGGGTAGATTCGTCTTTTGGAGATAACCCTGAAAGACAGATTACATCCATTAGGATACTACTAGGAAGTTCGGTTCAACCCGAACACAAGCAAGAACATCATCTCAAACCGGAACACACTTGGGAATGTTATTTCCAATCTCGGAGATAACCCAGAGATATGCAAATCAAAAGACCGCAACAACACCAGAGAGAGGACGATTACATCTCGGCGATAACACCATGACGCTCGATTCCGATCCAGAGATAACATTGGGAGTAGTAACCCCATCCTTGGTGATAGCCCCAAGAGATGCCATTCAGAAGTTCGGCGATAACCCGAAATGCTTGTTTCAAACATATGCAATCGACTTCAACCTCGGACATCCCGCCGAGGCACACACACCTCGGACACAGAAGTTGACAAGCGAGGCGGATATGAACATCCACGGATGAGCGGTGATACATACAAACAAGCGGCGATTCAATCTCAAATTTGTAACCACGAGCAACGCGTCTACTTTCCGCTTAAATGGCGATAACCGGTGAGAGTCACAGCGTCATCTTACCATATCAATAAGATGATATCACGACATACCAACAAGTAGTCCAATCTCGGTAAACCACGAGCAAGCGTCTACTTTCAACTCAAGCCGTGATAACCCATGAGGAGTCAAACGTCATCTTGTTCCTTTGACAATGGCGCGTCGTCTCAACACTTCATACATGCATACATCCAACAATGTCCCACAAGAGCCGAGGATTGACAATCCCGAGTGACTATTACGCATGGCAGTACTTTGGATAGAATTTGAAGCTTGAAGACCATGGGCATAGACCCCTCTTCCTGACTTCGTACAACCTCTAATCCATGTCATTGCGTAACTCTCGACATAAGCGGTCCGAAGAAGGTCAGATATACCTCGTTCGGATGCTCGGATTGAAGTTCTGCAAGTTCGAGCAGACATTATAGTGCATGAGTGCACGTCTTTACGAGACGACGGGACTCATGAGGCTCGGATACACCACGACCGGTAGCAGGTACAAGCTGCAATTTGCCAGCGAAAATACTGCAGACCATCCGTCTATATATACAAGCCTTGGAATTGACCATTTGAGAAGAAGAAGAGGGAAAAAAGGCGAGGAAGCCCTGTCCATTTTGCTCTACATTCACATCTTTTGAGTGTTTCCTCACTTCTAAACACTAGTTAGCTCACATATAGCTATCTTTTATCTGGCGGGAGCTGAGTGTTTATCCATTTAAAGTCATAGAAAGTCTACTTTGGCACCAACTGTAAGCCTTCTTATATTCTATAAAGCATTCTTTCTCATATTAGCACACACTTTGTTGTACGTTGAGAGTCGTGTGAGTGTGTTTGCGGACTTTGGTCAAGTGGTTTTCGTTTCATGCGTATATATATACTTATATATATGTATATATTTCATATATGGACTAACATTATCGGGTTATGCCTTGATTGAGCCTAGACTTCGGTGTGGTGCGTTTAATTACTTATATATATATATATATATATATATATATATATATATATATACTTATATATATAAAGCGTGGTGGGACTACATTTTGATGAGCACGGATTTTATATCCTAGAATGCGTTTAATTGCTTATATATATATATATATACTTATATATATAATTGTTTTCGGACATATCCGATGAGCCTGGATTCACATCCGATGCGTTTACTGCTTATATATATATATTTGTACATATATATATATATATTTACATTCCTGTTCGGCCTTGAGTTTACTTCGTGGCCTTTTACAGCTTTATTTACATTTCGTCCTGCCTATAGTTTACTTCGTGCCAGTTGATCGCTTTTACAGCTTTATTTACATTTCATCCCACATGGAGTTTACTTCGTGGTGGTTGATCATGTCCATATATATATATATATATATATATATTTACCGCTTTTATATATTTATATTTCCGATCCTCCATGGAGTTGCTTCGTAGTGGTTGATCATGTCTGTATATATATTTACAGCTTTTATATATATAACTGCTTACTGCTTTCCATACAAATTGCAGTATCATATGAGCCTAGGAATCATGTGATCACAGGTTGATTCTTGAATCTAGATTGATTCCCATGATGGATATTTTTCATTTGTAAGACATTTGTACATTATTTTATATAGTGTCTCGAATTTCCTTGGATGGTATGTCATGCCCATAAGGAGTTCTAAGATCTTCTTTGTATATTATTTTTCTAGAATGCTTCGCATCTTGAAAATAAAAGCAAACAAGCCGAACATTTAATAATAAAATGAAAGTATGAAAAGGTCTCAATTCCTATTGAGCACAGGGTTTGAAAAACCTCTTTTACAAAACTTCATTAATATATCTTGGTTAAAGCTGAATTTTTCTATAAAATTCAAACCTTGGGTGTATATAGGTGCGAATGAGGCCTCACACTACTTTCAAATAATTGCACATTGATCCACACACACACACACACACATTCATATAACAATTTCTTTGAAAAGTGGCGGTCACCGTGGTAACACGAATGTCGGGGGGTGCCTAACACCTTCCCTCCACATAATCAAGCCCCTGGACCCAAAATGAATCTCGGTTTCATAGACCTGTCTAGCAGTGTTAAAACACGGGGTCAATGTGCAAACCTTTTCGGTTGCGTTGGTGAAACCAGTTAAATACACCAACTGGCGACTCTTAAAGTCAAATTGTCGAAATTATACATGTCGGACCTTTTTCACTTGTTTTTTCAAACAAATCTCACATTAACATGAGAACACCAAAGAACAAGTAACTTGAAAAGGACATTCAAAAAATCCGACGCGTCGGACGGTGGCGACTCTGCTTGGGACTCCGAAGAAGAGGGCTTAAGCCGCCATTACAAGCTTTTCAAAATTGTTATATGCTTGTGTATGAATGTTGCATTTACATTTATGATGAATGTGTACGAATGCATCTTAATTACTGCACTGCTAAATATCTATCTGTGATATTAGTGCTTTGCACATGTCATCATTTTGCATAAACGGTGAGACACGTTGTATGTGAATGTATGTTGTGTGGTCCCTCCACCAGGAGGCTATCATGTCGGTGTTTGATTACTGGACTTGTGGAAGAATGATTCCCCGGGGCTCAGGAAAGGCACCACTCAGATTCGCTCCAGTTGAACGACCGGATTAACTTCCCGTCAAGTAGATTGCGATGATCTGGGAACCTTCATGCCAAAAAGCCGCGAGAGTAACCCTAAGATAGGTCAACCTCTTATAAACCAAATGCGGAGGGAAGTCTCTTCATACTTTCCATTTTAAATTACCTATAAAAACATTTACTTGAAATTCTATTCCATGTTCATTCATATGTAATGGAAAATATAAAGAATATCTGTGCATGCATGACATGTTATCAATTACCAACCGGTTTTGTAGGACAAAATTCCTAAACGGACATGTTATGATAACATTTATATTACCCTAAGACTAAAATACGTAAGTCTTTTATAGGGAAGCAATTGGGTCTGTTACCCGTTCAAAGTCAAAAAAGGCCACAGGCCTACAGCCAATCATGTCTTCTTCTTATCAGTCTAATACTGTTTCCCGAGAAGAATTTAACGGATTGAGTAAACAAATCATAGACTTGGTACGTCTACTAAAAAGAATTACACCGTCTACTCGAGGTATGAAGATACCTACACATACGAGAATCCTTTACTGAGGAGGAGTTCAAGGTGCGGAAAAATAGTTCGAACATCGGTTGGATACAACCAACAAAGACCACGAAAACACCCATCTCAAAGGAGATCCGACACACGGTGATATCAAGAAAAAGGTCCTTCAAATGGAGGAAACTATCCGCGTTCTCAAAGGTTGGAACACATGGCGGTGTTTCATGCTCTGAGACCTTTGCATATTTCACGGTGTTCAATATCCAGAGAAATTCAAGACCCCTAATTTTGAGAAATATGACGGATTAGGGGATCCTTATACATATTTAAAGGTGTTCATAGGAGAACTTGGGTCTTACGCAGAAAATGAAAAGATCCGAATACAATTTGTTTCAAAAAGTCATTTGGAGAAGCTGTTCATGGTATACCAGATTAGACAACTCTAAGATCCATAGCTGGGAAGAGTTGGCTCACGCCTTCCTTACTCAATATAGTTTTCAATCTCAGATGGCTCCTGACCGGTACCAAATTACCAAGGTCAAGCTTGATCTAATGAGTCATTTAGAGAGTATGCTCAAAGGTGGGCGCCTTCTTTGCTCAAGTTATTCCTTCCATGATGAGAATCGAGAAATGGTCATGACCTTCATAGATGTAAAAGAAGCTCCTTTCTATGAAAGAGTTCTAGGCGGTATTGGCAAACCATTTTACGAAATGATCAAACACGCATGAGATAATTTGAGATGGGATTGAAGTCCGATAAAATTCAAGACCTAGCCGCTCTTAAAGTTGTTCCTTGAGCACATCCGGTCTGGATCTTATGGAAACAACCCTAGAGGGTCCATAAAAAGAAAGAGGAGGATGTTTCCTTGATACTACAAGGACAAAAAGGCAATCCAAGCATGCCTATGCAGAGGAGAAACTACTCCCCTTTTCCAGCACAACCTTCAAACCCTCCAGCCTAAAAGTGGAGAAATAAAGCGATCTCGAACGTTCACACCCTTGGGGGACTCGCTCAAGAATATTCTTTCTCTTCTGACTGCTCATAAGAAAATTACACATCTTCTTCCACCAGCCAACCCTAATGGGAGGGGTTTTAATGCTACTCGGAAGTGTGCTTATCATGCTGGGGCACCTGGACATGATACTCAAGATTGTTGGGCCTTGAAACATAAGATTCAAGATCTAATAGACAACGGTGAGATCGTGGTCACTAAACCAGATCAACTTCATGTGCAAGATAACCCTCTTCCTCAACACAAAGAAGAAGAGGTCAACATGATCAGTTGGAGTACTGTACAAGGTTCCAATTCTAACGGCGAATGATCCTAACCCATCAAAGACAGTATTGACAAATGGGATTATGCAAAGTTCTAGTTTACCATGGAATGAAAGATGAAAGCTCTTTCCAAATAAATTGAACAATTGGAAGAACTGGTGACCCACCAGCATCAAGTTACACTCCAATTAATCAGGCAGGAGAATGCCTATCTCCTTCCTTTTGTTTTGAATGCCTCCTCACCACCTTTAAAAAGCGAAGCTATGGAGGATAAGGTTGTGAAGAGAGCAAATGCTAAAGCTCGTCGGGATTTTGCCAATCAGAGGGAATTCACCTATTTGGGCCAATATATGGAGGACATATTATAGATGTTGATCAATGAAGGAAGAATTACCTTCCTTCTCCCTCCCATCAATCCCCGCTCAGGGTAGTGCAATCCTGATGAAATGTGTCAATATCATTCACAGTCTCGCGATCATATCATAGAAGAATGCTGGGCACTCCACCATCTTATTCAGAATCTTATTGATAGCGGTGCCCTGCAAATAGTAGATGATTACACTGTACAACTCAAGGGTGGGAATGCATGTGCTACCAAATGGAAGGGATCAGTAGCAGTTATATCCGAAGTGGATGATGAGACTGTCAAAGTGTGACGCCCCCAAAATAGGTATACATCACCCATCTTGAGTCGCCAAATACATGATACTAAATTCAAATACAACTTGATTATACAACAGTCGTGTAAAATACGACAAAATACATGCTATGAGTTTTAATACAAATATTATCATCTAGACAATATCCATACTCAATTTAGTCCTCATTACATTTATTATCACACTATTTAATAGAATAGTGAGGACTACTAAGACACCATCTCGGACCATTACTCCGTTCCCCGACTAGTCCCGGCTACGTTCATATTTCCTGAAGAGAACAGTGAAAGAAAGGGTGAGCTCAACTAGCTCAGTAAGAAATATTATGACTAAGATAATGAAGAATAAATTATCATTAGTCTTCAACAGTGTTAAACTGATAAAATATAATAGACATCAAGTTTAACTGCAGCGGAACATGCAATCCATTAAAAGAGTTAAGTAGAGAATAAAATCTACTATCTTTATGATTTAAAAAGATTTTTCATCACTTTTATCGCTAAGACTCAGCTTAATAAATAATCCACATCATCCCTGCACTACGGCCAATGATATTCATTAGGGTCACGACCACAAATTATCCATGCACTACGGGCCAATTATATTTGTGTATTCATCAATGGTCATGATCATGCCAACAACTGTCCATCAATGCACTACGGGCCAATGACGACTTTTACCACATCATTTGTAACATTACGGTCATGATTACACCGAATAATCCCTGGTCAGAATCATACCAAGTCCATCTATGCACTACAGGCCACATATGACTTTCAAAAAAATATAAAGATGAGGATGATGACAATGATATAAGAATTCAATAAAACAAGTTCAAGAATTAATGTATTCAGGAATTAATAACGTCCAAATTGTCAACATGATACTTCTTTGTAGAGTAAAATTTAAGAATGCTCAAAAGAATATTTCCACGAAAAGATACTGGATGAAACACAAATATCAAGGATATTCCACCAATTTCATGGAGTATAGAAGTCAAAATTTTAACCAACTGAGTATAATAAAGAATGGAATAACAAAAGAAATCACCATACATGCGGTGCCGCATATGAGCGGAGTTAGTCCAGCAGAATAATAAATAATGGAATCAGTCGCTGTAAAAGGATATTCCAATAGAATAATAAAGACGGAACCGGTCCACAGTAAAACGCATGCAGACGAGGATATTCCAACGAGAATAATAAAAAGGCGGAACCGGTCCGGTAAAAGCATATTGATAGGATATTCCAATAGAATAATAAAGAATGGAATATGAAGAATTTCACCAAGTATAGGGTAGCTGCAGTATCTGAGTTATTCCAATGTAATAATAAAGATGGAATAATAGAAGTTCTCTTCATGAATATGAAAAAAATAATACCCCTACTGTAAAAAAAACTTGATATCGGAGTAGTGAAGTAGCAAAAAACTTTTCTTCTTTCTCTCTATAGTTTCTCTCTCTAGAGTTTCAGTGAATTCGTAAGAAATAATGAAGGAATGAGCTTCTATTTATAGAAGAATGGAATGAATAGTAACAAATCCATGAACAGTCTAGATTGATTTACTTTAATCGAACGGTCCATATTTAAAGCAAAATCTTTTAAATTAAATATAATATATTCTATTTATAATCTAATAAAATGAATAACTTTTAAAAAGATTTTACTATGCAAATATTATGCAGGCACTATGCAAATACTATGCATAATAAAATATAATATATTCTAATTATTGTCTAATAAAATAGATAACTTTATAAAAGTATTACATTTTATATAAAAAGATTTTACTATTAGTCTAATAAAATGAATAACTTTATAAAAGTATTCATTTTTTATATAAAAAGTTTTTCTGTTTTATTACGTTAATAATACTGAATAAAACAAAACTTCATCATCATTATTATTATTCACACTATTAATCGACTGGTCATTCCGAGAAAGAGGGGCTTTCCAATAAGAAATTTTTCCTATTGGCGCTTGATTAGGTGACCAAACCTCTCCTTGTGAGAACTTCTAGACATCGTTAATAATGCAAATAATAATATTAACAACCCGTCATCTCAATTATTGATTTAATAACATGTAAAATATCGAGCAATAATTGAATCAAACCGAGTGACTTCTCACATAAGCATTAATAATCAATACCGGTGTCTTTATTATGCAACCAGCGTATTCTTTGTATTTTTACTAATGGAGTAGTTCAACAGTATCAACGGTAAAACTTTCGCCATTATTTTCATCAAAATATTTTTGTCATTTTCTCAATCCGACAATAATTCTATTGTGGGGTCCACCAATGATTGCGTTATTGCACGAATATTCTCTGCTAAAACGAATATTCCCCGACCAATCAAATATAATATAACAACTTGCATACTTTGTAGAATTTATATATACCACCCACAACTATAACATTATACCAACTTCATTCAAAAATGATAATTATAGAAAATTCATCTTTATTCATAAAAGTTGAGGTTTTACAATCTCCCCTTTTATTAAATTTCGCCCTCGAAATTAGGGTACGTACCTGGTATGTCGAAGTGGTAAGGATACCTTGATTTCATTTCAGATTCTAACTCCCAGGTCATTTCCTCAACATCGTGGTTCCTCCATAAAACTTTGACTTGAGGTATAACCTTGGAGCGTAGAATATGTTCCTTCTTATCCAAGATTTGAATAGGAACCTCTTCATACATTAAATCTTCTGCTATTTTGTCCGGTTCTAACTCAATAATGTGGTTTGGGTCTTTCACATATTTACGTAACATGGATATATGAAAAACGTTATGAACACGAGACATACTTGGCGGTATCCTCTCTTTCCAAATCTCGTAACTCCTTTCCATGGAGCAACACGTAACAACACATGATCTCCAATATCGAATTCCACGTCCTTTCGATGAAGATCATCATAACTCTTTTGTCGGTCTTGTGTGGTTTTTATACGTTGTCGGATCGTTTGAATCTTTTCCGTAGTCATACGTACCAACTCTGGTCCCAACAACGTTGCTTCACCCACTTCATCCCAGCATACTAGAGAACAACACTTTCTTCCATACAACGTCTCGAATGGAGCCATGCCAATACTTGCTTGATAACTGTTGTTGTAGGAAAACTCCACCAATGGTAAGAACTTGTCCCAACTTCCCTTGAAGTCAAGGACACAGAGTCTTAATAAATTTTCAAGAGTTTGAATAGTCCTCTCTGATTGTCCATCTGTTTGAGGATGATATGCCGAACTAAATCGTAAATCCGTGCCCATAGCTTTTTGCAAACTAACCCAAAATCATGAAATGAATCTTGGGTCTCAATCAGAAATTATGGATACTGGCATACCATGCAGTCTTACAATATCATTTATGTACATACGAGCAAGACGTTCAAGTGTATAAGTTTCTCGTATTGGAAAGAAATGAGCAGACTTGGTCAATCTATCAATAATGACCCAAATTGCATCCATGCCTTGAGAAACCTTGGGAAGACCAGTAACGAAATCCATAGTAATGTGCTCCCACTTCCATTCTGGAATTTCAAGTGGTTGCAATGGACCTTTTGGTACTTGATGTTCTGCCTTGACTCGTTGATAGGTTAAACACCTTGAGATAAACAGCGCTATCTCCCTCTTTATATTGCTCCACCAAAATGTATGACGAAGATCACGATACATTTTGGTACTCCAAGGATGGATTGCAAACGGTGTGTTATGCGCCTCCATCATGATTTTATAATTTAAATCAGGGTCGTTTGGAACACATAGTCTGGGGTTGACTCGAAGTATTCCTTCTTCATCGATTCTTGCTTCCGGCATAGCACCTTCTTGTACTTTCTTCCTCATACGCATCAGCTCCAGGTCTGTAACTAGAGCAGCTTTAACTTTATCGATTAAAGTTGGTTCTACTCGTACATTCGCCATCATCACATGGGTCCCTGGATTCTTTAATTCTATCTCCATCCTTTGCAAGTCATACAAGATGGGCCTTTGTGTTGACAATATCGCACTTGTAGCCGCATATGATCTTCTACTCAATGCGTCAGCTACCACGTTTGCTTTTTCAGGATGGTATTGGATGGTATGATCATAATCTTTCAACAGTTCAAGCCAACGTCGCTGTCGCATGTTGAGTTCCTTTTGAGTGAAGAAATATTTGAGGCTTTTATGATCCGTAAAGATCTCCACTTTCTCCCCATACAAGTAATGCCTCCAAATTTTAAGTGCGAAGACAACAGCTGCCAACTCTAGATCATGAGTAGGATAATTTCTCTCATATTCTTTAAGTTGTCGAGAGGCATAGGCTATGACTTTCCCATATTGCATGAGAACACATCCTAACCCTTTGCCTGAAGCATCACTGTAGATGACAAATCCCTCCGAGCCAGATGGTATTATCAGAACAGGTGCTGAAATGAGTCTTCTTTTGAGTTCTTGAAAACTCTTCTCACATTCCTCACTCCAACCGAATTTTGTATCTTTCCAAGTCAACTGAGTTAATGGAGTAGCGATTCCAGAAAACCCTTCTACGAATCTCCGATAATAACAAGCTAAGCCGAGAAAGCTACGTACTTCGGTCACTGATTTAGGTTGTTCCCAGCTTTGAATGACTTCAATCTTTGCAGGGTCAACAAATATTCCATGACTTGATACCACGTGCCCAAGGATTGTTACTTCCTCAAGCCAGAACTCGCATTTTTTTTAACTTGGCATAAAGCTTATATTCACGAAGCTTTTGGAGTATCAGCCTCAAGTGTTGCTCATGATCTTTACTGCTTTTGGAATAAATAAGGATGTCATCAATAAGGACGACCACAAAGTGATCCAAATATTCCTTGAATACTCGGTTCATCATATCCATGAAGGCAGCAGGAGCATTAGTCAATCCAAAAGACATGACTAGGAATTCATAATGCCTGTACCGAGTTCTAAGCCGTCTTTGGAATGTCATCAGTTCTAATCTTCAATTGGTGATATCCAGAACGAAGATCAATTTTTGAAAAGAATTTGGCACCTTGCAACTGGTCAAACAGGCCATCAATACGTGGCAATGGGTACCTATTTTTGATGGTGAAATGATTCAACTCCTGATAATCAATACAAAGTCGCATATTCCCATCTTTCTTCTTCACGAATAGAACATGAGCACCCCAAGGAGAAGTACTAGGACGAATAAAGCCAATGTCTAACAATTCTTGCAGTTGGGTCTTTAACTCCTGAAGTTCAATAGGAGCCATTCGATATGAGGCTTTGGAAATGGGTTTTGTACCGGGTTCAAGGTTGATACAAAATTCAATTTCACGCTCTGGGGGTAGGCCAGGAAGTTCTTCAGGGAATACGTCAGGAAATTCATTAACAATAGAAATATCATTCAAAACTGATGTATTTTTGTTTAGATCCGTGACACGAGCTAAGAAAGCTTGACATTCGTTTTTCAATAAACGAATAGCTTTATGGCTTGAGATGACAGTGATTGATTTTAATGGTTTGGTTGTTTGAATTCGTATAATAGGTTGATTAGGAATATAAAAGCTAACAACCTTACGAAAGCAATCAATTTTTGCATGATGAGTAGTTAACCAATCAATCGCTAGAATTACGTCAAATGCAAGTATTTTCAATGAAATAAGGTCGACAGGTAATGTGAGGGTACCGATTTGAACAAAACAAGACTTATAAATAGTGGATGTAATGAAAGTTTCTCCCAACGGAGTTTCAACAGATAAGTCAAAGTCTAATTTCTCCGGAGTTAAATTTAAACGTTGAGCGCAAGTAGGAGAAATAAAGGAATGGGTAGAATCAGTATCAAATAAGGTATATACTTCACTAGAGTTTATGATAAGCTTACCCGTGATGACCTCATTTGGGTACCTTATTTTCTGGGAGGTCACGACAAACGCTCTCCCTTGAACAACCGGTTTTGTCTTGTCTGGGACGGCCTTTGCTGCCTCCATCCCAATTTGGACTTGTCTTGATGCACACGCACAAAATCGGGCCAGGTGTCCTTCTCTTCCACAATTGTAACATGCTTTGGAGGGCATCACACAGTTTGGACTGATGTGTCCCTCCCCTCCACATTTGAAGCATATAATAGGTTGTCGTTCTCCTTCCTTAACGACAGGTGCTGATGCTGACGTCTTTCTATCATTGTTGAATCTTCTTTTCTTGAAATGTCCATTCTTATTGTTTTGGCCATGATTACCACCGAAGTGGTTACCATTTCTGGCATGTTGATTCCCTCCACGCTTATTGTCACCACTTCGATGACTGTTATCACTAGTATTATCATTTTGCCGGCTGCTCTCTTTTGGTTGGGTTGACTCATTATCGCGCTCCAATAACTGAGCCCTATTAACAACATCTGAATACAAACATAGTTTATGAAAGATAAGATATTGACGTATCTCTGGTTTCAAACCTCTTAGAAACATTCGTGTCATTCTCTCCTCATTATCAACCAAATGGGACGCAAACTGGGACAGCTCGGCAAACTTGGCTTTGTATTGTGACACGGTCATGTTGTTTTGTTCTAGTTTAATGAACTCTACCTTTTTCATGTGACGAATACTTTCGGGAAAGTACTTGTCGTTAAACAGTTCTTGGAACTTCTCCCAAGATATCTTCAGTGTGGCAGGTTGAGTACGCTTTACAGATTCCCACCAGTAATCTGCCTCTGCCAGCAACATGAAAGTGGCAAAGGGAACCTTTTGCTCCTCGGAGCAACCCAAGACATCAAATATCTTATTGATCTGCTTTATCCACGTCTCCGCCTAAGTGGTTTTGGCTCTTCAAAAAACTCCGGTGGTCCTAGCTCCTTGAACTGTTTGGCAGTGACCGTCCGAGAGTTGCCAGTGTTTCCACCTGCATTTTGGACAGGAGCCGCTCTCGCCTGATGTTGCATGAATTGCATGAAGCCTCGGAACACTCCATCGTTCATTATTTGGTCAGTGTTGTTATTTGCATGAGGAATTTCGCCTTCCTGATGCACATTGTCCTGATTATTGATCTGTGGAGACTCAACGATCTCCTGAGCTCCATTGATGTTCTCAACATTCTCGGATGACATTTTCAAACACTGCCACAAAACAAGGGTTAATTAACATATCACATATTATCCCTATACTCTGACCGACCAATTAAATACCAGATAAACTTAGGTAGGTCATACTAACGAAGGAATTCCCTGTCTCTCCCCTCCTAGTTCTTGTCTCACATCTCAGCTAGGGATCATATCCCTAAGCTTTGATACCAACTGTGACGCCCCCAAAATATGTATACATCACCCATCTTGGGTCGCCAAATACATGGTACTAAATTCAAATACAACTTGATTATACAACAGTCGTGTAAAATACGACAAAATACATGCTGTGAGTTTTAATACAAATATTGTCATCTAGACAATATCCACACTCAATTTAGTTCTCATTACATTTATTATCACACTATTTAACAGAATAGTGAGGACTACTAAGATACCATCTCGGACCATTACTCCATTCCCCGACTAGTCCCGGCTACGTTCTCATTTCCTGAAGAGAACAGTGAAAGAAAGGGTGAGCTCAACTAGCCCAAGAAGAAATATTATGACTAAGATAATGCGAATAAATTATCATTAGTCTTCAGTGATGTTAAATTGATAAAATACAAAAGACATCAAGTTTAAGCTGCATAATGGAACATGCAATCCATTAAAAGAGTCAAGTAGAGAATAAAATCTACTATCTTTTATGATTTAAAAGATTTTTCATCACTTTTATCATTTGAGACCTTAATAAATAATCCACATCATCCCACGCACTACGCCAAGGATATTCATTAGGGTCACGACCACAAATTATCCATGCACTACGGGCCAATGATATTTGTGTATTCATCAATGGTCATGATCATGCCAACAACTATCCATCAATGCACTACGGGTCAATGACGACTTTTACCACATCATTTGTAACATTACGGTCATGATTACACCGAATAATCCCTGGTCATAATCATACCAAGTCCATCTATGCACTACAGGCCACATATGACTTTCAAAAAAATATAAAGATGAAGATGATGACAATGATATAAGAATTCAATAAAACAAGTTCAAGAATTAATGTATTCAGGAAAAGATACTGGATGAAGCACAAATATCAAGGATATTCCACCAATTTCATGGAGTATAGAAGTCAAAATTTTAACCAACTGAGTATAATAAAGAATGGAATAACAAAAGAAATCACCATACATGCGGTACTTCGCATAGACAGGTTAGTCCAACAGAATAATAAATAATGGAATCAGGTCCGGCGTAAGGATATTCCAATAGAATAATAATAAAGACGGAACCAGGTCCGGCGTAAAACGCACAGACAGGATATTCCAACAGAATAATAAAGTCGGAACCAGGTCCGGTGTAAACGCACAGATAGGATATTCCAATAGAATAATAAAGAATGGAATACAGAAGAATTTCACCAAGTATAGGGTAGCTCACGTATCTGAGTTATTCAACGAGAATAATAAAGATGGAATAATAGAAGTTCTCTTCATGAATATGAAAAAAATAATACCCCTACTGTAAAAAAAACTTGATATCGGAGTAGTGAAGTAGCAAAAAACTTTTCTTCTTTCTCTCTATAGTTTCTCTCTCTAGAGTTTCAAAGTGAATTCGTAAGAAATAATGAAGGAATGAGCTTCTATTTATAGAAGAATGGAATGAATAGTAACCAATCCATGAACGGTCCGATTAATTTACTTTAATCAGACGGTCCATATTTAAAGCAAAATCTTTTAAATAAAATATAATATATTCTATTTATAATCTAATAAAAGCGAATAATTTTTAAAAAGATTTTACTATGCAAACATATGCAGTACCTTATGCATAATAAAATATAATATATTCTAATTATTGTCTAATAAAAGCAGATAACTTTATAAAGGTATTCATTTTTTATATAAAAGATTTTACTATTAGTCTAATAAAGCGAATAACTTTATAAAAGTATTTTGTTTTATATAAAGTTTTTTCGTTTTATTACGTTAATAATACTGAATAAAACAAAACTTCATCATCATTATTATTATTCACACTATTAATCAATCCGGTCGTTCCACGGAAGAGGGGCTTTCCAATAAGGATTTCTCCATATTGGCGCGCATTTAGGTGACCAAACCTCTCCTTGGCAGAACTTCTAGACATCGTTAATAATGCAAATAATAATATTAACAACTTCGTCATCTCAATTATTGATTTAATAACATATAAAATATCGACAATAATTGAATCAAACTGAGTGACTTCTCACATAAGCATTAATAATCAGTACCGTGTTCTACTATGCAACCACGCGTATTACTGTACTTTTACTACCGAGTAGTTCAACAATATCAACGGTAAAACTTTCGCCGTTATTTTCATAAAAATATTTTTGTCATTTTCTCAATTCGACAATAATTCCGTTGTGGGGTCCACCAATGATTGCGTCATTGTACGAATATTCCCTGCTAAAACGAATATTCTCCGACCAATCGAATATAATATAACAACTTGTATACTTTGCAGAATTTATAAATATCACCCACAACTATAACATTATACCAACTTAATTCAAAAATGATAATTATAGAAAATTCATCTTTATTCATAAAAGTTGGGGTCTTACACAAAGTATTTCCATACAACCAATTCAACTCAAAGGAGCTGACAATCCTTTAAAAGTGGCCGCACCAAAGCCAATTTCATTATCTTTCAGACCACAATATCCTGTTATCAGCTTACACAGCGTTCCATGGAATTATGGAGAAGCTGAAGGATCCACATCTCATACTACTGCTACAGTATCGAAGGAAAATCCACTGTATCTTCCTCAATGGATTATTAAACCTACTTGCGAAGCAAAGGGGAAGTTGCCCGTGGAGAAGATTAAAAAATTCCTCCGCACTATGGGCCACAATGAAGCCAAAGTGGTTTTAAGCTAGCGAGAAGCTCCACTTTGATTTTAATATCTTTGGACTTGGTTTTCTCTTAGGATCATCGGAAGATCTTCTTTCAAGGTTTTAGAAGAAGCCTATTTGCCAAAATCAGTGGACGTGGAAAAATTTCAACATTTGGTTGATCACATTTTCAACAACAATGTGATATCCTTCATTGATGACGACATACCTCCCGAAGGGACCGATCATTGCAAGCCTTTGCATATTGCAGTTTTGTCTTCCGGGTATATGCTAGCAGGAGTATTGATAGATGGAGGCTCATCTCTAAATATTTGTCCTTATGCCACCTTGGTAAAGATGAATATCAATCTCAAGCGGATCCAAAGCAGCCACATAGTCATCAGATCTTTTGATGGATCCCGACAAAATTTCGTTGGAAAGATTGAGTTGCCAATTGAGATTGGTCCAAATACATTCAATGTATCCTTCCACGTCCTCAAGATAGACTCAGGATACAACCTGCTATTAGGGAGACCATGGATACACATGGCTAGAGCTGTTCCCTCCACACTACATCAACAACTCAAATACATTATCAACAACAGTCTAGTCACTATCAACGCTGAGCCGGATTGTCCTGAACAAGGAACTCTACCAATTATTAGTTTCAATTCAAAAGTTGAACCGACCAGTTTCTATACTCTGGAAGTGAGTAACAAGTAATACCATTCTATTGGAGCGCCACTTCCCGTACCCAAGATTTCTGTCGAGGTTATGTCGGCCACTCAAGAAATGATGTCATTGGGTCATCAACCTGGACAAGGGCTTGGTAAAGATAAGAAGGGTATTAAGCACCCTATTCAAATGTCCAATCAAATCGGAACAGCCGGACTAGGCTATTCTGCCAGTTCTAGTTACAGGAATCCTCATAAGCATAAGTAGGTTCCTCAAGCTTCCGCTGCACGATAATTTTCTATACCTTTACCTCATGAGTTAATGCAATCTCCAGTAAAGGTTCCAGTACATGTTATGGTTATGCTGTTTCCAAAACCAGTGCCAATCAAAGCAAAAGAGGTGCTGATTCCTGATCCCAAAGTGGAAGAAAAGGAATGAAAACGTAAACATGTCCTTGCCTTGATGATGGCAGGCATTCGCGTCATTGTTCATGATGAACATACAAATAGATACACCCCAGACGATGATTACCCAGATGTCCTGGTTATCATTCGGGAGAAGGAAGACAATGATGATCCTTCCATCACTGTAGTCCATCAGGACTTTGCCCTCGACAATTGGAGCAGCACTTCATTCATTGGTCGACGAGGGTAAAATGGGCAGAAAATCCCTCTGCCCTGTAGATAACTTTAATTGCTTGCTTTCCTTTACAACACTAGCAGTTATTTTATCAAGTACATGCTAACACTTTTGTATGATTGAACAGTTGCATATATTAAGTGAAAGCATCTTTTGTTTCAGGACTCTGAATTTAGATGTGCCTGTCCTTGTTGATGACATGCCTTCTCTCCACAAGGGCTGAAACTTTGATGCAAAGTTGGACTCAGACTTGATGGACATCCAGGAGGACATTGAGACACCTCAGGAGATTAAGGAATGGGTCGCAGACAAACCCAAACCCAATCTTGATCAAACCACTCCTTTCAATCTCGGAACCTTAGACAACCCTAAGCTAATCCAGATTAGTTCAGACCTTACCATAAATCAACGGAATGACATGGTTGCACTATTAACCCAATTCCAGTATGTGTTTGCATGGTCTCATGAAGACATGGTAGGTTTGTCCACTGACATTGTTCTTCATCGCCTTCCCATCAAAGAAGGATTCAAGCCAGTTAGGCAAAAGCTCAGGCGATTGAAACCTGAATGGAGTTTAAAAGTCAAAGAGGAAATTGTGAAATAATTTCAAGCTGGCATCATCATGGTGTCTACATATCCGGAGTGGATATCCAACATTGTTCCCATGCATAAACCAGGGGGAAAGGTGCGAATTTGCATGGATTACAGGGATTTGAACAAAGCTTGCCTTAAAGATAGCTTTCCCGTGCCCTTTATCCACATTCTTGTTGACAATACTTCTCAATACGGCATGTACTCCTTTGCTGATTGCTTTGCGGGGTACCATCAAATTATGGTCGCTGAGGAAGATCGTGAGAAAACTACTTTCATCACACCTTGGGGAACCTTTTGCTATAGACGGTTGTCATTCGGCCTCATCAATGCCAAGGCAACCTATCAGCGAGCTATGATGGCTCTTTTCCATGATTTAATGCACAAAGAGATAGAGATCTACGTGGATGACATCATTGTCAAATCCCAGAAGGAAGATGACCACTTAGACCATCTCACAAAACTTTTCAACAGGTTGTGTAAGTACAACTTGAAGTTGAATCCCGCCAAGTGCGCCTTTGGTGTTAAGTTAGGCAAATTGCTAGGTTTCTAGTCGACCATAAAGGATTGAATGGATCTACCAAAATCCAGCCATCAAGGAAATGCCCATTCCTCGACGAGAGAAGGAAATACGGGATTTTTGGGAAGAATCAATTTCATTAGCAGATTCATTTCTCAACTCACAAGCAACTCCGTGAGCCTATCTTCAAGCTGTTAAGGAAGAACTCCACCATGAAATGGAGCGATGAGTGTCGTAAAGCCTTCCTTACCATTAAAGAGAAAGCGATTAACGCTTCTATTTTGGTACCTCCTGGGGATGATGTTCCCTGTTCATGTGTACTGTCCATAAATGACAATGCCATAGAATTTGCATCTTTGAAAGCGAAAAGACAATAAAGGCCAAGAACGAAGCTATCTATTACCTCAAAAAAAGATTGACATCGGTGAACACAAGTACACTCTAATTGAGAAGACTTGTTGTGCTTTAGCATGGGCTTCCATGAGGTTTCTGACATTACCTCCATGGTCACACAACCCATCTCATATCCCGAATGGATCCTCTCAAGTATGTGTTTAGTAAGCCCATTTGAATTGTCATTTATCCGGATGGCGGTTGATCCTACAAACAATTTGACATCGTCTACGTGACGCAAAAAGTCCGTAAAGGTCAAGGAATTGCGGATCAACTGGCGCCGCGCACCTCTGAGGGGATTACAAACCCTTAGAAACATACTTTTTAGATGAAGGGTAATGACAATTCGGCCATAACATCGCAGACAATACATGCCAGACGTGGAGAATGTATTTTGATGGAGTACATTATCTTGAAGGCTCGGAGTGGAGCAATTTTAATATCTCTGATGGGGAGCAGATCCCATCGTAGATTAAATTGTAGTTTGTCAGCACCAACAACACAGCTGAGTATAAAGGCTGTATCATGGGGCTAAAACTTGCCCGCTCAATGGGCATCAGGCGGTTAACTGTCTTTGGGGATTCTGAATTGGTAATCAAGCAATCCACAGGAATCTATCAAACAAAGAATTACATTTGCTGCCTTACCATCGAAAAGTTTTATAGATGGCTTTGGAGTTTGAAGAAATCTCCTTTCTACACATTCCTCATAATAGGAATGATTTTGCAGATGCATTAGCAACGCTGGCCTCCTTGGTTTATATAGCGGACAAGGAAAACATGCCAAGTATCACGTTTAATCTGCAAAGAGCCCCAATCTATGGGAATTACATTGGAGAAGTATCGGATGAGCTACCTCCCATCCACAACCCTTGGTATCAATGCATCAAGGAGTATCTACGAGATGGATCTACACCCGCTAAGGTGAGCCTAACTGAAAAGAGGCGGATTCATCGACTTGCTATGAAATTCTACCTGAGCGGAGATGTACTCTACAAAAGAGATGTAGGATTAGGTCTCCTCAGATGTCTAGACAAAGACCAAGCTCAGAGACTCATGGATGAGTTCTATGGTGGAGTATGTGGCCCACACATGAGCGGCCCCTTACTTGTCAAGAAAATTCTTAGAACGGGACATTATTGGCTTACACTCAAAGCTGACTGTGATGATCACGTCAAGAGGTGCTATCAATGCCAGATTCATGGGAATGCTATCCACGCCCCTCCAAGGGAACTCCACAATATGAGTTCGCCATGGCCCTTCTCAATGTGGGGAATGGACGTGATCGGGCCCATCGAGCCCAAAGGTCACTAAAGAAGTTATCATTGTTTTCATCTAAAACAATGTCATCTGTCGATATGGACAACCAGAGGTCATTGTGTCAGACAATGTTAAGAACCTCAACAACAAAATGATGGAGGAGTTATGCAGAAAATTCCACATCAAACATCTCAACTCCGTCATCTACCGTCCAAAGATGAATGGTGCTGTTGAAGCGGCTAATAAAAACATCAAGAAGATCATGCAGAAAATGTCCGCCAATCATAAAGGATGGCCTGACATATTGCCTCTGACTTTATTAGCCTACAGAACTTCCATGCGAACTTCCACTGGGGCAACCCCCTACTCATTAGTCTATGGGATGGAAGCAGTGCTCCTCATAGAAGTAGAAATGGAATCCCTCAGAGTATTGATGGATGCTCAGTTGGATGAAGACCAATGGGTACAAGACAGGTATCACCAATTGTCTCTGATAGACGAAAGGAGAATCGTGGCAATCTTCCATGATGCGATTATATCAAGAAAGGATCGCACGATCCTACAAATGTAAAAGTCCGACTATGACAATTCAAACAACATGACTTGGTTTTGAAGAAGATCATTGACAACCAAGATCAATCTAAGGGAAAAATTCGCCCTAAGCTGGAAGGCCCATTTGTTGTCAAGGAAGTATTGATGGGAGGTGCTCTCTCAGTTGCGGGAAATGGATGGCGATGAATTTCCACAACTTATTAACTCGGACACCGTGAAACGGTACTATGTCTGAAGTTACCATCAAACAAACATCCTAGTTTTGATTCTCAAATCACCAGTCATTCCGGTTTTGAACCCTTTCCTTTCTACATACTCTTCTGCCCCTCAGGGAAACATACACTTCCAGCTAGCAGCCTGGTTTTTACTTCATTTCAAACCTTTCATACAATCTCGGTTATCCTGAAGATGGGATTTAATCTCTCACAATTTTGGTTATCCTTAAGACGGGATTGAACCTTTCACACCTGCAGTTTATCCTGAAGACAGGATTAAACTTTTCTACGCCTATAGTTTGTCTTGAGGACGTGATCAAACTTTTTACACACTTGCAGTTTATCCCCATTATGGGATCAAAGTTTCTTCTCCCCGTAGTATAGCCTGCACATGGGATTCACACTTCTCTTTTCCTTTAATTCGTCCTGAGGGGTGTTGGGTAAAATCTAATTACGCACAACACGCAAGTATACATGGTCAACAAGTAATAGAGTGATGAGTAGAGTATCGTTCCCACAGAGATTAATTAGCAATAACCTTAACTTACAATTACCAATCTTCTATTAACCCTAATTTTATTAAACAAATCAAACTCAATAATTTAACCTTGAAACTAAAATTTAAAACAATTTAATTAACACAAAATAACCACGAATATCAAAATCTGAATTTTCAAACAATTAATAGAGAATTAGACTTATGATTTCACCCTAAGCTTCACTTTGATTTTAACACCTTTATCCCAATTTAATGCACTATCCCAGTTTATTAATCAAGAACACGAACGTAGTATTAACCACCTCTCGATGCACTAATACCCTATTAACTTCAATCCACAATTAAGATAGAAATCTGTTAAACACCTTAATCAATTAACCCACTATATCTCTATGTGAATTACAATTGAAGAAGGTTGAAGAATAAGTTCTCTATCCGATTACATGTGGTGTCAAGCATATCTCTACCTTAACACTCATCAAGTTTAAGCTACTAACAAAATCCTGAACACATGCTATATCAACTAGGTCTAGATTTGAATATCTTCTCTCGATTCCATCCAACTCCACAAAGAATTGTTGATCAGACAATTCATAAATTCAAGCACAAATTAATATAGATAAACTGGAGATAGCTTATTAAATTGGAAATCAAAGTTTACAAAACCATCGAATCACTTAAGGATCCATCACAAGACTAAAAAGTGAATTAGTTCATAATAAACGAAATAAACACTGAATAAATCATAGAAATCATTCTTCCAATTACAAATAATAATCTAATACGAAAAATATTGAAGAACACCCTTCACGTAGAATAAAATAACAATTATCTTGAAAAACTCCGCGAAATACTCCTCCACACTTGCTACCCAAAACTCCGCTTTGATCTTCGTAAATTTTGCCCTCTTATCTCTTTGTTGTTTTTGATAGAGTAATAGATATCTAGCATAAAACTCCAGCCGAATTCTCTATCAATTAGAGTTATAATGCCATACAAATAGCTAAAATTCGTGCCCAAGAAGAATTATAACCTAAACAGGACACTCAGAAATTTCCACCCCCCATACGGTGGGGTTTATATATTGATGGACGCCATACAAGTGCCCGCCTTCTGTCTTGCTCGAATAAGGACCCCCCCGTGAAGGTGTGTAGAATATATATTTCACTTACGCGTGGCCATGCTCCTGATAATCGAGATTGTAAGACCCCCTGCCCAATGGGGTGTATAAGCTTGTGCATACCCTCCACGGTGGGGTGTATTACGATAATCGACTTTCTTGCTTATGCACACTTGTTTCCAATTACGCCCATTTGATTCCAATCGCATCGAATATCACCAATTGTACGTTGAATGCCACAACCACCAATCTACACATGAAATGACATAAAACAAGTGAAATTGAACATGATCCTAAGAAATTATCAACAAATAAGCATGAATTGGATATTAAATCGCATATATAAAATACACTTATCAAAATCCCCCAAACTTAAACCGTGCTAGTCCTCGAGCACAAAACAACTACATGCGATGCAATGATAAGAATACGAATTCACTAATATCTTATCAAATCCAACAATATTGCAGAATCAAAATTATCTTAACGGCCTCAGCGAAAATAAGTAACTATACAATATCAACCGTCAAAAACCAATCTACAATTACGCCTTAATTCTCAAATCTCAAGCCATCATCACTTGTATAGTGTGTGTGTGTGTCGCATCCATGACAACCGATACTAACTCAAATTCAATACATAACCAGTCTCTTAGAAGGAATCATGCAGCACAAACTCAAAAATTTCAAAAATAGATAGTTCCAACTAAAATCAAGCAATCACAAATCTCAAGGGATCATGCGGGGTACTTAAGCTTTATTCCAAAAAAAATTTTCTTTCTTTCTCACTGCTAGGCTTTCTTGTTTTGTTTCAATTTAGCTTACTTTTGTTGCGCTATACTCGCTTAATGATCCTTTTCCCAGCCTGCATGACATGAAACATAAAAATTAGTGAGTCTTGGATGTCATGTTATGTTGTGGAGAGATTAACGAGAATTTTATTTTATTCTTCTACCTAGTAATTTACTAAAACTATGATTAAGCAAATATGAATGAAAAATACGATAAAGAACTAAAAATTGGGTTGCCTCCCAATGAGCGCTTGATTTTAAGTCGTTCAGCCTAACTACTTCCTGCTGAAGTTGTATTGGCCACTGTGATGGTGATCACGTCAGTGTTAGCTTCTCCACCCCAGTAATGCTTTAGACGGTGTCCATTGACTTTGAATGTTTTGAGTGGATTTTGATTGTAAATTTCAACTGCACCGTGAAGGAATACCTGCTTGACCGTAAATGGTCCCGACCATCTTGATTTAGGCTTTTTGGGGAACAAACGCAGCCTTGAGTTGAATAATAGTACAGATTGTCCTGGCTCGAATGTTCGACGCAAAATTTTCTGGTTGTGCCATCTTTTAACTTTTTCTTTGTATATTTTGGCATTCTCATATGCATGAAGGCGAAACTCGTCGAGTTCATTCAATTGAAGTAATCTCTTTTCTCCTACAGCTTTTTGATCAAAATTGAGTTTTTGCATCGCCCAATATGCCTTATGCTGTAGTTCCACCGGTAAATGACATGCCTTCCCATACAACAGTTGATATGGTGACATCCCGATTGGCATTTTGTATGCAGTCCGGTAGGCCCATAAAGCATCGTCCAATCTAAGTGACCAATCTTTTCGACTCATATTCACCACTTTCTCTAATATCTTTTTGACTTTTCTATTCGATACCTCAGCTTGTCCACTGGTTTGAGGGTGATATAATGTCGCTATCTTGTGGTTCACACCATACTTAGCCAAAAGAGCAGTAAACAGTTTATTGCAAAAGTGACTACCTTTGTCACTTATAATTGCTCTTGGTGTGCCAAACCTAGTGAAGATGTTCTTTTGAAGGAATTTGAGGACCACCTTGGCATCGTTTGTTGGTAGAGCTGCAGCTTCAACCCACTTTGACACATAGTCCACCGCGAGTAGAATGTATTGATTGTTCAAGGACGAGGGAAATGGTCCCATGAAATCGATACCCCATACGTCAAAAATTTCCACTTCCAGAATCGTTTGTAAAGGCATCTCATTACGTTTTGAAATGTTGCCCACCCTTTGACACCTATCGCATTGTTTGACAAACTGGTGGGCATCTTTGAATAATGTGGGCCAATAAAACCACATTCACGGCACCTTCATTCTTTGTTCTCTCACTCCCATAATGCCCGCATATATCGCCGATGAGTGACACTCATGCAGAATATTCTTCACTTCGCTATATGGGACACATCGTCGAATCCCCTTGTCGGCACACTGCTTGAATAAATATGGATCATCCCATATGTACCATTTCACGTCGTGAAGAAATTTCTTTTTCTGTTGCCTTGTGTGGTCAGGTGGTAGAATGTTGCTCATAACAAAATTTGCATAATCGCCATACCACGGAATCTCTGCTGAAATCCCAAACAGTTTCTCATCTCGGAATGATTCATTGATTTCACATTTGTCGTCTTTTTGTTTCCCGTGGTTTTCCAACCTAGACAAGTGGTCGGCTACCTGATTCTCCGTCCCCTTCCTATCCTTTATTTCTAAATCAAACTCTTGAAGTAGGAGAATCCACCGAATAAGGCGTGGCTTAGCATCTTTTTTTACTATTAAGTACCGAATCGCTGCATGGTCCGTATATACTATTACCTTAGTCCCGATCAAGAAGCTTAGAAATTTGTCGAACGCATATACCCATCGCAAGCAATTCCTTTTCTGTGGTTGTGTAGTTCATTTGAGTTTCTATAAGTGTTTTGTTTGCGTAGTATATAGCGTGAAACACTTTTGTCTCTATCGACCCAAATCATTAACCGTGAAGTCGCTTGCATCACACATAAGCTCGAATGGCATGCTCCAACTGTGCAACTATAATCTTGGGTGTAGTCAATTTCCTCTTTAATAAATCAAAAGTCGTCTTGCATTCTTTATCAAAGCTGAATGTCGCATCCTTCTCTAAAAGACTGCATAGGGGTTTCACAATTTTAGAGAAGTCTTTGATAAACCTCCGGTAGAACCCAGCGTGTCCCAAGAAACTCCTAATACCCTTCTTCGAGGTCGATGGAGGAATTTTTCAATAGTTTCGACCGCTTTATCAACTTCCAACCCCTTGGTGATACCTTATGGCCCTCTTCAACCATGAAGTGGCATTTCTCCCAATTTAGTACGAGATTCGTGTCCTTGCATCTTTACAACACCATGACCAGATTCTTCAAGAAATTATCAAAGCTGTCCCCATAAACTGAAAAGTCATCCATGAAGACCTCAACATTTTTCTCCACCATATCTGAAAAAATTGCTATCATACACCGTTGGAAAGTTGCCGGTGCGTTGCATAGCCCGAATGACATCCTTCTGAATGCAAATGTGCTGTAAAGGCACGTGAATGTAGTCTTTTCTTGATCCTCTGGAGCGATGACTATTTGGTTGTAGCCTGAATACCCATCAAACAAATTGTAATACTGGTGTCCCGCCAATCTATCTAACATTTGGTCAATAAAGGGCAGCGAGAAATGGTCTTTTCGGGTTGCCTTATTCAATTTTCTGTAATCCATACAAACCCGCCAACCTGTCACTGTTCTAGTTGGGATTAACTCATTGTCGTCATTCTGCACCACCGTCATTCCTCCTTTTTTTGGTACGCACTGGACTGGACTAACCCATTTACTGTCGGAAATCGGGTAGATGATGCCTGCATCTAACCATTTCAAAATTTCCTTCTTTACCACTTCCTTCATAATTGGATTGAGTCGTCGCTGTTGTTCCATCGTTGGTTTTGCTTCGTCTTCCATTAGGATCTTGTGCATGCAAAATGAAGGGTTGATTCCCTTTATGTCAGCAATTGTCCATCCAATAGCTAATTTGTGCTCCCGAAGCACCCTCAACAACTTTTCTTCCTGCAATTCATTAAGTGCAGCTGAAATAATAACAGGTAAAGAATTTAAATTGCCTAAATACGCATACCTGAGGTGCTTAGGAAGTGGCTTAAGTTCCAGCTTTGGTGGCTCTTCCAATGATGGTTTTAGTTTTTCTGCGGTTACCTCCTCTGTGTGCAGTGGTTCAAACGGTGTTCTAAATCTTGGTACTCGTGGCAATGAGTCTAGAAGTTGAAGGTAATCCACCAATTCTGGATCATCGATCTCCTCATCTCCTAATAATGTTGTTTCTAACGGATCATTCACCAAACTTTGGCTCATGTCATCACTAACAATTTGCTCAATTAGATCCATTCGAAAACATTCTTCCTCATCCGTAGGAAATTTCATGGACTTAAACACATTGAATTTCACTTCTTGATCTTGGACCCTCATAGTGAGTTCTCCTTTTTGTACATCTATGAGTGTTCTCCCTGTAGCCAAAAATGGTCTCCCTAGGATAATTGGGTTGTTGTTGTCCTGCTCAAAATCCAGGATGATAAAGTCCGCGGGGAATATAAATTTATCCACTTTCACTAAGATGTCCTTTACTATGCCTCTCGAATGCGTGATTGACCTATCCGCCAACTGTAAGGAGATGTTCGTGGGTCTTGGCACGGGTAAACCCAATTCTAAATATACTGACAATGGCATAAGATTTACACTCGCCTCCAAATCACATAAACACTTGCTGAAATGCATCTCCCCGATCGTGCATGGAATAGTAAAGCTCCCCGGGTCCTTGAGTTTTAGTGGTAATTTCTGCTGTAATACCGCACTACACTCCTCTGTTAATGCCACAGTCTCAAAATATTCCCATTTCTTTTTCCTTGATAAAATCCCTTTCATAAATTTTGCGTAACTCGGCATTTGTTCTAGGGCCTCTGCAAATGGTATGTTAATTTGAAGTTTCTTGAAAACTTCTAAAAATTTTGAAAATTGCTTGTCTAATTTCTGTTTTTGAACTCTTTGCTGGAATGGTGGGGGAGGATAAACAGCTGGTTTGATGACTGGTTTGTTCTTTTCCATTTGTTTTTCGTTCCCTTGCTTTACCTCACCCCTTGTATTTTTTGTCTCTAGATCAATCTCTTCTGGCTCTTGACCAACAAGCTGTTTTCCACTTCTCAACATAATGGCTTGACACTGCTCGTGATTACCCTTAGGATTTTTCTCGGTGTCACTTGGTAATGTCCCTTGTGGTCTATTATTCAATGCCAACGTAATTTGACCCATCTGATTCTCTAGATTCTTAATCGCCCTATCTTGTGCTTTCATACCCATGGTGTGCTCTTTTATAGCCAACTCGGTGGTAGTCATGAATTTTGCCAAAACTTCCTCCAGATCGGGTTTTCTTTCTTGATATTGAACTGGTTGTTGTTGATTCTGAAAACCTGGAGGATATGATTGACGTGAAGCTTGATTTTGCTGGTTGTTGCTCCATGAGAAATTCTGATGATTCCTATTTCCTTGATTATATGTGTTCTGATATGTGTTTTGAGGAATTCTGTTGTAATTGCTGATGAATTGCACAGCTGCTGGATTAATTGCACATTGCTCCGTTGGGTGCTCTCCTGCACATAACTAGCATATTATTGCCACTTGCTGTGTTTGCTGAGCTTGTGCTGCTGAAATTGACTCCAACTTCTTTGAAAGTGTCGATATCTGTGCCTGCATCGCTGTCATACTATCTACTTCTAATACCCCAACTACCTTTGCCTGTGTCATTCTTGCTGTGGGCCACTGGTAGTTATTAGCTGACATGGTTTCAATCAACTCATAGGCTTCCTCGTAACTCTTTGCCATGAACGCTCCACCCGATGCTGCATCGATACTTGTCCTGAGATTCCCATGTAGTCCGTTGTAAAAGGTGTTCATTTGTAGCCACTGGGGTAGTCCATGATGTGGGCATTTTCTGAGCAGTTCTTTGTATCTTTCCCATGCCTCATATAATGACTCCCCATGTTGCTGTTCAAACATTGTAATCTCATTCCTCATCTTCGCAGTTTTTGCCGATGGGAAGAATTTTGCGAGGAATTTCTAAGCTAAATCCTCCCATGTAGTTATCGAACCAGACGGTAACTGTGACGCCCCCAAAATAGGTATACATCACCTATTCTGAGTCGCCAAATACATGGTACAGAATACGAATACAATCTTTAATATACAACAAGAGAGCTGTGAGTTTTAATACAATTATTGTCTTCTAGACAATATCCACTCTCAGAATAAGTCCTCATTACATTTATTGTCACACTATTTAACAGAATAGTGAGGACTACTAATACTATCATCTCGGACCGTCACTCCGTTCCCCGACTAGTCCCGGCTACGTTCTCATTTCCTGAAGAGAACAGTGAAAGAAAGGGTGAGCTCAACTAGCCCAGTAAGAAATATTATGACTAAGATAATGCAGAATAAATTATCATTAGTCTTTAACAGTGTTAAACTGATAAAATACAATAGAC
The DNA here is from genome assembly GCA_020205605.1 of Panax ginseng. NCBI lineage: Eukaryota > Viridiplantae > Streptophyta > Magnoliopsida > Apiales > Araliaceae > Panax > Panax ginseng. The sequence continues at coordinate 46,292,468 of CM035131.1, forward strand.
ATCAAGTTTAACTGCAGCGGAATATTCAATCAATTAAAAGAGTCAAGTAAAGAATAAAATCTACTATCTTTTATGATTTAAAAAGGTTTTTCATCATTTTTTATCTTTGAGACTCGACTTAATAAATAATCCACATCATCCCACGCACTACTGACCAAGGATATTCATTTAGGGTCACGACCACAAATTATCCATGCACTACGGGCCAAGGATATTTGTGTATTCATTAATGGTCATGATCATGCCAACAACTGTCCATCAATGCACTACGGGCCAATGAGGACTTTTACCACATCATTTGTAACATTACGGTCATGATTACACCGAATAATCCCTGGTCATAATCATACCAAGTCCATCTATACACTCACAGGCCACAGATAACTTTCAACATAATATAAACATGAGGATGATGACAATGATATAAGAATTGAATAAAACAAGCTCAAAAATTAATTTAACCAGGATCTAATAACGTCCAAATTGTCAACATGATACTTCTTTGTAGAGTAAAATTCAAAAATGCTCGGAAGAATATTTCCATGAAAAAAGATTTGGATGAAGCGCAAATATCAAGGATATTCCACCAATTTTATGGAGTATAGAAGTCAAAACTTTAACCAACTGAGTATAATAAAGAATGGAATAACAAAAGAAATCACCATGCATGCGGTGCTCAGCATGACAAAGTTATTCCAATGAGAATAATAAATAATGGAATTAGGTCCGGCGTAAAATACATGAGACGAGGATATTCCAGCGAGAATAATAAAAAGCGGAACCGAGTTGGCATAAAAGCGCATGTGAGACGAGGATATTCCAACTGAATAATAAAGAGCGAGAACCGTGTCCGGTAAAAGCTATGCATGTGATGTTCAAATGAATAATAAAGAATGGAATAACAATGAAATCACCAAGTATAGGTTAGGCCAGCGTGTATCTGAGTTATTCCAATGAGAATAATAAAGAATGGAATAACAGAAGTTCTCTTCATGAATATAAATGAAATAATACCCCTTACCGTAAAAGAAACTTGATATAGAAGTGGTGAAGTAGTAGAACACTTTTCTTCTTTCTCTCTATAGTTTCTCTCTCTAGAGTTTTAGTGAATTCGTAAGAAATAATGAAGGAAATGAGCTTCTATTTATAGAAGAATGGAATGCATAGTAACTAATTCATGAACGGTCCAGATTGATCTACTTTTAATTGGACGGTCCATATTTAAAGCAAAATCTTTTAAATAAAATATAATATATTATATATATATATATATTATATATATATAACATGAGCTAAAAAAAAGTCACGGGATGATCCCCTCCGTGAATCCATTTTGAAATCTTTCTGCCAACTTTTTCAAAACATAATATATATATATATATATATATATATATATATATATATATATATATATATATATATATATATAAGATTACCTTATATATACGTAACACATTTCCCCCACCCCATTTTCATTTTTCTTTCCCCCCCACCCCACACGTCATTTTCACACACATCCTTATCTCATACATCCTTATCACACACAAATACTATATATACATACTGAATCATCTTCTACTAATTATTTGGAAAATAGGTAATTGGGGCTCCAAATAATACGCCAATATTTACAACAAATACTTCATAAAATCACCTCAATATTTTTAATAACATTTATCATCATTATTATAATTTACAATATTAATCGACCAGGTCGTTTCCTGGAAAGAGGGGGCTTTCCAATAAATATTTCTCTCTTTTATTGTCGCGCAATTAGGTGACCAAACCTCTCCTTGGCAGAACTTCTAGACATCGTTAATATTGCAAATTATAATATTAATAACTCTGTCATTTGAATTATTGATTTAATAATATATAAAATATCGACAATAATTGAATCAAAATAACGTGAGATACTATGCAATAATTACTGTGGTAATAATTAAACAAAACTGAGTGACTTCTCACGTAAGCATCAATAATTAATACCATGTGCTACTATGCAACCACGCGTATTCCTGTACTTTATTACCGAGTGGTTCAACGGTGATATGAGTAAAACTTCCGCCGAATTATTTTTAATAAAATATTTTTGTCGTTTTTCTCAATCTGACAATAATTCTGTTTGTGGGGTCCACAAATGATTGAGCCGTAGCACGAATATTCCCTGTTAAAACAAATATTCCCCGACCAATCGAATATTACATAACAACTTGCATACCTTGCAAAGTTTATAAATATTACCCACAACTATAACATTATATCAAATTTATTCCATAATATTCAAAAATGATATTTATAAAAAAATTTCTCAACCTCTGAAATATTTTCTCAATGTCGTCCTCAAAAGGCAGCAAGTCTGGATTTTGGGACCGAGTTCTCATAAACTACGTCCAACACCTAAAATAAGAAGCACAATAAAAAAAATAAAAATGTCTAAGTAAAACTGGATTAATTAAACTGATATTGTAAAACACTTAAGATTTATGCTAAAAATATCCCCGGCAACGGCGCCAAAAACTTGTTGGGTAAAATCTAATTACGCACAACACGCAAGTATACGTGGTCAACAAGTAATATAGTGATGAGTAGAGTATCGTTCCCACAGAGATTAATTAGCAATAACCTTAACTTACAATTACCAATCTTCTATTAACCCTAATTTTATTAAACAAATCAAACTCAATAATTTAACTTAACAAAACTAAAATTTAAAAACAATTTAACTAACACAAAATAACCACGAATATCAAAATCTGAATTTTCAAACAATTAATGGAGAATTAAACTTATGATTTCACCCTAAGCTTCACTTTGATTTTAACACCTTTATCCCAATTTAATGCACTATCCCAGTTTATTAATCAAGAACATGAACGTAGTATTAACCACCTCTCGATGCACTAATACCCTATTAACTTCAATCCACAATTAAGATAGAAATCTGTTAAACACCTTAATCAACTAACCCATTATATCTCTGTGTGAATTACAATTGAAGAAGGTTGAAGAATAAGTTCTCTATCCGATTACATGTGGTGTCAAGCATATCTCTACCTTAACACTCATCAAGTTTAAGCTACTAACAAAATCCTGAACACATGTTATATCAACTAGGTCTGGATTTGAATATCTTCTCTCGATTCCATCCAACTCCACAAAGAATTGTTGATCAGGCAATTCATAAATTCAAGCACAAATTAATATAGATAAACTGGAGATAGCTTATTAAATTGGAAATCAAAGTTTACAAAACCATCGATTCACTTAAGGATCCATCACAAGCCTAAAAAGTGAATTAGTTCATAATAAACTAAATAAACAATTGAATAAATCATAGAAATCATTCTTCCAATTACAAGTAATAATCTAACATGAAAATATTGAAGAACACCCTTCACGTAGACTAAAATTGCAATTATCTTGAAAAACTCCTCGAAATACTCCTCCAAGACTCTTTACCCAAAACTCCGCTTTGATCTTCGTAAATTTTGCCCTCTCATCTCTTTTGTTGTTTTTGATAGAGGAATAGATATCTAGCATAAAACTCAAATAATTCTCTATCAATTAGAGTTATAATGCCATACAACAAATACTAAAAATTCGTGCCCAAGAAGAATTATAACCAAAACGGGACACTCAAAAATTTCCACCCCTCGCCTCGGCGGGGGTTTATATACTATGGACGCTATACCGATGGGCACATATACATTTTCCTCAATAAGGGACTACCAAAGGTGTGTAGAATATATATTTCATTTTACCGTGTCGCCTCCTCGTTAATCTGGATGTAAGACCTCACTTCCTGCCGTAGGGTGTATTCTCGATGGCCGACTACTATCTTATGCACACTTGTTTCCAATTACGCTCTATTTGATTCTAATCACACCGAATATCACCAATTGTACGTTGAATGCCACAACCACCAATCTACACATGAAATGACATGAAACAAGTGAAATTGAACATGATCCCAAGAAATTAGCAACAAATAAGCATGAATTGGATATTAAATCGCGTATATAAAATACACTTATCAAAATCCCCCAAACTTAAACTGTGCTAGTCCTCGAGCACAAAACAACTACATGCAATGCAATGATAAGAATACGAATTCACTAATATGCTATCAAATCCAACAATATCGCAAAATCAAAATTATCTTAACGGCCTCAGTGAAAATAAGCAACTATACAATATCAACCATCAAAAACCAATCTACAATTACACCTTAATTCTCGAATCTCAAGCCATCATCACTGGTATAGTGTGTGTGTGTGTCGCATCCATGACAACCGATACTAACTCAAATTCAATACATAACCAGGTCTCTTAGAAGAAGGAATCATGCAGCACAAACTCAAAAATTTCAAAAATAGATAGTTCCAACTAAAATCAAGCAATCACAAATCTCAAGGGATCACGCGGGGTACTTATGCTTTATTCCAAAAAAAATTTCTTTCTTTCTCTTTTTTTTTCATATAAATACGGGGGCTTTTTGCTCTTATTTCCCGTTTTATTTTTATACACATAGCTATGCATTGTCTTATTCCCTTAGACTTTTCAATGCTACCTTAACGAGCTTTTGACTAACAACTCCCAGACCATTAAGACCTTAGGACGCTAGGTGTAAAGACAATCCCCTCAGGCTTACTTGCTCAAGTAATAAAGGCCATAAAACTAGACAATCACGCTACGGTGTTTATTAATTTTTTTTATAAGCTTATATACCCCACATAACATCCCCCAAACTTAAGTTCTTGCCTAACTTTAGCCTTTATCGGCCATCCTTGTCATTTTATCATTCACTCTAGCATTATCCTTTAGAGACCATTTAGGTACTGGTTGGAACTTGACCAATCAACACAGATGTTTGTTACTCGTGTTATCCTTTTAAACCAGTTTCAAACAAACTCAAGATTCGATTCATAAGCGATCATTGTGTCATAGTTCTAATACCCAATATATTGTATTTGCTACGTATTTGACATTCTCATGATAGGCCCACAACAACATGAAACACAACATTGATGGACTTAAACAACACAATAATTACTAAATAACATATTTTTTTTCTTTTTTTTTTTTTATTTTATTAGATGTGAATAACAAAATGCATTACACTATTATCTACTATGCAAAACCTATAATCTTGAAAATAAAATGCAATACAAAAATTTAATTTGACCAAAATTAAAATGAATCCTAAAAGCTACAATGCATGCAAACATGAATTTAAATCCCCAAACTTAAACAATATAATGTCCTCATTGGATAATTGATCAAAATAAGTGCGTGAGGACTTCCTGTCAATGCTTAAGCTTGAGGAGGTGGTTGTTGTTCTTCTTCATTGGAATCACTCGGCGGAACCTTGGCATTGGATCGGTGTTGATATGGAAATTGTACCATAGGGTTGAAACTTTGAAGAGTGGTGTTCAATGAGGCAAAAGATGTATGCATAGCGTCGAACATGTGCTCTTGCCTCATTACCAATCGGCGCATTTCCCGATGAGTTGCCTTGGTGTGTGCATTCAGTTGATTTTGGAAATCAAGGAATTGAGATCTAGATATAGCCTCGGCCTGCGGTACCTTCTCATTCCCTTGATCGCCCATTTCCTCATCATCGTCCCCCGATGTCTCTGTAGCATCCTCATTATCTTCCGACGACGATGGAAAAATGAAACCCACTCCACGCGGGTGTGACTCGCCTCCTGCCCATACAGAGTATCGCGCTATCATTCTAGAATCAAGCAGTACGATTGGTATTTGAGTGTGCTCGTCATCAGACCATCTAACTCCTGCTTGACAGCATAACCCACATATAAGTGATGGGTGTGGCAAACCTTCAGAAAAATTTCCACGTAGGCACCGGCGGATGGAGAAGCAAATGATAGCCCTGACATCAATTATAAATCTTGCACAATGGCGTACAACAGCAACGCCTTTTCTTTGGTGACGTCCGAGGTATGTTGAGATGGAAGCAATTTCGCGCAAAGGAAGGCATACCATATTTCTCCATACCGGCTAAGTTCCTTGCTATGGAACACGATGCCCCCCTTTCGCCCTTTCATCCATGACGTTCCGGCTTTGTCATCTCCATGATAATAGCATCAAAAATGCAGGTCGAATTCATTGAGATGCTCATAGTGGTAGTGGCAAGGCACCCATGATTGGTAGTATGTGTTGATGGCGTCTGCACTGAATGGAACCAGACGTCCGCGCACAAATTGTTGGAATGGTTCTTTGTCCACAGCATTTGCATAAAACTCCTTGACAATATTTACAACGGCTGGTTCCGGCTCCTCGGTAAATTTTGTCCATCCCTTTTGGTAAATTTATGCATCGGCTCCCCATCATTAGGATCCGGTGCCAATCCCCTCTCCGGTGTAAGGGCTTTGGTAAGTATGTAGTCATCCCGGTTTGGCGGCACTTGTAAATTTTTGGCGATCGAAGGTGCGGGTTGGTTGTGATGGACGCGAACTCTCCCCTCTCTGGCGTTTGGACGATGATTATGAAGCCATGGCTCTCTCAATTGCTAGTTTTGCTCTACTCTCCCCCAAACTTTACACTATTATCTCTCTAGCTTACAACTTTACTCTCTTTTTCTTACGATGATTACTCTCTTTGCACTAGTTTCTTTTTCTTTACCGTAAAAGAAACTTGATATAGAAGTGGTGAAGTAGTAGAACACTTTTCTTCTTTCTCTCTATAGTTTCTCTCTCTAGAGTTTCAGTGAATTCGTAAGAAATAATGAAGGAAATGAGCTTCTATTTATAGAAGAATGGAATGCATAGTAACTAATTCATGAACGGTCCAGATTGATCTACTTTTAATTGGACGGTCTATATTTAAAGCAAAATCTTTTAAATAAAATATAATATATTATATATATATAACATGAGCTAAAAAAAAGTCACGGGATGATCCCCTCCGTGAATCCATTTTGAAATCTTTTCGCCAACTTTTTCAAAACATAAATATATATATATATATATATATATATATATATATATATATATAAGATTACCTTATATATACGTAACACATTTCCCCCCACCCCATTTTCATTTTTCTTTCCCCCCACCCCACACGTCATTTTCACACACATCCTTATCTCATACATCCTTATCACACACAAATACTATATATACATACTGAATCATCTTCTACTAATTATTTGGAAAATAGGTAATTGGGGGTCCAAATAATACGCCAATATTTACAACAAATACTTCATAAAATCACCTCAATATTTTTAATAACATTTATCATCATTATTATAATTTACAATATTAATCGACCAGGTCGTTCCCAGGAAAGAGGGGGCTTTCCAATAAATATTTCTCTTTATTGTCGCGCAATTAGGTGACCAAACCTCTCCTTGGCAGAACTTCTAGACATCGTTAATATTGCAAATTATAATATTAATAACTCTGTCATTTGAATTATTGATTTAATAATATATAAAATATCGACAATAATTGAATCAAAATAACGTGAGATACTATGCAATAATTACTGTGGTAATAATTAAACAAAACTGAGTGACTTCTCACGTAAGCATCAATAATTAATACCATGTGCTACTATGCAACCACGCGTATTCCTGTACTTTATTACCGAGTGGTTCAACAGTATTAACGGTAAAACTTCCGCCGTTATTTTTAATAAAATATTTTTGTCGTTTTTCTCAATCTGACAATAATTCTGTTTGTGGGGTCCACAAATGATTGAGCCGTAGCACGAATATTCCCTGTTAAAACAAATATTCCCCGACCAATCGAATATTACATAACAACTTGCATACCTTGCAAAGTTTATAAATATTACCCACAACTATAACATTATATCAAATTTATTCCATAATATTCAAAAATGATATTTATAAAAAAATTTCTCAACCTACGAAATATTTTCTCAATGTAAGTCCTCAAAAGGCAGCAAGTCTGGATTTTGGGACCGAGTTCTCATAAACTACGTCCAACACCTAAAATAAGAAGCACAATAAAAAAAATAAAAATGTCTAAGTAAAACTGGATTAATTAAACTGATATTGTAAAACACTTAAGATTTATGCTAAAAAATATCCCGGAAATCGCGCCAAAAAACTTGTTGGGTAAAATCTAATTACGCACAACACGCAAGTATATCGTGGTCAACAAGTAATATAGTGATGAGTAGAGTATCGTTCCCACGAGATTAATTAGCAATAACCTTAACTTACAATTACCAATCTTCTATTAACCCCTAATTTTATTAAACAAATCAAACTCAATAATTTAACTTAACAAAACTAAAATTTAAAAACAATTTAACTAACACAAAATAACCACGAATATGAAAATCAATTTTCAAACAATTAATGGAGAATTAAACTTATGATTTCACCCTAAGCTTCACTTTGATTTTAACACCTTTATCCCAATTTAATGCACTATCCCGGTTTATTAATCAAGAACATGAACGTAGTATTAACCACCTCTCGATGCACTAATACCTATTAACTTCAATCCACAATTAAGATAGAAATCATTAAACACCTTAATCAACTAACCCATTTATATCTACGTGTGAATTACAATTGAAGAAGGTTGAAGAATAAGTTCTCTATCCAGATTACATGTGGTGTCAAGCATATCTCTACCTTAACACTCATCAAGTTTAAGCTACTAACAAAATCCTGAACACATGTTATATCAACTAGGTCTGGATTTGAATATCTTCTCTCGATTCCATCCAACTCCACAAAGAATTGTTGATCAGGCAATTCATAAATTCAAGCACAAATTAATATAGATAAACTGGAGATAGCTTATTAAATTGGAAATCAAAGTTTACAAAACCATCGATTCACTTAAGGATCCATCACAAGCCTAAAAAGTGAATTAGTTCATAATAAACGAAATAAACACTGAATAAATCATAGAAATCATTCTTCCAATTACAAGTAATAATCTAACATGAAAAATATTGAAGAACACCCTTCACGTAGACTAAAATTGCAATTATCTTGAAAAACTCCTCGAAATACTCCTCCGCACTTGCTACCCAAAACTCCGCTTTGATCTTCGTAAATTTTGCCCTCTCATCTCTTTGTTGTTTTTGATAGAGGAATAGATATCTATCATAAAACTCCAGTCGAATTCTCTATCAATTAGAGTTATAATGCCATACAAACAGCTAAAATTCGTGCCCAAGAAGAATTATAACCAAAACGGGACACTCAAAAATTTCCACCTCGCTTTTCGTGGGTTTATATATCTATGGACGCCATACGATGGGCCCGCCTTCCGCTTTTCCTCAAATAAGGACCTCTACCAAAGCGGGTGTGTAGTTATATATTTCATACGTTGTGCCATACCTCTGATGGCTGAATTGTAAGACCCCAGCCTTGCCGTAAAGTGTATTCGATAATCGACTATCTTCCGCTATGCACACTTGTTTCCAATTACGCTCTATTTGATTCTAATCACACCGAATATCACCAATTGTACGTTGAATGCCACAACCACCAATCTACATGAAATGACATGAAACAAGTGAAATTGAACATGATCCCAAGAAATTAGCAACAAATAAGCATGAATTGGATATTAAATCAGCGTATATAAAATACACTTATCAAAATCCCCCAAACTTAAACTGTGCTAGTCCTCGAGCACAAAAAAACTACATGCAATGCAATGATAAGAATACGAATTCACTAATATGCTATCAAATCCAACAATATCGCAAAATCAAAATTATCTTAACGGCCTCAGTGAAAATAAGCAACTATACAATATCAACCATCAAAAACCAATCTACAATTACACCTTAATTCTCGAATCTCAAGCCATCATCACTGGTATAGTGTGTGTGTGTGTCGCATCCATGACAACCGATACTAACTCAAATTCAATACATAACCAGTCTCTTAGAAGGAATCATGCAGCACAAACTCAAAAATTTCAAAAATAGATAGTTCCAACTAAAATCAAGCAATCACAAATCTCAAGGGATCACGCGGGGTACTTATGCTTTATTCCAAAAAAAATTTCTTTCTTTTTTTTTTTATATATAATCGGGGCTTTTTGCTCTTATTTCCGTTTTATTTTTATACACATAGCTATGCATTGTCTTATTCCCTTAGACTTTTCAATGCTACCTTAACGAGCTTTTGACTAACAACTCCCAGACCATTAAGACCTTAGGACGCTAGGTGTAAAGACAATCCCCTCAGGCTTACTTGCTCAAGTAATAAAGGCCATAAAACTAGACAATCACGCTACGGTGTTTATTAATTTTTTTTATAAGCTTATATACCCCACATAACATCCCCCAAACTTAAGTTCTTGCCTAACTTTAGCCTTTATCGGCCATCCTTGTCATTTTATCATTCACTCTAGCATTATCCTTTAGAGACCATTTAGGTACTGGTTGGAACTTGACCAATCAACACAGATGTTTGTTACTCGTGCTATCCTTTTAAACCAGTTTCAAACAAACTCAAGATTCGATTCATAAGCGATCATTGTGTCATAGTTCTAATACCCAATATTGTATTTGCTACGTATTTGACATTCTCATGATAGGCCCACAACAACATGAAACACAACATTGATGGACTTAAACAACACAATAATTACTAAATAACATATTTTTTTCTTTTTCTTTTTTATTTTATTAGATGTGAATAACAAAATGCATTACACTATTATCTACTATGCAAAACCTATAATACTGAAAATAAAATGCAATACAAAAATTTAATTTGACCAAAATTAAAAATGAATCCTAAAAGCTACAATGCATGCAAACATGAATTTAAATCCCCCAAACTTAAACAATATAATGTCCTCATTGGATAATTGATCAAAATAAGTACGTGAGGACTTCCTTGTCAATGCTTAAGCTTGAGGAGGTGGTTGTTGTTCTTCTTCATTGGAATCACTCGGCGGGAACCTTGGCATTGGATCGGGCTGTTGATATGGAAATTGTACCGCCGGGTTGAAACTTTGAAGAGTGGTGTTCAATGAGGCAAAAGATGTATGCATAGCGTCGAACATGTGCTCTTGCCTCATTACCAATCGGCGCATTTCTCGATGAGTTGCCTTGGTGTGTGCATTCAGTTGATTTTGGAAATCAAGGAATTGAGATCTAGATATAGCCTCTACTGCGGTACTGCTTTCATTTCCTTGATCGCCCATTTCTCATCATCATCGTCCCCCGATGTCTCTGTAGCATCCTTGTTATCTTCCGACGACGATGGAAAAATGAAACCCACTCCACGCGGGTGTGACTCGCCTCACCGCCCATCTGTAGTATCACGCTATCATTCTTGAATCAAGCGATGCGATTGGCATTTGAGTGTGCTCGTCATCGGACCATCTAACTCTCGCTGACAAAGATAACCCACATATAAGTGATGGGTGTGGCAAACCTCCAGAAAAATTTCCACGTAGGCACTGGCGGATGGAGAAGCAAATGATAGCCCCGACATCAATTATAAATCTTGCACAATGGCGTACAACAGCAACGCCTTTTCTTTGGTGACGTCTGAGGTATGTTGAGATGGAAGCAATTTCGCGCAAAGGAAGGCATACCATATTTTTCCATACCGGCTAAGTTCCTTGCTATGGAACACGGTGCCCCCCTTTCGCCCTTTCATCCATGACGTTCCCGGCTTTGTCATCTCCATGATAATAGCATCAAAATCTGGGTCAGAATTATGGAGATGCTCATACTGGTAGTGGCAAGGCACCCGCAGTTGGTAGTATGTGTTGATGGCGTCTTCACTGAATGGAACCAGACGTCCGCGCACAAATTGTTGGAATGGTTCTTTGTCTACAGCATTTGCATAAAACTCTTTGACAATATTTACAACGGCTGGTTCCGGCTCCTCGGTAAATTTTATCCATCCCTTTTGGTAAATTTGCGGCATCAGCTCCCCATCATTAGGATCCGGTGCCAATCCCCTCTCCGGTGTAAGGGCTTTGGTAAGTATGTAGTCATACCGGTCGGCGGCGGCGGCACTTGTAAATTTTCGGCAATCGAAGGTGCGGGTTGGTTGTGATGGACGCGAACTCTCCCCTCTTTGGAGTTTGGACGATGATTATGAAGCCATGGCTCTCTCAATTGCTAGTTTTGCTCTACTCTCCCCCAAACTTTGCACTATTATCTCTCTAGCTTACAACTTTACTCTCTTTTTCTTTATAGGAAGTGTGGTGGGAGAATTGGTATTATATGTGGTGGTATTTATAGGTGGAGAGGGTAGTCTAGCATTGGTGGAGTGAGGAGGTGGAGAGTTGGAGAAGAGTAATGAAGTCTTGAGAATGTGGGAAAAGTGGGTGGTGGTTATGGTGTAGTGGGGAAGTGTAAAAGTGGGAGGTTATTGGGAAGGAGAGAAGCCCAACCAACTCGCACGTGGTCACTGATATCTGAAGTTGAGGACCCCCGCCCCGGCGGGGGTGGTAGTGCTTTTAGGACCCGTTACTATCAACATATTTGGAGACCCCCTGCCCCGGCGTGGGTTAGAGTGTAAAAAGCCCCCCACCCCGGCGGGCTTAGTTACTGCTAGGCTTTCTTGTTTTGCTTCAATTTAGCTTACTTTTGCTGCGCTATACTCGCTTGATGATCCTTTTCCCAGCCTGCATGACATGAAACATGAAAATTAGTGAGTCTTGGATGTCATGTTATGTTGTGGAGAGATTGACGAGAATTTTATTTTATTCTTCTACCTAGTAATTTACTAAAACTATGATTAAGCAAATATGAATGAAAAATACGATAAAGAACTAAAAATTGGGTTGCCTCCCAATGAGCGCTTGATTTTAAGTCGTTCAGCCTGACTACTTCCTGCTTAAGTTATATCGGTCAATGTAATGGTGATCACGTCAGTGTTAGCTTCTCCACCCCAGTAATGCTTTAGACGGTGTCCATTGACTTTGAATGTTTTGAGTGGATTTTGATTGTAAATTTCAACTGCACCGTGAAGGAATACCTGCTTGACCGTAAATGGTCCCGACCATCTTGATTTAAGCTTTCCGGGGAACAAACGCAGCTTTAAGTTGAATAATAGTACAGATTGGCCTGACTCGAATGTTCGACGCAAAATTTTCTGGTCGTGCCATCTTTTGACTTTTTCTTTGTATATTTTGGCATTCTCATATGCATAAAGGTGAAACTCGTCGAGTTCATTCAATTGAAGTAATCTCTTCTCTCCTACAGCTTTTTGATCAAAATTGAGTTTTTGCACCGCCCAATATGCCTTATGTTGTAGTTCCACCGGTAAATGACATGCCTTCCCGTACAACAGTTGATATGGTGACATCCCGATTGGCATTTTGTATGCAGTCCGGTAGGCCCATAAAGCATCGTCCAATCTAAGTGACCAATCTTTTCGACTCATATTCACCACTTTCTCCAATATCTTTTTGACTTCTCTATTCGATACCTCAGCTTGTCCACTGGTTTGAGGGTGATATATTGTCGCTATCTTGTGGTTCACACCATACTTAGCCAAAAGAGCAGTAAACGGTTTATTGCAAAAGTGACTACCTTCGTCACTTATAATTTCTCTTGGTGTGCCAAACCTAGTGAAGATGTTCTTTTGAAGGAATTTGAGGACCACCTTGGCATCGTTTGTTGGTAGAGCTGCAGCTTCAACCCACTTTGACTCATAGTCCATCGCAAGTAGAATGTATTGATTGTTCAAGGACGAGGGAAATGGTCCCATGAAATCGATACCCCATACGTCAAAAATTTCCACTTCCAGAATCGTTTGTAAAGGCATCTCATTACGTTTCGAAATGTTGCCCACCCTTTGACACCTATCGCATTGTTTAACAAACTGGTGGGCATCTTTGAATAATGTGGGCCAATAAAAACCACATTGCAGCACCTTCGCTGCTGTTCTCTCGCTCCCATAATGCCCACCATATGCCGATGAGTGACACTTATGCAGAATATTCTTCACTTCTCTATATGGGACACACCGTCGAATCACCTTGTCGGCGCACTGCTTGAACAAATATGGATCATCCCACATGTACCATTTCACGTCGTGAAGAAATTTCTTTTTCTGTTGCCTTGTGTGGTCAGGTGGTAGAATGTTGCTCACAACAAAATTTTCATAATCGCCATACCACGGAATCTCTACTGAAATCCCAAACAGTTGCTCATCTGAGAATGATTCATTGATTTCACATTTGTCGTCTTTTTATTTCCCATGGTTTTCCAACCTAGACAAGTGGTCGGCTACCTGATTCTCCATCCCCTTCATATTCTTTATTTCTAAATCTAACTCTTGAAGTAGGAGAATCCACCGAATAAGGCATGGCTTAGCATCTTTTTTGCTATCAAGTATCGAATCGCTACATGGTCCGTATATACTATTACCTTAGTCCCGATCAATAAGCCCAAAATTTATCGAACGCATATACCACTGCAAGCAATTCCTTTTTCGTGGTTGTGTAGTTCATTTGAGTTTCTGTAAGTGTTTTGTTTGCGTAGTATATAGCGTGAAACACTTTGTCTCTCCATTGACCCAAAACAGCCCCAACCGCGAAGTCGCTTGCATCACACATAAGCTCGAATGGCATGCTCCAATCTGGTACAACTATAATAGGGGCTGTAGTCAATTTCCTCTTTAATAAATCAAAAGCAGTCTTGCATTCTTTATCAAAGCTGAACGTCGCATCCTTCTCTAAAAAATTGCATAGGGGTTTCGCAATTTTAGAGAAGTCTTTGATAAACCTCCGATAGAACCCAGCGTGTCCCAAGAAACTCCTAATACCCTTCACTGAGGTCGGTAAAGGCAATTTTTCAATAATTTCCAGCTTCGCTTTATCAACTTCCAACCCTTGAGCCGATACCTTATGGCCTAAAATTATGCCCTCTTCAACCATGAAGTGGCATTTCTCCCAATTTAGTACGAGATTAGTGACTTTGCATCTTTGCAACACCATGACCAGATTCTTCAAGCAATTACCAAAGCTGTCCCCATAAACTGAAAAGTCATCCATGAAGACCTCAACATTTTTCTCCACCATATTTGAAAAAATTGTCATCATACACCGTTGGAAAGTTGCCAGTGCGTTACATAGCCCGAATGACATCCTTCTGAATGCAAATGTGCCGTAAGGGCACGTGAATGTAGTCTTTTCTTGATCCTCTGGAGCGATGACTATTTGGTTGTAGCCCGAATACCCATCCAACAAATAGTAATACTGGTGTCCCGCCAACCTATCTAACATTTGGTCAATAAAGGGCAGCGAGAAATGGTCTTTTCAGGTTGCCTTGATCAATTTTCTGTAATCCATGCAAACCCACCAACCTGTCACTGTTCTAGTTGGGACTAACTCGTTCTCGTCATTCTACACCACCATCATTCCTCCTTTTTTTGGTACGCACTGGACTGGACTAACCCATTTGCTGTCGGAAATCGGGTAGATGATGCCTGCATCTAACCATTTCAAAATTTCCTTCTTTACTACTTCCTTCATAATTGGATTGAGTCACCGTTGTTGTTCCACCGTTGGTTTTGCTTCGTCTTCCATTAGGATCTTGTGCATGCAAAATAAAGGGTTGATTCCCTTTATGTCAGCAATTGTCCATCCAATAGCTGATTTGTGTTCCCGATGCACCCTCAGTAACTTTTCTTCCTACAAATCGTTAAGTGCAGCTAAAATAATAACAGGTAAAGAATTTAAATTGCCTAAATACGCATACCTGAGGTGCTTAGGAAGTGGCTTAAGTTCCAGCTTTGGTGGCTCTTCCAATGATGGTTTCAATTTTTCTGCAGTTACCTCCTCTGTGTGTAGTGGTTCAAACGGTGTTCTAAATCTTTGTACTCGTGGCAATGAGTCTAGCAGTTGAAGGTAATCCACCAATTCCGGATCATTGATCTCCTTATCTCCCAATAATGTTGTTTCGAATGGATCGCCAAAAATGGTCTCCCTAGGATAATTGGGTTGTTGTTGTCCTCCTCAAAATCCAGAATGATAAGTCCGCGGGGAATATAAACTTATCCACTTTCACTAAGATGTCCTCTACTATGCCTCTCGGATACGTGACTGACCTATCCGCCAACTGTAAGGAGATGTTCGTGGGTCTTGGCGCGGGCAAACCCAATTCTAAATATACTGACAATGGCATAAGGTTTACACTCGCCCTAAATCACATAAAACATCAAATACATCTCCCCGATCGTGCATGGAATAGTAAAGCTCCCGGGTCCTTGAGTTTTGGTGGTAATTTCTTTGTAATACCAAGACTACTCCTCTCGTTAATGCCACAGTCTCAAAATCTTCCCATTTCTTTTTCCTTGATAAAATCCCTTTCATAAATTTTGCGTAACTCGGCATTTGTTCTAGGGCCTCTGCAAATGGTATGTTAATTTGAAGTTTCTTGAAAACTTCTAAAAATTTTGAAAATTGCTTGTCTAATTTCTGTTTTTGAACTCTTTGCTGGAATGGTGGGGGAGGATAAACAGCTGGCTTGATGACTGGTTTGTTCTTTTCCATTTGTTTTTCGTTCCCTTGCTTTACCTCACCCCCTGTATTTTTTGTCTCTAGATCAATCTCTTCTGGCTCTTGACCAACAAGCTGTTTTCCACTTCTCAACATAATGGCTTGACACTGCTCGTGATTACCCTTAGGATTTTTCTCGATGTCACTTGGTAATGTCCCTTGTGGTCTATTATTCAATGCCAATGCAATTTGACCCATCTGATTCTCTAGATTCTTAATTGCCCTATCTTATGCTTTTATACCCATGGTGTGCTCTTTTATAGCCAACTCGGTGGTAGTCGTGAATTATGCCAACACGTCCTCCAGATCGGGTTTTCTTTCTTGATATTGAACTGGTTGTTGCTGATTCTGAAAACCTGGAGGATATGATTGACGTGAAGCTTGATTTTGCTGGTTGTTGCTCCATGAGAAATTCTGATGATTCTTATTTCCTTGATTGTATGTGTTCTGATATGTGTTTTGAGGAATTCTGTTGTAATTGTCGATGAATTGCACAGCTGCTGGATTAATTGCACATTGCTCCGTTGGGTGCTCTCCTGCGCACAACTCGCATATTATTGCCACTTGTTGTACTTGCTATGTTTGCTGAGCTTGTGCTGCTGAAACTGACTCCAACTTCTTTGAAAGTGCCGATATCGTACTCATCATTTGTCATACTATCTACTTCTAATACCCAATTTGCCTTCGCTTTGTGTCATTCTTGTTGTGGGCCACTGATAGTTATTAGCTGACATGGTTTCAATCAACTCATAGGCTTCCTCGTAACTCTTTGCCATGAACGCTCTGCCCGATGCTGCATCGATACTTGTCCTGAGATTCCCATGTAGTCCGTTATAAAAGGTATTCATTTGTAGCCACTGGGATAGTCCATGATGTGGGCATTTTCTGAGCAGTTCTTTGTATCTTTCCCATGCCTCATATAATGACTCCTCATGTTGCTGTTCAAACATTGTAATCTCATTTCTCATCTTCGTAGTTTTCACCGGTGGGAAGAATTTTGATAGAAATTTCTGATCTAAATCCTCCCATGTAGCTATCGAACCGGACGGTAACGAATGTAACCAACTATTCGCCTTGTCCCGTAAAGAGAATGGGAACAATCGAAGTCTCACTTCCTCATCCGAAACCCCATTAAACCTAAATGTGTCGCACATTTCCAGAAAACTGAGTAGATGCTTATTCGGATCGTCGTTTGCAAATCCCCCAAACTGAACTGAATTCTAAATCATTTGTATCATCCCAGGCTTAATCTCGAACGTATTTGCTGCTATTGCTGGCCTGGTGATGCTTGATTGCAGTTCAGTCACCTTGGGTGTTGTGAAGTCCCTCAATGCTTTCCGATCTTCGGCTGCCATTACTATTCCCTCTTCCTTTTCAGGTATTTTGAATTCTTGCCTCGTTTCCTTGATCCACTTACTCAACCTCTGAAACCTTTTCTCAATGTCGTCCTCAAAAGGCAGCAAGTCTGGATTTTGGGACCAAGTTCGCATAAACTACATCCAACACCTGAAATAAGAAGCACAATAAAAAAATAAAAATGTCTAAGTAAAACTGGATTAATTAAATTGATATTGTAAAACACTTAAGATTTATGCTAAAAATATCCCCGGCAGCGGCGCCAAAAACTTGTTGGGTAAAATCTAATTACGCACAACACGCAAGTATACGTGGTCAACAAGTAATAGAGTGATGAGTAGAGTATCGTTCCCACAGAGATTAATTAGAAATAACCTTAACTTACAATTACGAATCTTCTATTAACCCTAATTTTATTAAACAAATCAAACTCAATAATTTAACTTAACGAAACTAAAATTTAAAAACAATTTAATTAACACAAAATAACCACGAATATCAAAATCTGAATTTTCAAACAATTAATGGAGAATTAGACTTATGATTTCACCCTAAGCTTCACTTTGATTTTAACACCTTTATCCCAATTTAATGCACTATCCCAGTTTATTAATCAAGAACACGAACGTAGTATTAACCACCTCTCGATGCACTTATACCCTATTAACTTCAATCCACAATTAAGATAGAAATCCGTTAAACACCTTAATCAACTAACCCACTATATCTCTATGTGAATTACAATTGAAGAAGGTTGAAGAATAAGTTCTCTATCCGATTACATGCGGTGTCAAGCATATCTCTACCTTAACACCCATCAAGTTTAAGCTACTAACAAAATCCTGAACACATGCTATATCAACTAGGTCTAGATTTGAATATCCTCTCTCAATTCCATCCAACTCCACAAAGAATTGTTGATCAGGCAATTCATAAATTCAAGCACAAATTAATATAGATAAACTGGAAATAGCTTATTAAATTGGAAATCAAAGTTAACAAAAATATCGATTTACTTAAGGATCCATCACAAGCTTAAAAAGTGAATTAGTTCATAATAAACGAAATAAACACTGAATAAATCATAGAAATTATTCTTCCAATTACAAATAATAATTTAACACGAAAAATATTGAAGAACACCCTTCACGTAGACTAAAATCGCAATTATCTTGAAAAACTCCTCGAAATACTCCTCCACACTTGCTATCCAAAACTCCGTTTCGATCTTCGTAAATTTTTCTCTCTCATATCTTTGTTGTTTTTGATAGAGTAATAGATATCTAGCATAAAACTCCAACCGAATTCTCTATCAATTAGAGTTATAATGCCATATAAACATCTAAAATTCGTGCCCAAGAAGAATTATAACCAAAACAGGACACTCAAAAATTTCCACCCCCCGCCTCGGCGGGGGTTTATATACTATGGACGCCGCCCTCGGTGGTGGCACATATTCAATCTTGCTAGAATAAGGACCCCACTTTGCCATGTGGTGTGTAGTTATATATTGCCCTTACGTGCAGTCGTTTCTGTTAATCGAATTGTAAGACCCAGCCTTCGGTGGGTGTATAAGTTAGTGCATATGCACTACGCCGTGGTTGTGATATTCGATAATCGACTATCTTTGCTATGCACACTTGTTTCCAATTACACTCCATTTGATCCCAATCGCACCGAATATCACCAATTGTACGTTGAATGCCACAACCACCAATCTACACATGAAATGACATAAAACAAGTGAAATTGAACATGATCCCAAGAAATTAACAACAAATAAGCATGAATTGGATATTAAATCGCGTATATAAAATACACTTATCAAGGGGCGAACTACGTCGACCTAATCTCCCTGATACCCGGGGGTACGTAGGCAACCATATTCTATATGGCCCAGTCGAAATAAAGAAAAACAACAAAAACATTTCTACCCTTTCTCTACAAAACAACAAAAAACAACAAAAATACTTCTACACCCATCGCCTTAGCGATTGGCGTTGAACCTCCTACACTAGGTTCGAACTATTTACACTTGATCTCTCTTCAATAGGGAGACGTGGCGACCATTCATGGTGTAGTCTAACCCCTACCGAATAACATACTTGTTGTCACACTGCATCGGGATCAATCTTCAATTCGCCCCATTTCATCGATTTCAGATCAAAGGGATGGAATTACCCAACCTCTTCTCACAAATAGAAGATTCGGTGACCATCTAAGCTGCGATCGTGCCTCAAAGAGCAATACCAACCCATAAGAGATGGAATTAACTAGGCTTCTCATAAATAGAAGTATTGGCGACCATCTGTGGTGCGGTCAATCTCAGAGAGGAAGAAACTACCCTCCTCTCCACTTTTCCATACAGATACCAGTCCCAAAACACCAAAGATGGTAGGGATTTACAGAAATCAGTGATCCGTTCTGAGAGATCTTGCGACGTCTCAATGTCCATCTATCAAGGATAAGTTCAGAATGCATCAAGATCACAAGGCCTTGGAAAAATAGGCAAACATCAAGCAAGTATCAAGGCATAACTAAGAGGGAAGTGAATCAAAATATATTTCCCTACCATATATATTACTATTTGATATATACATCCGTGTTGTAGATGACAAAATGGCTAAGCTAGTCTGTGCAAGAAAATACAAACCTATCTATAGATCTGTGTGTATGCGGACTATCAGATCTAACATAGCATCCCTCTCTGAAGACGGAGGAAGCACTGCAAGCTCCTGCCTAAGGGTATCTACACGAGCTAGCAGATCAGAGGCTAACTGCATGGTGGCATAATGCTCATCAATGTAAGCACTTATGTCGGCAAGACTGATAGTCATCTGGGATCTCACTGAGGTGCTGTCTGCAATGGCCACATCCCTAGCAGATAAGGCGGCATCCCGCTCCACTATCAATACATCCCTGGCTGATCTAGCCTCATCCCTCTCCAACAGAGGTATATCTCTCATCAAGAGTCACAACATCGCTACTCTAGCCTCGATCTCTATCATAGGTCATCGGATGTAAGTTCTCGCTCCAAATGTTGTCTTAGAATCTTTGAGTAATGATGGCTTTTCGGGGTGGGAGAATCCATCACAAATCTTGTGAATTGTGATCCAAGTCATCGGTGGGAATACAAACCTCCTCTATAGGCTCCTTATCGTCAGAATCAATCCTCGTGACTTTGTGGATATCCGCCACGGTGATGCGATCTCTATCTCCATCCATGCGGAATACTTTGCGAGAACAACCTGGATGATCGATAGAAAACTCATTTAGCTTTATTTGGTCCCAACAGCGCACTAACCCGGATCATCCTCCGCTAACAAATGGTGTGAAGTTAAACGCCGACTCTTTCCGCCTCATAAGGATGAAAATCTCAAACCGGTCAAACCGACACATCACGGCCGATGGGTGGTAAGTAATCACGCCTCAATCCACCCAGAGGAGATAATCCAAGCTTGGAGCATGAGTAATAAAGTCGTAGGGTGAGCTAAGCCACGAACACGGAATATGGCAAACGGATCCCTAATCCTCGCCGGAAAGTCGACCACGATCAAAGATCATGCGGCACTCTGAAGGTGAAAGGAGTATGACATGGCCATCTCCTGGGTGAAATAAAACCCCTACCGTCTAAATGTGCCAATCGGTCTCAAGTGTGACATAAACCACACGTACAACATAACCGAGCTACCTATAAACACTCCTGCCGTATAAGTGTAGCAGTATGTAGCTGACCTTAGAGTCTTTGCGATGATCATTGGTACAATGGTATGACCCTCCCTGAGAGCTCTCACTGCCATAATGACGCTGATATCCAACTCATCCATGTACCGCGGCATGAAGACGTATGACAATACGCATAGAAACAGTACATCTACCCTGGTTGAACGCCAATGATCCTCCGGTGTGGTGAAGTCCCTGGAATGTCATGCATAGCTAACCTCAGAGCCAAACCTGTCAAACAGAAAATGCTGGGATATCATGTGGCTGGATGTAATCTTGTCCTGGACCACTCTACGTCTCAATCCGGTGAGGGTCATGAAATGTTTGCTCATGTCTCCAATAGCCATATGCACGCAAGGTCTGTCCAACGGCATCATCGTCAACCGTGTATACTCCTCCAAAGTAGGAGTCAACTCCTGGGTCCCAAATTAGAAAACCTGCCTCTCCGATACCCAGTGCTCTAGCATACCCTCTACAAATCCTATAGGAACCTGAAACATCAACAGGGTCATAGTATGTTGCAGCAAATCATCTACGATCACCATGTCTGATGGTGATATACTATCATACCAGCTACCACCACAAATGGTGGGGTATGATCAATACGGCTAACTGTCGAAGAAGACATCTGTACGGGCAGTGTCATAAGACCATCCAAGGGTCAATGCTGAATATCTTTGGACATACATACATATGCATAACATAATAATATGCATAATACAATAGATGACAATATGATATAGGGAATGGAAAACTGTACATACATTCCTAAGTATATCATCATCTAATACATCTCTGTATAGCTAAAATACAGGGAAATGGGGCGAATATACCCAACATACAACAGAGGCCTATCAAAAGAGATAGTGAGAAATACATCAGAAAAAGTCAAAAGTGTCGATTTCTACATCATCGATCTTATCCACCTGATGTAACTCCTCCTGAGTCACTGGATCTCTATCTACAGGGATGTCAGGCCGATACAAAGGAGGATCTGCACCGGCAAAACCATATGGGTCACCTGAGGGACCAGCGCCAGAGCTGGAAGGATCAAAAGTATCTACCTCTGCAGGATCTCTACCCAAATGCCGAATGAAAAGATGTGACCGGTCCAGCTGTTGAGTCAATCTGTCAATCTGTGTCACATGAGTCGGATCTCTGACACAGGCTAGCCAATCCATCATCATCACGGATCCTGGAACCATATCCCCCATAAACTGTGTGGCGCGGGTCTGAGCTCCAATCGTACGAGGGATCCACCAATGCTAGAATATCTCCTGAGAACAGGGGCCCTCTAACAATGTAAAACCGTCAATCCCCATCAATGGGATGTCAATGACGGTGCTCGCGAAATAGGCTAATAACGCTGGGGGAGGCAAGATCGGTATACTGAATCTCTCAGTAGTGCTTCCTAATAGACGCTTCTCCTAAAGAGAGCTCCCATCCTCCATCTGTGAAGAGAGGAATCCTGCGGGTGGAAATGACGTACTTAACTCCAGTCGGGTACCCATCCTCAAAACCAACTCCCAAATGCTCTCCAGAGTAGGGAATCCACGTGATGACATCAGTTGTCAATAACTCCAACTGTAGGCGACAATTAGTAAAACCCTCAGCAACAGGGACCTCCGCCAGTATGGAATGATGCCATCTCCATCCTCGTGGATAGGTGTCTAAACCTAACACGCTCACAGGACGCAAACAAGGAAGCCTCTCATAGGCCCAAAACTGCCAACACAAAGGCAAACATCTGCTATCAGTCAACACTCTTAACCCATACATGGGAAAAGACAAGAGAAAACACTCACCAGCAGAAATGGGTAGAATCCTAACCACGCCTCGGTCAAGCCCTGCGATCGCATGCGCATTCCCGTGAGGAAATAGGCAAAGGTGTAGGAACCCCAATCATACTCTCTTATACGGTCCACGTGTCGAGTGGCACTGATCAAAGCGAAGGACACCGTAGAAGAGTTATCTGCTATGAAGCGACCCCTAATGATCATCGGGGAACAATCGGAGAATGCGATCCCTGACTTTCACATCATCGGGTATAGGCTCACTCAGCGGCCTCTTTCATAGCATCTACGCTCAAAGGACTCAGATGAACAAGATCGCCCTTCATCACCTTCGTCGGAACTCCCAACAAGGATCGGCGGATGAGGGTGATATCCGTGCAAGGCAATCGACTCCCCCCAAACTCCATACCTGTGATAAACCGCCAATCCATCATCACCTCGTAGTCCGGCAAATGGAGTGGATCGAAGTGCAGGTGAAACCACCGCTCGAGATAATGCCCCGAGGTAACCCTGAGGGGACAAATGACGGGGTAGAATGGAGAAGAACCTCCCGAATCCCCAGCCATGGACGATCGCTCTGTAGTCATCATGCAAGGCCTGATACATAGAGAGGATGTTAAACCAGTTCCCTCGAGGCTGTGTGAACCCGAGAACCTACATCAAATGTAGATCAACATCAGACTCCTTGACTCTTCATCAATAGGAAATAAGGAAGATTAAAGATCTAACTTCATACCTCGTTTGCGTGCAGGTATACTGAAGGATGCCTACTCAAGTCACCCAGAAGATCTGGGTTCGCCACTTGAATACCTGGCAATTCCCTACGGGGAACATGTACAGCAGGAGCAGAAACCTCGATTGATGCATCCTCTTCCTCGTCCTCGACATTCGGCACTTCAACCCGAATAGGACGTATCACCGCCTCCGCTAAGAGATGAGACCTGTCTAATGTAAGCTGCCGAGGCTCTTCAAAAGCCCTCCTCAGGTACACGGAAGTGGTCTGCGGGAACTACTCGGTGATCCGAATCCATGATATCCGGACAAAGAAGTCTCCAAATCACCTCGTAAAGGGTGTGGTAATTTCTTACCTGGAGTCTTTTCAAAATGCATTCTATGATTACATGCATGCATGCATTGCTTTAACATACATCTACAGTAGAGTTAAAAATGCATGACTACCCAATACCTACATTTTGGGAAAATTTTGCCATAACCCCTTTGTAAATGGGACTATCCACATGCACATAGGCATGACTAGGTGGCCATTCAATAGCACACCTATACATAGTCATATACATCCTGTATGCATCAATACATTGCAGTAAAAAAATCCGTAAGTGTAGTCTAATTACCAGGATTATTTTGCTCGTCTAACTTTACTCATTTGTCCTTATATAGGATAAGAAATGACAGTAAAAGGTGTCAATTTGACTGTTTCAAAAGTCAAAATTTTTCACATCATTATGTTCAGCATGGTTTAATACTAATATTTGCTATGTTGAATATTTTTTATCAAGTCATATCAGCATGCATATTCACTACTATGTGTCTAAATGCATTTCATGCGATAAGTCATTTTCCAACGGACAAAAATTGGAAGAAAATACATGCATGTGTTACCAGGACAGTGAAGAACGCTTGTACGGTGGTAAAATATGTAGAAAGTTGCCAGAACTCAGTAGATCTGAAGAAGAGCTCTCGGATTTCCTTCGCTGTGCAACTTGAAAATGACTTATGAAAGCAACTAGTTGCCTATACATAGGCACGGTTGGCCTCAGGCTAACCTACGGCTCCTGCAGATTCACCTGCGACACTCCTACATGGGTCCCACACCTCCGGCTTGCTTCAGTTAGAGTTATAAAGGAGGTCTCACAAGCTGAAAAGGCCAAATCAGGAATAAAAGTGCTACACGATTGAGTGCAATAGCCTGAAATCCTGGTTTCTCGTCGGTCAGAGTTAAACTCCCGTCATCTCAAAGGTATTCGCCTGAATACAGGGTATACTATACCGATGAGCTCAGCTTTCACAGATCATGCTCGAAAATACCCCACAAAGGTCTGATGTTGTCAATGAGTGTCAGGCAACCCTGACGTATCCCCGATGGGGGTTATAACGCAAAACCACGAAATATCAAACCTCCCCGACGGGGGTTACAACGCCAAAGTTATCAACATCTACGTATTCCAGGCGGGGGTTATAACGCTGAAGTTATCAACATCTACGTATCCCCGGCAGGGGTCACAACGCGCATCTATCAAACATCTACGTAACCCCGGCGGGGGTCACAACGCGCATCTTTCAAGCAACCTTCCCCGGCGGGGGCTACAATGCAATGCTACCATTGACACATACATCAATGAAGGTCAAGCAGCCTTGACAATGCATCCATCAGGGATTTATTCGGTGATACACACATCAGCGAAGATCAGGCAACCCTGATAACAACAAACTGTTGGCGAGAATTCGATGAATGAGGGAATATGTTATACACATCCTCAAACAGACAAAGCTTTATCCCCACAGATCTCTTACACACAAGAGGTACCTCTATGGAATATAAGCCAGTGTCTAGGATTCAAGACTTTGGTGATAGCCCCAACGACAACATCCTTGGAAACTTGGATCGCATGTCCAAGCCATCACTGATTGTCATCCCAACAGGTTTACCTGACAATCATTCATGCATTCTACATGCATTTGCATCATGTTGCTGCATGTAGCATCATGTTTATCTTTTTTTCATTTCAAATGTCTATTATTCTTTATCCTATCCATGCCTTGCATTGCATGAATATGATAAAGAGGGGCATCTATAGACACTCGAAATTTTCTGTTATTTACTAACATTGCAGGAGGGTAGATTCATCTTTTGGAGATAACCCTGAAAGACAGATTACATCCATTCCGGATACTACCAAAAGTTTAGTTCCAACCCGGAACACAAACTGGGAATATCATCTCAAACCCGGAACACACATCGAATAAATATTTCCAATCTAGGAGATAACCGAGATATGCAAATCAAAAGACCCAAGAAACAACACCGAAAGGACAGTTCGTTCTCGGCGATAACATCTGCGATGCTCGGGCCCAAACCCGAGAGATAACACCGGAGTAAGAACCCCATCCTTGGTGATAGCCCCAAGAGATGCCATTGCGATTCCGGTGATACCCCGGAAATGCTTGTTTCAAACATATGCAATCAGCTTCAACCTCAGACATCCTATCGAGGCACACACACCTCAGACCCGGAGTTGACAAGGGGCAGACAGGAACATCCACAGATGATAGTGATACATACAAACAAGCAGCAGTCCAATCTCAGCTGTAACCTTAAGCAACGTCTGCTTTTCGCTTAAACCGGCGATAACCCCGGTGAGGAGTCACAACGTCATCTTACCATATCAAAAAGATGATATCATGGCATACCAAAAAGTAGTCCAATCTCAGCTGTAACCCTGAGCAACGTCTACTTTTAACTCAAACCGGCGATAACCCCGGTGAGGAGTCAAACGTCATCTTGTTCCTTTGACAATGGCACGTCGTCTCAACACTTCATACATACATACATCCAACAATGTCCCACAAGAGCCGAGGATTGACAATCCCGAGTGACTATTACGCGTGGCAGTACTTTGGATAGAATTTTAAGCTTGAAGACCATGGGCATAGACCCTCTTTCCGACCGTACAACCTCTAATCCATGTCATTGCGTAACTCTCGACACAAGCGGTCCGAAGAAGGTCAGATATACCTCGTTCGGATGCTTGGATTGAAGTTCTGCAAGTTCGAGCGGACATTACAGTGCATGAGTGCACGTATTACGAGATAACAGGACCCGCGAGGCTTGGATGCACCACGACCAGTTGCAGGTACAACTGTGGCTGCCGCAGGTGTACCTTCAGCCATCCATCTATATATACAAGCCTTGGGGTGACCATTTGAGAAGAAGAAGAGGAGGGAAAAGGAGAGGAAGCCACATCCATTTTGCTCTGCATTCACATCTTTTGAGTGTTTCCTCACTTCTAAACACTAGTTAGCTCACATATAGCTATCTTTTATCTGGCGGGAGCTGAGTGTTTATCCATTTAAAGTCATAGAAGTCTACTTTGGCAGTCCACTGTAAGCCTTCTTATATTCTATAAAGCCTTCTTCTCATATTAGCACACACTGTTGTACACGTTGAGAGTCGTGTGAGTGTGTTTGCAGGACTTGATTCAAGTGGTTTTCATTTCATCGTAAATATATACTTATATATATGTATATATTTCATATATGGACAAACATTATTGAGTTATGCCTCGATTGAGCCTAGACTTTGGTCTGGTGCGTTTAATTACTTTTATATATATATATATATACTTATATATATAAAGCGTGGTCGACTGCATTTGATGAGCACGGATTTTATATCCATTGCTGCTTAATTGATTATATATATATAATTGTTATCGGACATATCCGATGAGCCAGGATTCACATCCGGTGCGTTTACTGCTTTTATATATATATATATTTGTACATATATATATATATATATATATATACATTTCTGTCCGGCCTGGAGTTTACTTGTGGCCTTTTATAGCTTTTATTTATATTTCAGTCCTACACGGAGTTTACTTTGTGGTAGTTGATCGCTTTTACTGACTTTATTTACATTTTGTCCCACCAGAGTTTACTTCATGGTGGTTGATCACGATCATATATATATATATATATATATATATATATATATATATATATATATATATATATATATATATATATATATATTTACCGCTTTTATATATTTATATTTTAGATCCCCCATGGAGTTGCTTCGTGGTGGTTGATCATATGTATATATATATATATATATATATATATATATATATATATATATATATAGCTTTTATATATATAATCGCCATCGCTTTCCATACAAATTGCAAGATCATGTGAGCCTAGGAATCATGTGATCATTGTGTTGAGTTCATTGAATCTAGATTGGTTCCCATGATGGAAATTTTTCATTGTAAGAAATTTCTATACATTATTTTTTACGTTGTCTAAATTTCCTTGGATCATTTGTATATACCCATGAGGAGTTTAAGAGATCTCAGATATTATTTTTTCTAGAATGCTTCGCATCTAGAAAATAAAAAGCAAACAAGAACATTTAATAATAAAATGGAAGTATGAAAAGGTCTCAATTCCTATTGAGCATGTGGTTTGAAAAACCTATTTTACAAAACTTCATTGATATATCTTGGTTAAAACTGAATTTTTCTATAAAATTAAAACCTTGTGTATATAGGTGCGAACGAGGCCTCGCACTACTTTCAAATAATTGCACATTGATCCACACACACACACACACATTCATATAACAATTTTTTTGAAAAGTGTCAGTCACCGTGGTAACACAGATGTCGAGGGGTGCCTAACACCTTCCCTCCGCATAATCAAGCCCCTGGACCCAAAATGAATCTCGGTTTCATAGACCCGTCTAGCAGTATCAAAACATTGGGTCAATGTGCAAACCTTTTCGGTTACGTTGGTGCAACCAGTTAAATACACCAACTGGCGACTCTTAAACTCAAATCATCGACATTATACATGTCAGACCTTTTTCACTTGTTTTTTCAAACAAATCTCATATTAACATGAGAACACCAAAGAACAAGTAACGAAAAGGGACACTCAAAAATCCCGACGTCGACAAAAGGTTCAATTGAAATCTTAATAAAAGAAATTTAATTCATTATTAATGAATTAAAACCAAGAATCCACAATTGAATAGACATTAAAAGATAAAAGTAAGATTAGAGAAGAGAATAAATCTGTTGTCAGCAAATTTCCATCTTCTTCAAGCTCCTGCTCTTTTTCTTCAATGATCTCCAAGTTGCTTCAATCTCCAAAACTAATAAGAACTAGGGTTTATGTTCTAATCTAATAAAGTGTATCTCTAATCTAATCTATGTAACCTCTCTCTATTTTATGTCTTACATCATGTATTTATAGGTTACAAGTCCAATTTTTAGCTTAGGAACAAACCCAATCCAATTTGGAGTCAGAAAAGTGTCAAAATTCGCCCCAAAACGCGTTCAAGCTTGACCAATCCCTTCCCCAGCACCCCGGCGCTGGAACATTTTCTGACATTTTCTACTCTGACGTCCTTTGGGAAAATGGCCATAACTTCTTCGTCTGAACTCCGATTTTTATGATTCAAGATGTTCCGGAAAGACGAGAGGTAGATCTACAACTTTCATTCTTTAAGTGTTTCGAAATAAGGTCCGAAGAAATACTCAAATTGGCTCTGAAGTTACTATTCTATAAATGGAAAGCCGAAAACGCGAATCTAGCCACCCCAAACGTCGTCCAAGTAACTTTTGTCCCAATTCCTACAAAACAACGTAAAACGTGCATGAATAGATACAAGCACTTAAAAATTTCTAAAAGATTAATCTCAAATGCACTCAATTAGTGTGTATAAAACTCACTCATCAAATATCCCCAAACTTAAACATTTGATTGTCCTCAAGAAAAAATACAAAAGAACTAAAAATAAACAATCGAACTCAACTACATGAATGCATATGCATGATCTACTTCCTAATATAGCTACGAACCAGTAATAAATCAGTATGATATATAGCAACAGGCCTCAAAGATACCATTGGTACTCAAACAATATATCCAATCAAGTCAAAATCCATAACTCTAACCAATTAGTCAATCCAAACCAGTTATCACCCATGTTGTGTGTGTGTGCTTGTTAACCATTCTAACCAACCACAGTTCAAGATAATCACATAACAAACTTCTTAGAAGGAAAATTTCAGTTCCAATTCAATTACTTTTGTGAACATGACAACTCCAGTCAAAACTAAGCAATTACCAAGTCTAAGGATAAATACAAGATTTATTTCTACTTTTATTCAATCACGAGGGCTTTTTTACTTTTTCTCGTGTTTTATTCATTTTTTTATTTTTTTTTCTCATGGTTGTGCAATATCTTATTCCCTTAGGCTTTTCAGCGCTACCTTAACGAGCTTTCGACCAACGACTCCAAAGCCATTAAGACCTTAGGGCGCTAGGTATAAAGACAATCCCCTCGGGCTTAATTACTCAAGTAGCAAAGGCCACAAAACTAGACAAGCACGCCACGCAGTTTATTCTTTTTTTTTCTTTTTCTGGATTTCTTATTCTTTTTTTTTCTTTTCATCATTTCTTTTTGTCTCTTTTTTTTTGAAATATATATATCCCATAGATTCCCCCAAACTCAAGCTTTTACATCATTCCAACCTTTACTGTCAGTTCGCTAATTTCTTTAAATTTTAACCAAGATTTTCCCTCAGAAACAAATTATGAAACCCTTGAACCAAGTTGATTAAAACAGTTAAACTTTAAGTACTAACCGGTTACATAAGTTTAAGACATGCTCAGATTATCATCATGATTAAAATTAGAACTCATCATCAATTATCAACATTGTTCAAGTTAACATGCAAAACCAATCTTATCATAGGCCAAGCTAAGACCACACCAACCGATCACACAGATTCATGCAAAAAAAATATAAATAAATAAATAAATAAAAATAAATAAATAAATAAATAATGCAATTATACTACATGAACACATACTAATGCAACACATATATGAATATGCAAATAACTACCATGTATTATATATGCAACCTAAAAAAAAACACAATGCTAACACATAAAAAAATGAACTACCATGCGGATAACTAACTATATGCAATACGACACTAAAGTGCCCCCAAACTTAAACTAGACATTGTCCTCAATGATTTGAAATAGAAAAAAAAAAGTAGAGCAGAGGACTTCCCTGAAAATATAACAATCTTCCTCCTTGTCCACTAAGTTTGGAGATAGGCTAAGCACATGGAACAAATTAGGCACCACACTTGAATTTGACTTGAATAACCTGTAAACCATGATAGAAACAATTTTATTAAATTCTAAATAAATGCAAATTCAACACTACTAATATAAAACCTAATAAAACCTAAAAATAAAAATTAAACTTGGGTTGCCTCCCAATAAGCGCTTATTTTATAGTCTCAGCCTGACTTCTTCAATTCTCTATCCAATTCCCCTTCGAAAATTGAGGAATCCTCTATCCATCAGTAGCAATGTCTCTTTTGGGAGGTTCCCATTAGCAAAAACCCTTGAATTAAAGTCACCTAGCATGCTCTTTGTAGATAAGTTCCCTATTAAGAACGTCCAACAACTAGGTGTTTTCTCCATTATGTCTATGATCAGATTGGGGCATTGAAGCTTAGTAAACACAATGGGATCTTCCTCTGTCTTCTCCTTTTCAACCCACCATGACTCCACAGTTGTACTAGCTCTTATGTCACAAAAAGCTTTGCCTACGACATGACTGCCAATTGGGCAAGGTTTTGAAAAATTGCCCGGATCCTTGAGCTTCGGAGGTAACTTATTTTGGATAATTGCGTTGCACTCTTCGGTCAATGCCACTGTTTCAAAATCACCCAATTTCCTCTTTTTCAATAAGACCTCCTTCACGAACTTGGCGTAACTCGGCATTTGTTCCAAGGCTTCGACAAATGGGATGTTGATATGCAGTTTTTTGAAAATATCCAAAAATCTTGAAAACTGTTTATCTAACTTGGTTTTCTGAAACCTCTGCGGATATGGTATGGGAGGTATTGTGAGGGTTTATTCCGGGGCTTTCTGCTCTAAGGTCTCATCTTGACGTTTTCTGGTTTCCACAACTTCTTCTGTTTCATCTGTTGTGTGGTCCCGTTTTTCCTTATCCTTAACTGTCTCTTGCAAATCCTTTCCACTACGTAAAGTCACAGCCTTGCAATGCTCATCTCTGCTCGGATTTATCTCTGTATCACTAGGGAGTGTTCCATGTGGATGGTTATTCAACGCATGTGCTATCTGCCCCAATTGATTCTCCAAATTTTTTATCGATACACCTTGGCTTTTCACATTCATATCTACTTGATTCAATAACTTTTCTTGTTCCCCGATCCTTTTGTCAGTAGCTAAAATGAATTTTTCCAAAGCTTCTTCCAAACTTGATTTCCTCTCTGGCTGTTGTTGAGTCTGATTTTGAAATTTGGATGTGTTTTGATGTCTAGGTGCTTGAGCTTGATTGTTACTCCATGAAAATCCCGGGTGATTTCTCCAACCTGGATTATATGCATTTCGGTTCGGATACAGTTGGGTAGATCGATTATAGCTCCCAACGAACTAAGCTGATTCAGCATTTATGGCACATTGATCAGTAGCATGACTCCTAGCACATAACTCACAAACCATTGCTACTTTCTGTGTGGATGGTGGACTCCATGTTTCCACTTTCTTAGCTATTGCAGACACCTGTGCTACCAACGCTGTCACTGGATCCACTTCAAAGTTTCCCGGTGTTTTCGGAGGATTAGACCTAGTCATGGGCCACTGGTATTTCTTGTTCTGCCAGGTTTTCTTTGTAAGACCCCAACTTATTATAAATGAAATTGAATTTCCTCTATTTATTATTATGAAATAGTAAGGGTTGATTTGATTAATGTGGTTAGTTATGGGTAAAATGAGCAAATATTTTAAATAAGCAAGTGGTTGTAAAATATTCATTGTTGTCGGGGAATATTCATTTGGTCGTGGAATATTCTTGCTGTCGGGGAATATTCGTATGACGGTGCAGCCTTGTGTGGGCCCTATAACAAAAAGCGATTGGATGAAGAAAACGACAAGTATAAGTTGTTTATAAATAACAGTAGTAGTTATCACTGATTATATTGTTGAAATACTCAATTGGTTAAAATAACGAAGCACACCAGTATTGCACCAATTATTGATTCTTACGTAAGAAGGCACTTCTCAATAATTGTTACGATAATTCTTTGCTCAATATTTTATTTTATTGATTCAATAATTCTTCGCATTGATATTTTATATTATTGGTGTTTTAATAATTGTCATTACACAGTATTTTCCATTATTGGAGCAATAATTTATATTATTTGAATAATATTATTAGATAACATTATTGGCAATGTCTAGAAAGTTCTGTCTAAGGAGAGGTTTGGTCACCTAATTGCGCGCCAGTAAGGAGAAATCCTTATTGGAAAGCCCCATCTTTCCTGGGAACGGCCTGGTTGTCAGTATTGTGATTCTGTAATATTATTTATGAATAATTAATTATTGATTTATATGATAAAGAAAATATTCAATTTATGTGGATATAGATGGAGAAAATTTTAAAGTGACAATTGTTGAAAAATTGATATTTTATCTTTTTTGATAAAATAATTTATTTAATATATTATTATAATAATATAATAACGGTGATATTTTTACAATGAATGTGTGATATATGAATAAATGAGGAGGAAGAGTATTTTTGTTATAATAAATGTTAAAAACATGTTAAACATGTCGGTGGACCCCATTTCTTGACTGAGATTTGATTATAGCCTGCAAAATCGTCCGTATGTGGATTTCGGTCAATTTCTGTTTGGAATTTGGAAAAACTTTCTTCTGAAAAGTTGTAGAGAATTGAATTTCCTATGGAATGGACATAAGATTTGAATTTTCTGATAAAAGGGCTATTTATCATGAATTATTGAAGTTTCGAAGTTCCGAAATAATTGATTTTTGGAAGTTTTAGTTATTTTTTTAAAGAAAAGCGTTTTTATTGTTTTGGTGGACCCCACAAATGTTGTAAACATGCTAATTTCAAATGTCTAGAGGTGGGCATAGAATTTTATTATAAATAATATTATTTTATTAAATTTTCTGCTTTGGTGTTCTAAGCATTTTCCTATAAATAGGGTGCTTAGGTTAGAATTGAAAATCACACCAGAAACTAAAGTTTTCTCTCTCTTTCTCTCTCTATATTATCGAGCGTATTCTTGTGAATATTTTGATATTTTGAGTGTTGCTATATGGTGCAAGTTCCCTTCAGCACTATATCTAGTATTCCAGTCAGAAGTATTGTCTTTTCGAGGTAAGGGATGTTATTTTTTTAAAAATGATATTATTTCTTCTAATATCATTATGCCGGAATATTGGTAAGATTTTTCTTGTAAAATTCTTGTCTTTTAGTGTCGGGGTTACTATTCACGATATCAAGCACTATTCACGTAAAAATTAAATTTTCATTTTTATCCAAAATATCTATTATGGATACTAGCTTTGATTGTATCCATGTTTTGATCATTCTTGAATTTTACTTCACTATGGTTATTTATGAAGTATTTTTGAACTTGGACTGTTTAAAGTACGAATCCTTATTTTTTGTTATTTTGTTTCACTGGATTCGTTTTCTTTAAAATATTTTTCATTATCCTCAGTCCTAAATGATGATATTACTGAATATCTTTGGCCTGTAGTGCAAAGATGGTTGATTTTCTTATGAATATCTTTGGCCCGTAGTGCAAAGATGTACAGGTGTTGAGATGAACATGACCAACTGATGAATATCTTTGGCCTGTAGTGCAAAGATGAATATTTGATTCAAGATGTATATTGATTGATGTTATAGGGATAAAATAATGATGATAAACTTTTAAATTCATAGAAGAAAGTAGATTTCATTCTCTACGTAACTCTTCTAATGAATTATTATTTCCGCTGCGAATATTAATTTAAAACTTGTTGTCTATTGTATTCTATCAGATTTTTCCCTGTTGAGGACTAACGATAATTTGTTCTATGTTATCTTAGTCATAATATTGTTTACTGGGCTAGTTGAGCTCACCCTTTTCCTTTTTGTTCCATTTTTCTTCTCAGGAGACGAGAATGTAGCGAGTACTAGTCGGGGTGTAGAATGATGGTTCTAGAAGTTGTTTTAGTAGTCCTCACTATTTTGTAAAATAGTGTATCAATAATTGTAATGAGGACTTATTTGAGTGTGGATATTGTCTATATGACAATATTTGTATTTAAACTCGCAGATTATGTGTTGTCGTATTTTGCACGACAATTGTATTAATAAAGTTGTAGTTATTTCTGTACCATGTATTTGACAACTCAGAATGGGTGATGTATACCTATTTTGGGGGCGTCATATTCTTCCTCAGGTGACACAGCACTACTCAACTGTTATTTCCGGAACTTCCTTTCGATATCGTCTGTATAAAGAAAAAGTTCCTTTTTAGCTCTTGATCTAGTGTGCATACACTCACAAAGAATTCCTGCAAATACAAAAAGAAAAATAAATAACGTTTAAATTAAGACCGAATTGATTATAACTAATTGGAATTAATATTAATAAAGAATTCCCCGACAACGACGCCAAAAACTTGTTGATTGATTTCACAATCAATGAATTTGTGCAAGTGTACACAGTCAATAAGTAATAGAGTGATAAGATAGAGTGTCGATCCCATAGAGAATTCTAATCAATAAATTCCAACTACTAGCACTATATCAATTCAATTTTATTTAAACAACCATAAAGTGTGATTTTTTAAAATAATAAAACTAAATTAAACAATTAAAAGAGATTATTCTAAAAATAAATCAAATAAATAAAACTAAGATTTTAACGAATGAAATCAGGTAAATAAGGATTAAGACTCCAATATCCCTAATTATGAACTACAAATCAATTATCCAATTATCCCAATTATTATGCCTACTGAATTGCTAACGGGAATTCCCGTGTCAAAAGCCCTTTTCTAAGTGATCAATTAACTTCTATTTAATCCAATTAATCTTCCTATATTCCTATGCAAAACAATTAAATTAAACGCATTAAATTCCAATTCCCAACGTGTTACATGCAGTGAACAGATATTCTCATTCCATTCACAACCCTAATTATTCATCATGCAAATAATTATGCATACATGTTATCATGCCCAGTTCTAACCCTAGATATCCTCTTCCAATTCCTTCTAGAGTAACAAGGTAATTGTTGGCCAAATAATTAATCAATAAGCACAAGACAAGATAAACAATTCACTTTGACATAAATAATTAGAATAAATTGAATAATTAACTAATTTATAGACATAAAAGGTTCAATTGAAATCTTAATAAAAGAAATTTAGTTCATTATTAATGAATTAAAACCAAGAATCCACAATTAAATAAACATTAAAAGATAAAAGTAAGATTAGAGAAGAGAATAAATCTGTTGTCAGCAAATTTCCATCTTCCTCAAGCTCCTGCTCTTTTTCTTCAATGGTCTCCAAGTTGCTTCAATCTCCAAAACTAATAAGAACTAGGGTTTATGTTTTAATCTAATGGAGTGTATCTCTAATCTAATCTATGTAGTCTCTCTCTATTTTATGCCTTACATTATGTATTTATAGGTTACAAGTCCAATTTTTAGATTAGGAACAAACCCAATCCAATTTGGAGTCATAAAAGTGTCAAAATTCACCCCAAAACACGTCCAAGCTTGACCAACCCCTTCCCCAGCGCCCCGGCACTGCAAATGAGCTTGAAATGGGCACCCCGGCGCTGGAACATTTTTTGACATTTTTTACTCTGACGTCCTTTGGGAAAATGGCCATAACTTCTTCTTTCGAACTCTGATTTTGATGATTCAAGATGTTCAGGAAAGCGAAGAGGTAGATCTACAACTTTCATTCTTTAAGTCTTTCGAAATAAGGTCCTGAGAAATACTCAAATTGGCTCTGAAGTGACTATTCTGTAAATGGCAAGCCGAAAACGCGAATCTAGCCATCCCAAACGTCGATCCAAGTAACTTTTGTCCCAATTCCTACAAAACAATGTAAAACATGCATGAATAGACACAAACACTTAAAAACTTCCAAAAGATTAAGCTCAAATGCACTCAATTAATGTGTATAAAACTCACACATCAATAGTAGATTCAAACTTGGAGCAAGAGAACATATTTGCACTTTAACTCTCTACTCTTATCCTCTCTTTGATTCCTATTTGTAATTTTATGATGTTTATTCAATATGTGGATGATAGATTTGATTCAGCTATGAGTTAAACTTTATTTTGGGATTGCAATGGATTCTATTGCTTAGTTTAATCTTATATACTTCATTGTTAACCTTATTGATTGCTATGGGATTGCCTATTAAGATTCATGCTTATCTGCTTAGTTGATTGGCCATCAATTACTGTGATAACCCATATGAACTTGAAAGATGAAGTATGGGTTTAGATTTGATCTTGATAGCTTGTGTTTGTATGTTCTACATGGTGATGGAATGTATGATTCATGCTTAGGATAGAAATATATTGAGGCATCGCTCGTAGTCAATTGAGAATTTGGGCTTAAACCCTAATTATTTATAAATCACATAGACATATAGTGGTTTAGGTAATGTGGGTGTTCATGGGTATTCTATCAATTGTGGATTATATGTGATATGGGTATGGTACATTGAGATATGGTTGTACTTTACTTTCGTGTTCTCGACTAGCAATCCAGTGCAAGTAATTTGGATTAACAAGGAATGCGTTGATTTAAATGATTCAATAGATGAAATTGTAATCTCAGGTTTTCATTACCTAGTCTCACTCTAGGGATAATTAGATTTATTTACTTTCATAGTTAAATTTATAAATATTAAATCATTCGATTAAATAAGACTGAAATGGTTATGGGCTAGTGCTTGGTGAACTTTATTAGTTAATTCTCCGTGGGAATGATACTTTACTTACTCTTTATTACTTGTTGACCGTGTATACTTGCATGCATATATTTGATTGGTAAAACGACCAACACATATTCACTCTAAAGTCAACATCTAGGAGCGGAGCATTAAATGTAACGACGGAGAAATCCAACTTAGCTTGTAACTATGGTTTTTGAATATTATTTGATTAAATAAATTTTTAATGAATATTATTTCGAGCTATGTGTTTGAAGGTCATTCTATGACCTAAGATGATTGTTTAATGAGGTGCACAACTATACATGTGAGACCCCGAATTTTATGAAATGAAAGTATTAAATTTTCTTATAATTATTCTATTTAGTAAATGGTTAAATTGATAAAAGGTTAAAGTTAAGGGTGATATGTGAAAAATTTTTAAAGTATGCAAGTTGTTATAAAATATTTTTTTTGTCGGAGAATATCCGTAGGACGGCACAATCATTGGTGGACTCCACAACGGAAGTATTGTCGTAATAAGAAAATGACATAATTATCTTTTTATAAAAATAACAGCGAAAGTGTTACCGTTAAAACTGTTGAACTACTCGGTAGTAAAAGTACAGTAATACGCGTGGTTGTATAGTAACACACGGTATTGATTATTGATGCTTACGTGAGAATTCACTCAGTTATACTCAATTATTACTATAGTAATTGCTGCATCATATCTCTCATATTATTGATTCAATTATTATCACAATATCATCTGCATAATATTTTATATATTATTAAATTAATAATTGAGACGACAAAGTTATTCATATTATTATTTGTAATATTGACAATGTCTAGAAGTTCTGTCAAGGAGAGGTTTGGTCACCTAATTGCGCGCCAATAAGGAGAAATCCTTATCTAACGCCTCTTCTCTGAGGAACTACTTTGGTTATTAAATATCGTGAGTTATAATATTAATGATGAACGTTATTAAAAATCGAATTTGAGTTCGGAGTTGAATTTGGAGACGCGAACGTGATATTTGAGTCCGAAATGATGAAATTAGTAGAAATAGACTATAAACACAAAATTTGTCGGGGTTAACTTTTTGGTCAAAAAAGTAAATAGTTGACTTTTTTAGAAAAAGTCAAACTTTGAAATTTTAAAAATGAAATTTTTGAGAAAAATATTTCCATTGTGTTGGGATTGTTAGTGTTAGTAGAAATCGACATTTATTTCGATAATAATTGATGTCTGGAAGTTATATTGACCAACCAGGTAATTAATCGGGTAAATGAGCAATTAATTGCTATTAATTCACATAATTATAACTATTTGTTCACATGTGTGTACTATTGATTCACATTCTTTTACTATTAGGGGAGTTGGTGCAAGATTGATAATACTTGCATAACTAAGTTAAAAATGGAGGTATAGATAGAGGAACTATACTGTAATTCGTATTTTTACATGATTATAACTATTGATTCACATGATTGAACTATTGATTCACATTATTTACTATTAGGGGAGGTGGAGCAAGTTTGATAATACTTGCAGGACTAAATTAAAAATGAAAAAAAAGAGGAAGGTATTATACTGTAATATTTTGAGCCCCAAAACGTGCAATTATCGAAACTATATTTTCTTATAAATAGAAGCTCATTCTTCCTTTATTTCTCACCACTTCATTAAAGCTATAGAGCAATTATTATAAAGAGAAATTATAGAGAGAAAGAAGAAGAGAAGTCTGCTACCTCACTATTCCAGTATCCCGTTTTCTTCTAAGGTAAGGGGTATTATTTCTTTCGTATTTATGAAAAGAGCTATTGTTATTTCATTCCTTATTATTCTGTTGGAATAACCTGTATACATGGATTACCGTATACATGGTGAAATTCTTCTGTTATTCCATTCTTTATTATTATGCTGGAATATCCAGTTTGTGCGGATTATGCATGACTTGGTTCCATTCTTTTTTATTCTGTTGGAATAACCTGTCTGTGCGGTCTATCGCATGCCTGGTGAATTTTATTGTTATTCCATTCTTTATTATTCTATTGGAATATCATGTCTGTGCGGATTACGTATGACCTGGTTCCATTCTTTATTATTCTATTGGAATATCCTGTCTGTACAGATTACGCATGACCTGGTTCAATTCTTTATTATTCATTCAGGAATAACTTCATGCATGCATGTCTATCGCATGCAAGGTGAATTCTTCTATTATTCCATTCTTTATTATTCTGTTGGAATAACCTATCTATGTGGATTACCACATGCATGGTGAATGATCCTTCGTATTCATTTCTTATTAAATTGTGGAAATGATCTGTCTACGTGGATTACCGCATGGCGGACGAAAATCCATTTGCAGTTTCGTAATTTTTATGACCCTCAAAAATTCAGGAAAAATTTAAAATGATAATTTGATGAGTTTTTTAGATTGTGTCCAAAAATGGCGATTTTTGGATGTATAGATTAGGAGTTATAAATTTTATGGGAAAAGACTATTTTAAAAGTAAACCCTTATAACTCCTTGTGGTTAACTCCAAAATTGGTAAAATTTTTATTGGGAGTACATATATATAATAGGAGTATACCTTGTAAATTTCGAAATTTTTGGACAAAAGTACAATTTATGATAAATGTCTAAATATTCGGCAGTTTGGCCATATGAAAAATAGTAATTGAATTTTAAAAATTTCGAGAAAAATATATGTTCAATATATGACTATATTCTGCTAAATCCAAGAAAAAAAATATTTTTGGAACTGATTTGGTATTTTTTATAAATATGAACTAGTTATGAGTAAATGAATTAAATATGTTATGTGAAGTAACAAAATTGGAAAATAGGATTTTATGGCTTGGGAATCCTATATAAGGTATATGCAAATTTTTGATGAGGGATTTGATCATTGGTGATGAAATCTTATGAGTATGACATTTTTGAATGATTAAATGCATTATTTGGTAAAGTGTAAGCAATTAAAATAAATTGTTTAGAAGTTTAAGAAGTGATTAAAATATTGTTATAATATTAATAATATTAGATTATGAGTTTATTAAGTGATTGATAATATTTGGATAAATTTAAAGTCTTTAATATTTATCCTTATTTTCGTTTGATTAATGCTTATATCATTGTCATCATCCTCATGCTTATATTGTGATGAAAGTCATCTTTGGCTTACATGCAAAGATGGACTGTTGATTATTGATTTTACAATTGTATATCTTTGTATTACATGCAAAGATGGACTGTTGATTATTGGTTTTACAGTTGTATATCTTTGGCTTACGTGCAAAAGAAAAACTATTAATTGATGAGTATCTTTGGCTTATGTGCATAGATGAGGCATTTATTGGTATGATTATGAATGAGGATCATTCGGTATAATCATGACCCGTAATGTTATAGATGATGTGGTAAAAGTCCTCATTGGCCCATAGTGCATTGATGGGACGTTATTGGTATGATTATAACCGAGGATTATTCGGTATAATCATGACCATTGATGATTACATGAATATCCTTGGCCGTAGTAAGGTGGATGATTCGATGATGTGGATTATTTATTTGTTGAGTCTCAAATGATAAAATTTTGATTATACACTTTTAATTTGTAAAAGATAGTAGATATCATGCTCTACTTGACTCTTCTAAAATACAGTTGTATGTCTTTGGCCTGTAGTGCAAAGAATAAATTGTTAATCAATATCTTTGGCCGTAGTGCAAAGATGAATTTATTAGTATGATTATGAGCAGGAATTGTGATTTGGTATAACCATGATTTTTGATGTTTGTGTGAAGATAGGTGATGAAAATTATCTTAAATCTCCAGGTGCGAAGAGGAATTTAGAATCACAATTATGATTATGAGTTATTCATATAATTGTGGACAGGAATTGTTGATTGATGTTACAGGGATAAAACATTATTGGTAGACTTTTAACATAAAGAAGATAATAAATCTGATGGTCTATTTGACTCTTCTAATGGATTGCTCGTTCCGCTGCAACTATGGTTGAAATGTTTTATCATCTGCCATATGTTCTAATTTATTACTAATGAAGGCTATTGATGATGTAAATTATCTTTAGTCATGATATTCTTTACTGGGCTAGTTGTGCTCACCCTTTTTGCTTCACAATTTCTTTCAGGTAATAAGAGTGTAGCTGGGTCGAGCGGGGGTAACAAGAGAATAGAACGGTGATCTATAGCTGTTGAGGTTCTCCTTAAATAGTATAGAAATAATTTTATTTAGAACTTTAGATAAGTGTGTCGTATTGTATACGTAATTTGATATTTAATTTTGGTGAACCGAATAGGGTGAGGTGAACCCAACTTTGGAAGGGTGTTTTGCCACTATCATACAAGATGTCTAATGACATACAACCTCGTGTTATCATAAGACAAGGATATGCACATCCACTTGCTGAGTATATCTACGAGCACTACCTATATGATCTTGGAGTTTGGTTGAAATATAATTTTCAATTGCAGACAGTGGAGATAGTTATATGTCAAGAGAAGACTCACCATTTGAAATAACATGATAGTAATCTTCTCGTTCTTCTTTGGGGTCTTAAAATTTTTGTTGTTGTATTTTATATGGCGTTGTAACAATTTGAGTTTGGATACTGTCTATGAGATAATATTGTATTAAAACTCACAGCTTATCTGTTGTCGTATTCTGCACGACAGTTCAACAGTTGTATAAATGAAGTTTATAAATAATTTTTATAGTGTGATATCTGGCGACTCGGAATGGGTCGTGTGGACCTATTTTGGGAGCGTCACAAATGGTATCAGATCTTAGGGATATGGTAGCTGGCGGAGATAAGAGTCTAGAACTAGGAGAGGAGAGACGAGTTATATACTTCGCTAGTGTGTGACTTACCAAAGCTGAAATTGTTTACTTGATAAGTTGACAAATTGTGTTATGTCAATTAACCTTTGTTTTGATGATATATTCTAGAATGCTATCTGAAATACAGGAGATGAGCAATGGAAAAATCATGATATAGAGGATATAATCGGGAAGGTACAATCTGAAAAGAAAGCAAGGTATTCTCATCTCTTTGAACTACCAGGTACGTAAATTTCGAGGGCAAAATTTCATACGGAGGGGAGATTGTGAGACCCCGAATTTTATGAAATAAAAGTATTCAATTTTCTTATAATTATTCTATTTAGTAAATGGTTAAATTGATAAAAGGTTAAAGTTACGGGTGATATGTGAAAAAATTTTAAAGTATGAAAGTTGTTATAAAATATTCTTTTTGTCGGGAAATATCCGTAGGACGGCACAATCATTGGTGGACTCCACAACGAAAGTATTGTCATAGTAAGAAAACGACATAATTATCTTTTTATAAAAATAATAGCGAAAGTGTTACCGTTAAAACTGTTGAACTACTCTAAGTAGTAAAAAGTAAAGAATGTCGCTGCGTGATTGCATAGTAAGAATACTACCAGTATTGATTATTGATGCTTATGTGAGAAGTCACTCGCTTACACTCGGTTATACTCAATTATTGCTACAGTAATTGCTGCATCATATCTCTCATATTATTGATTCAATTATTGTCACAGTATCATCTGCATAATATTTTATATATTAGTAAATTAATAATTGAGACGACAAAATTATTCATATTATTATTTGCAATATTGACAATGTCTAGAAGTTCTGTCAATGAGAGGTTTGGTCACCTAATTGCGCGCCAATAAGGAGAAATCCTTATCGAAAAGCCCCCTCTTTCCTGGGAACGACCTGGTTGTTAAATATTGTGAGTTATAATATTAAGGATGAATGTTACTAAAAATTGAATTTGAGTTCGGAGTTGAATTTGGAGACGTGAACGTGATATTTGAGTCCGGAACGATAAAATCAGTAGAAATAGACTATAAACATAAAATTTGTCGGGGTTGACTTTTTGGTCAAAAAATTGAACGGTTGACTTTTTCAGAAAAAGTCAAACTTTGAAATTTCAAAAATGAAATTTTTGAGAAAAATATTTCCATTGTGTTGGGATTGTTAGTTTTAGTGGAAATCGACATTTATTTTGATAATAATTGATGTCTGGAAGTTATATTGATCAACCGTGTAATTAATCGGGTAAATGAGCAATTAATTGCTATTAATTCACATGATTATAACTATTTGTTCACATGTGTGTACTATTGATTCACATTCTTGTACTATTAGGGGAGTTGGTGCAAGATTGATAATACTTGCATGACTAAGTTAAAAATAGAGGTATAGATGGAGGAACTATACTTTAATTCGTATTTTCACATGATTATAACTAGTGATTCGCATGATTGAACTATTGATTCACATTATTTACTATTAGGGGAGGTGGTGAAAGTTTGATAATACTTGCAGGACTAAATTAAAAATGAAAAAAAAGAGGAAGGTATTATACTGTAATATTTTGAGCCCCAAAACGTGCAATTATCGAAACTATATTTTCCTATAAATAGAAGCTCATTCATTCTTCATTTCTCACCAATTTACTAAAGATATAGAGCAATTATTATAGAGAGAAATTATAGAGAGAAAGAAGAAGAGAAGTCTGCTACCTCACTATTCCAAAGATCCGGTTTTCTTTCTAAGGTAAGGGTATTATTTTTTCAGATTCATGAAGAGAGCTATTGTTATTCCAATCCTTATTATTTTGTTGGAATAACCTGTATACACAGACTACCGAATACATGGTGATATTCTTCTGTTATTCCATTCTTTATTATTATGTTGGAA
Organism: Panax ginseng; assembly: GCA_020205605.1. NCBI lineage: Eukaryota > Viridiplantae > Streptophyta > Magnoliopsida > Apiales > Araliaceae > Panax > Panax ginseng. Next base: position 46,337,202 of record CM035131.1, read on the forward strand.
TATCTTGTCTGTGCGAATTACGCATGACCTGGTTCCATTCTTTATTATTCTGTTGGAATAACCTGTCTGCGCGGTCTATCGCATGCCTGGTGAATTCTATTGTTATTCTATTCTTTATTATTCTGTTGGAATATCCTGTCTGTGCATATTACGCATGACCTGGTTCCATTCTTTATTATTCTATTAGAATATCCTGTCTGGGCGGATTACGCATGACCTGGTTCCATTCTTTATTATTCTATTGGGAATAACATGTCTGTGCGGTCTATCGCATGCATGGTGAATTATTCTGTTATTCCATTCTTTATTATTTTGTTGGAATAACCTATCTATGTGGATTACCACATGCATGGTGAATGATCCTTCGTATTCATTTCTTATTAAATTGTGGAAATAATGCATCACGTGGATTCTACGCATGGGCGACGAAAATCCATTTCATAGTTTCGTAAATTTTTTTGACCCTCGAAAATTCGGAAAAATTTGAAATGATAATTTGATGAGTTTTCTAGATTGTGTCCAAAAATGGCGATTTTTGGATGTATAGATTAGGAGTTATGAATTTTATGGGAAAAGACTATTTTAAAAGTAAACCCTTATAACTCCTTGTGGTTAACTCCAAAATTGGTAAAATTTTTATTGGGAGTACATATATATAACAGGAGTATAAATTTCGGAATTTTTGGACAAAAGTAAAATTTAAGATAAATGTCTAAATATTAGGCATTTTTAGCTATATGAAAAATAGTAAATGAATTTTAAAAATTTCGAGAAAAATATATGTTCAATATGGGACTATATTCTGCTAAATCCCAGAAAAGAAATATTTTTGGAACTGATTTGATATTTTTCATGAAAATGAACTAGTTATGAGTAAATGAATTAAATATGTTATGTGAAGTAACAAAATTGAAAAATAGGATTTTATGGCTTGGAAATCCTATATAAGGTATATGCATATTTTTGACGATGGATTTGATCATTGGTGATGAAATCTTATGAGTATGGCATTTTTAAATGAGTAAATGCATTATTTGGTAAAGTGTAAACAATTAAAATAAATTGTTTATAAGTTTAAGAAGTGATTAAAATATTGTTATAATATTAATAATATTAGATTATGAGTTTATTAAGTGATTGATAATATTTGGATAAATTTAAAGTCTTTAATATTTATCCTTGTTTTCGTTTGATTAATGCTTATATCATTGTCATCATCCTCATGCTTATATTGTGATGAAAGTCATCTTTGGCTTATGTGCAAAGATGGACTGTTGATTATTGATTTTACAATTGTATATCTTTGGCTTACGTGCAAAGATGGACTGTTGATTATTGATTTTATAGTTGTATATCTTTGGCTTACGTGCAAAGATGGACTGTTGATTATTGGTTTTACAGTTGTATATCTTTGGCTTACGTACAAAGATGAACTATTGATTGATGAGTATCTTTGGCTTATGTGCATAGATGAACTGTTTATTGGTATGATTATTACTAGGGATCATTCGGTATAATCATGACCCGTAATGTTATAGATTATGTGGTAAAAGTCCTCATTGACCCGTAGTGCATTGATGGACAGTTATTGGTATGATTATAACCAGGGATTATTCGGTATAATCATGACCATTGATGATTACATGAATATCCTTGGTCGTAGTGCGGGGATGATTCGATGATGTGGATTATTTATTAAAATTTGAGTCTCAAATGATAAAATATTGATTATACACTTTTAATTCGTAAAAGATAGTAGATATCATGCTCTACTTGACTCTTCTAAAATACAGTTGTATGTCTTTGGCCTGTAGTGCAAAGAATAAATTGTTAATGAATATCTTTGGCCGTAGTGCAAAGATAAATTTATTAGTATGATTATGAGCAAGAATTGTGATTTGGTATAACCATGATTTTTGATGTTTCAGGTGAAGATAGGTGATGAAAATTATTTTCGTCCTGGGTTCGAAGAGGAATTTAGGATCACAATTATGATTAAGAGTTATTCATATGATTGTTGACAGGAATTGTTGATTGATGTTACAGGGATTAAACATTATTGGTGGACTTTTAACATGAAGAAGGTAATAGATCTGATGGTCTATTTGACTCTTCTAATGGATTGCTCGTTCCGCTGCAACTATGGTTGAAAAGTTTTATCATCTACCATATGTTCTAAATCTCTGATTTATTACTGATGAAGGCTATTGATGATGTAAATTATCTTTAGTCATGATATTCTTTACTGGGCTAGAACGGGGGTAACAAGAGAATAGAACGGTGATATATAGATGTTGAGGTTCTCCTTAAATAGTATGGAAATAATTTTATTGAGAACTTTAGATAAGTGTGTCGTATTGTATACGTAATTTGATATTTAATTTTGGTGAACCGAATAAGGTGAGGTGAACCCAACTTTGGAAGGGTGTTTTGCCACTATCATACAAGATGTCTAATGACATACAACCTCGTGTTATCATAAGACAGGGTTGTGCACATCCACTTGCTGAGTATATCTACAAGCACTACCTATATGATCTTGGAGTTTGGTTGAAATATAATTTTCAATTGCAAACAGTGGAGATAGTTATATGTCAAGAGAAGACTCACCATTTGAAAGAACATGATAGTAATCTTCTCGTTCTTCTTTGGGGTCTTAAAATTTTTGCCGCTGTATTTTATATGGCATTGTAACAATTTGAGTTTGGATACTGTCTACGAGACAATATTGTATTAAAACTCACAGCTTATCTGTTGTCGTATTCTGCACGACAGTTCAACAGTTGAATAAATGAAGTTTGTAAATGATTTTTATAGTGTGATATCTGGCGACTCAGAATGGGTCGTGTGGACCTATTTTGGGGGCGTCACAATACAAGTTCCAAATTTACACAGTCTACGATCGTAGAGTTAAGTCACCTTATGATCGTAGAGTAGTCACTAACTGATAGTAGAGTAGTCACTCTACTACCGTAGAAACGTAGAATAAATTTTTTAGGAATAAGCATGTGAATGATATTCCTCTTTACATATGATTTGATTATGATATATATATATATGAATGAATATGCAAGTATGCTTGCATTAAGAAAAGCTGTAAAGTCCTTTGATAGATAATAGAAATATATGTACAAGGACTTTGAATGAATTGATCAAATGTGTTAAGTTAATCCTACATAAGCAAAACAGCTTTGTAAAGTCCTTAAAAATAAATGATGTACAAGGACTATAAATATAGTAAGATCAAGCATGTTAGGTTGATCTTATGATGTAATAGATAGGCTTGTCTGATCGTTGAGCACTACACCAGAAATCGTAGTCTGCCAGGAGAGTCAAGGAAAACTCGAGAGCTATCGAGGCAGAATCGTAGTCTGCAAGATAGTGATCTCGGAGTTCGTAGACTTCCAGGAGAGACGAGGAAGGATCGTAGTGTGTCGAGGAGAACTTCCTTAGGACCGTAGTCTGCTGAAAAAGTCATGTTCAGAATCATAGAGCAACCGCGCCACGAGCCGATAGGAGCATCTGCCAAAGCCAGTCAAGAATCGAATACTACACTCGGACTCGTAGAGTCTACTAATGTCAAAGCCAATTCAAGAATCATAGATCGCACTTTCGAGAATCGTAGAAGTCTCTTGATCGTATCAAAGGCGTAGATCGTGAGTCGAGCAAGATCGGGATGAAGACAACAAGCACAACGACATAAATCGTAGTATCAAGATCCGATCTCAAAGTCGTAGGTATCACATGCGGTAGAAAGTCAATCGTAGAGTCAGAGCTAAGACCTAATGAGATGTGCTCACAAGGCCACGATGAGAATCAGTAGAGCAAACACGATTCTCAATAATTGAGCAATCCCAGAATATCCAAAGGAATGAAGCCTCTAGTTGGTAATGCAAAGATACATCTCACATGAAGGAAGCCAGAGAGCACTCAACGAATGGCATGCAAGCTAATAGAAGATCTAAGCATCAACTCAATCAGCATCCAGATTGAGTTGAGAAGCCATTCAAGGTAAAGTCTTCCACAAGATGATCATAAGAAGACTTGATGGTGACTAAGGAAAGTCAAGATATGCACGTCATTTGTCAAGAAAAAAGATGACAAGGATCCTGAAAGTAACCAGGATCGTAGTGTTTGCCAAACAAAGAAGAAACTGATGGAGTATACACAAAGATACTGGTCAGCCTCTGAATAACAAGGCTAAAGTGATTAAACATTGGGTCAGTCCATTGATGATAAGTGAATGGGAGATCACAAGGAGAAAGCGAGCTGGACACGTTACAAATCTGAAGTGTCTTGTTATTTAGAAGGGGCCAGAACAAGAAGTCAAGCCATCAGTATCTAAGAACAGTCGAGGCAAACAGAAGTGTTGAAGTACTGCACTAGAGAAGGAAGAGGTGTTCCACATTAGAGATCTAATAAACACTCTTCCAGATCATAGTGTTATTAACTCCACAAGTCAAGAAGAAACAATCAACAAGACACTACGATCAAATCCAAGAAGATATGCATCAGAATCGTAGAGTTCGAACAACTAAAAATTGAGGCATTGGCAATGGCTCAATCAGAAGACTGATATTCGAATAGAGCTTATTGAGAGCATCGATGCAAAAGGACAACCTCTGATTTAGAAATCAGAAGGAAGAAATAAAGTTGACTACCTGCCCGAGACATGAAAGTGACAATTTTGATGAGGTAGGTGAAATAGTAGACTGCAGTGTCAGAAAGTCAGAAAAAGGAGTTATGCCACATCTGCAGTCTGCACCAAATAACTCGAGATCTGCGAAGCAATTTGAATAGCTTTCAACGGCTACTTTCAAACGGGAAGATTGGGAAGGAGTATAAATCAACAGAGCTTTAAAGATCAAGAGTTGTTGATGATTGTAAAGTTGTAGAATCGTTGAGTTGGTGAATGCTATTATTCACTCTACGAGTTCCACCAAAGATCAATAGAACAAGTCTCAGTGACAGTGACAGTGAGACTACCAAGGTGGAAGTGAAGCAGCTTTGAAGGACTCAAACAGATTAAAGCTTCACTCAACAAAGATGAGAATGCCACTAAAGATGGCAGCCAAGCTGAGAGCCGAGAAGGCCAAGAAGATAGCATTCAGGAAAGTGGCTGAGTACAAGGAAGATCAAGAGAGGCACTCTACGAATTGCCATGAACTGAAAGCTAAAAGTGAACAAGTGTGAGAACCATGTCTCGCAAAGTATTCAAGAAGGGTTCGAGGGTTTTGCTAAGTGCGTAAAAAGTCTACTAAAAGCACAGAGACTTAGCAAACCCGGATGGTGATGGTGCCTGTTGATACCGGATGAAGATGAGCAGAAAAGAGAAAAGATCAATTTGCACCAAAGAAGATGTGGTCTGGACTCAAAGCTGAAAGCAAAGAGGATCATACTAAGCTGCTAAGTATAAAAGATGTTCAGAGCTTAATGACATCTTAGCAGCTCAGCACCAACAACACCAACAACAACAACAACCTCAAAAACAAGAAGCCAGGGCCTGAGGGGTCCTTGTCTGGAGGGACTAAATGAAGTTCCAAGCCTGCTGGGCTTGAAGAGTTCCTAGGGAACCAGAAAAGTTCCAAGGCTGCTGGCCTTGAAGAGTTCTTAGTGAACTGAAGTTCCAAAGCTGTTGGCCTTGAAGGAATCTTAGTGATTCAGGGTGCTGCCCTTCCTTAGTGGAAATCCTGCTAGTTGAAAGCAGAAGAGTGGATTAGGAGCTTGAGTCTCTGAACCACTTAAAACCCCTTGTGTCTTTTACTTTATGTCATTTATATTGTGTACATTAACTGCTATAACTGCTATGTATGTTTTAAGCGCTATCTTCTTGAACTAACTCTACTTAACAATGTATGTATGATTATGAATATATCAATGAAGGGATTTTTACTTATTCATTGTGCTTGAAAAGATTCTTACATTTTGTCACATGCTAAATTATTAGCAATACAAATAAACCAGAAAAGTATTTGAAAGTAAAAGGATCTATTCAACCCCCCCTTCTAGATCTATTGTGCCTACTGGGAACTAACAATTGGTATCAAAGCAGGTTCTCATGCTATATTCAAAAGCTAATCGCTTTGAGTCTGATCCTGAGCACAAACATTGTTCTAAACTTATTTTAGTAGTAAGTCACTTGTGATATGCAGATGAGCTCACACGTTGGAGATTTTGTGTACAGGTAAATGTGCATATACACCTGAAGCTGCTCAGATTGGTCCCTGTTCTTGATTGCCATATCAACAAGACCAATCCTTTCTCGCGGTCAATCTTGTAGTCTAGAGACTAGGCTAGAAATCTCAAGAGACATCAACAGAAAATATTCAAAACATCCACTAGCCTGAAAAGATGAAAAGGCCATACATGCTAAGTAATGCTTATCCAGAGAAGAAAGAAGAACTTCTCAAACATGTGTCTGGCCAACCTGCAGTTGGATGTAAACCTTGTGAACTCAAGGATGTCAAAGAATTAAAAATGCTGACACTCTCTTAGCTTGTATCTTCAAGACCATGACTGATTGACTGAAGATCAACTGGAGCAACTAGCTGTCAGAAGCAAATGAAAAAAAAACATGCACATCAATGCCTAAACTCAGAATATCTAAGATAAATGACTGTTAAGAAACTAAAAGCAAAAAGGTACGGTTCCTCACTAATATAGATATGAGCATCATATTTGCACCTTACTTATGAACTATAACAGTTTTCCTTCAAGTATTCATAATCTATCTAAAAAGGTGAAGAGAGAAAGTACACTGATAATGGAAACTCAAATGTCTATAAACTTTCTCTCCATCCAAGTTTTAGGTTGAAGATGATAGCTTGAAAGAGACCTAAAATGGTTTTAAGAACATCACAGGTCAATTGAATGTGAAGTAATATTTGCTGATGGGTAAATGTGCTTCGTACATCTGCTATATCAACTAGGTCTAGATTTGAATATCCTCTCTCGATTCCATCCAACTCCACACAGAATTGTTGATTAAGCAATTCATAGATTCAAGCACAAATAAATATAGATAAACTGGCGATAGCTTACTAAATTGGAAATCAAAGTTTACAAAACCATCGATTCACTTAAGGATTTATCACAAGCCTAAAAAGTAAATTAGTTCATAATAAACGAAACTGAATATATCATAGAAATCATTCTTCCAATTACAAATAATAATCTAACACGAAAAATATTGAAGAACACCCTTCACGTAGACTAAAATCACAATTGTCTTAAAAAACTCCTCGAAATACTCCTCCACACTTGCTATCAAAAACTCAGCTTTGATCTTCGTAATTATCCTCTCCCTCCGTTATTGATAGAGTAATAGATATCTAGCATAACACTCTAGTCGAATTCCCTATCAAATAGAGTTATATTGCCATACAAATAACTAAAATTCGTGCCCAAGAGGAATTACAAACATAACAGACACTCGAATTTTTCCCCTGTGGGGTTTATCGTTATGCACGCCTGCTTGAGGGCCCGCCTATATCCTTGCTCGAATAAGGACCCCCATACGGTGGGGGTGTAGAAATATATAATGCTTTTAAGTTATCTTCTCCGATTAAGCTGGATTATAAGACCCCACTTACGTGGGTTTATAAGTCGTGCATGCCTCCCCGTGAGGTGTGTACTATTAACTTGACTATCTGCTTATCTTTGAATTGCTTCCAAATATACTCCATTTGATTCCAAACACACCGAATATCACCAATTATACGTTGAATGGCACAACCACCAATCTACACATGAAATGACATAAAATAAGTGAAGTTGAACATGATCACAAGAAATTAGCAACAAATAAGCATGAATTAGATATTAAATCGCGTATATAAAATACACTTATCAACATCCTACGGTCTAAGTGTTTAATGACACACAGAGTATGATCAGATCTACAAGAGAATCTTGAAGATTCATAGAAACTGATCACCTCCATGAATCAACCAGATGCTAATAAATCGTAGAGCTGATTCTCACTCTGTGAACATTTAAACTTTGTGATCATAACTTAGCATATGATGAAACCATCAAGGAAAAGAGTGTTTTATTAAAATAACAAATTTCTCTCACACTCACCACCATGCATCTCAAAATATATTATCTAAATGAAGTATATGCATAAATACGACTGATGGTGGTCAACATGATGTTTACTCAAATATGAGGAACAGGGGTTTGGTAAACTAACCTAGCAGGACCCATTTAACCATGGGTACCAAAAATTAGAAATGAATAACCTGCAAGTACTTGGTCTATCTGACCACACTAAGGAATGCTAAAGCCAAAGACTTCAGTCAAGAAGAGTCACCCAGCAGAAGGCTTAGGATACTTACGAAATAATTTCGACAAACCTCCTACATGTCAAAGCCTGTCCTTGAAGACCTGTTGAGCTAATCTAAATAAAGCTCAAATGGCTGCAAACCTTTATATGAAAGCATGCCACTCAACTAGAGAGTAAGTCTTAGATGCTCAAGCAAGAAAAACTTATTCTCAAGGAAGCTCACATCAGAGGACTATCGAGCATCAAACATTAGGAACTCATTACGAGAGCAGAACTCCACAAGTACAAACTGTTAAAGAAGACTACGGTCGTAGTGCTGTCAAAGGATCGTAGAATGATCAACCTTGAAGATGCCCATTTCTACAATATAAGAAGAATTGGTGATTCCAGTCAGAAGGAGATATGCAAGGTTGTCTTCTAATACACATAAAGAAAGGGGAATCACATCTATCTGAGAAGACAGTATCAACCATGGGGAGAAGTGATATGTTAAGGAACAACAATACTGAGATATACTATGAAGCAATGTACCAGCTACAGAGTCCCAAAACTTTATGGCTGATGAACCAAATGAAGATCCATAGTCAGTAGGAACATTTCAAAACGTACTACTGATAACCTTTCAGCCACCCAACTCAAAACCATGGAGAGCCTACGATCAAACATCTGATCGTAGTGGAATAGCAGAAGGACACCACGATTACAGCAAATGCAATTGTCTAAAGTTGGTAAAGGACCTCACCACTAGAAAAGGTCAAATGAGATATTAGTGCAAATCACTTTTAAAGTACTTCATCTGGAAAGCGCCTCAGGGACAAACCTAACCCTTAGCTCACTCTAAGAGGTTGGCCCTTCCTGAGCTACCTTAACCCAGAAGAATTGCTTAATCAAGTTCATCTCATGGACCAAGTCAGTCAACGATCGTAGAGTAGAGGTTAAAGAGAACTCCATGATCGTAGTGCAACCTCAGCGATTGTAGAAGCATACTCGACGATCGTAATCCTATAAGAGGCTACTTTTAACTTATGACGAGTTGGAAGAACAAGAAAATTGCTCAATCATTCAAAATGAGGGAAGACAAGCTCGAATACTGGTTGGAAAGATGTCCTGCTAAAGGAAAGTGCCTAAGGCTTCATAAAACACAACAATGGATAAGGCGTGGAGGTTCAAAATGAGAAGTAATGTCAAAACCATCCACTGCAACATCTTTCAGAGAATTGATCGTTGAGTCAACAAAGGAAAACGTAGAGTCAATAGTTGTCCTATCATGCTACTCTACGAACTCAAGAGGTCAAAGGTCAATCCACGTCAATCAAACGTCCACTCTTCTAAAAGAGACAGCTAACTGACAAGTTACTGGGGAGTTACAGCTTGTTACTGGGTATCGTGCAACCAATGACTGGGTGACACATCACAGCGTTTGCAGGGATAGAAGAAATTGCCTTAAAGAGAAATTCAACTACAAACAGTTGTTAAAAACTATCAAAACTTCTTCCCTCTAGTTTTCAAACCTTAAAAGCCTGTTCACTTACTGAATCCATTAACCCTCCAAATCCTTACCTAAATCATAGTCAACTATCTCTTACAAGACTTCCTAAAACCAACACCCATATTCCTCGAACTCCTCAAATGGTAGATTGGCGAGTAATCACTGGCATTCAGCTAGGAACCAAGACGTTCAAAAAATCCGAGAAGAAGTTCAGGGATATTCTTGAACTTGTGAGGAAGGTCGGGTTCTCAGAATGTCTTGAGGAAAACACATGAATATATGGTGACCTGGTCAAGGAGTTTCATTCAAACGCAACCATAAATTTTGGAATCCTCTCCACCAAGGTTAAGGGTCAGATTCTAAAGCTAAACTCTTCTGACATCAATCAATGCTTAGGCCTTCCTGACCGAAATCTGAAAATCTTGGAGGAGATCGACACAGAAAAAGCTAAGAAGATTATGCAGTACAGAAGAAACCCTAGTTTAAAGGACATGAAGAAAAAAGTGTTTCCTAAAGAATTCGAGTTCCTTGCTGAAATCGTGGGGAAATGTATCTTATGCAAAGACACTGCACATGATACTGTGATTGACCAATAGTTGAAGATCATGTATGCCATAGTCTTGAAAGAACACATCAACTTTGGAGTTGTCCTGCTCGATCATATGTCTAAGTGGCTGGATAAGGGAGAAAAGAAAAGATTAACTGAAAAACCACTCACAAAGGTTTTTCATGGGAGATTCTTAAGTATCATCTTGAAGAAAAAGTTGAAGAATAAAATCAAGGATGATGATGGCGAAATTCTTAATGTACACAAAGTAATGTCTCCACAACTATTTGTAAATTGGAAGAAAAACCCAAAGGAGAATAGAAGGTTAACTACAGCAGGAAGCAGCAGAATGATCTCTGTAAAGAAGAGAAAGGCAAAGGAGGAAGAAAGCTCTAAGTCTGGTGACTCGACATCAGTTACTACCACACCAGCAAGCAAGAAGCCTAAGAATATGAAGAATGCTAAGGCTTCATCAAGCTATGTCCCCACTGATAAGAAAATACAAGAAGTAGAAAAAAAATCGGCATCAACTACTGAAAACCCAAAAAGAAGAAGAAGCAACAGACTGCATCAAGAACCACCCAAGAAGAAAGCAAAAGGGATGAAGAAATTAGTGCCAGTTCCCCAAGGAAGCACATCTAACAAAGAAGAAAATGTAGAGTCAAAAGAAAAAAAGGAAACTGATGATCTCAAGACTGAATCCCCGGAGATCAGATCCAGCAATGAAGGTGGAGCTGGATCCATGAAAGAAGATGTAAACTCTACTGATGAAGAAGAACATTCAAGTCCTATGGCCAATTCTCAGAGTACTCACTTTGAAGTTGAAGAGAAGCTGCAAAATGACCCATTTGGATCTCCAAATGCAAGTGCTCCAACAAGCCCTCATGATGACTCAAAAGATGACGAATTCGAAAAAGAATCATCTGCCCCTGTCAATGATGAAAATCAAGGAAGCTTGCCTGATAACTGCAAGGCCTCAGAGTCTGAAGAAGAAGAAGAATATGATTCACCCATAGCTGAACCTCCAAGGAGGAGGAAGAGCTACAGACTACTGGCTAAATTTACCTCTAACAAGAAAAATGATCACTCTACTGCAATCATTGAAGTAAGTGATAATGAATCTGATGAAGAAAGTGTTGAAGATGGAACTAGTGATGAATCCAAGGAAGATACTGTTGAAAAGGTTCTGAAAATGAAATTCAACAAGAAGACTTCACTGATGAATCTGATGAAAGAAGCCAACAAGATTCTGGATCAAAAAGGGAAGAAATAGAGAAAGATTCTGATTCTACACCTAAGGAATCAGAGGAACCAGAATACTATTCTGTTCTCTCTCCAGCCAGAATTAGCAGAAGAATTATAGTGGAAGTCTTTGATGAACCACCAGCTGAACCAGCAGCAAGATGGATAAATCATGGAAATGAACAACTTCGAGTTGTAAGAATGACCACAAATGAAGTACTTCACAACTGGAAAAACATGGAATTAGACTGCACAACAATACTGTATAACTCTAAAGATCTTCTGATGAGATGGTTCTTTCCATGGATGCCTTGGCTAAAAGCACACAGTGAGAGAGATGAGAGTTACTTCAGCTGGTGCTACTCTCAGTTTCCAAATTTGGAACTTGTGTCACAAAACTTTCCCAGGGTAAAGAAGTTTGCAACCATGATGATCAATGACCAAATTTCATTACAAAGTCTATCGACATGTCGGCAATCACTATATTCTCTACGATCGTAGAGTGGACTCAAGGCGAAGGTTTATGACCAAGGAGATAATCATAGAGTCCGCTTCACTCTATCACCGATAGTGTTCAAGTTCAAGATGAGAAGCCTTCATCCTTTCAAGCACTGTTGTCCAACATCCTTCATCTTTCAATATCGATTGGTACTCAACGATCTTTCAGATTGTCAACACTTTCGAAAATCTGCCCAAGGATGAAAATTGTAGAGTCCAAGCTAATGTTCAACAGAAAGTTGCCAGACCAGATGACCAAACTCCTATGGAGCAGGAGTCATTGAGGAATTCTCACGAATTTGGTTGAGAAAATATTTCTAATTACTGAAGAGTCAAAGAGGTTGACAGAAACAGAAGATCACTCAGTTCAAGACAGAATCCAAGCCACCATGGTTGATGTATCTCTTAAAATCAAAGATAGAGATCACATCTATCTGAAGGCCTTAAATGATCAGAAGGCAGATGCACTATGAGCTCAGAAAGCAAATAAAGAGCAACTACAAGCCCTCTCTGACAAGATTGACAACTTGAATCAGTCCTTCTCTATGTAACTTGAGTTAAGCCAACAAGAACTCAAGATTGAAGTCGGTAACTCCTCCTATCTGATGGAGCAGCTTATGTCCAACATGGAGCAGCTCTCCCAAATGATTAATGACAAAAAGGGGGAGAAAAAGAGGCATAGAAAGAGGCAGAGTAAAAAGTATTCAAGAAAGGGCAAGGAGAGTAGAAGGAAACAAGACAAGAAGACAAAGAAGAAGACAGCAGAAGAAGAAGCTGGTTCATCATCTGAGGGGGAACTAAAGGATGATGAGCCTGTATTTGCAAAGACTGAGGGGGAGCCAGAAGAAGAAGAGGAGCATACATCTGCAAAGGAGAAAATAAAAGAAATGAAGTCAACATCCCAAGGAAAGCAGAAGCAAAGAAATCAAACAGATGAATAGCTGGGTCAACAGACATTCTGGAAGCATACATGGAGCCAAAAGAGGTACATCTCTAACTAGTTAGGTATGTTCTGGATCCAGGATGTAAAATGTCAGTGTATTAAATTCCACATCATTATAAATGATATTCATGATTATCTCTTTTAGAAATACAGCTGCTCACTGTATATAAGATTCATTCATAACATGCATGTGCACTTATTGTTTTTGTCATAATCAAATAGGGGAGATTGTCAGGAATAAGCATGTGAATGATATTCCTATTTACATATAATTTGATTATGATATATATATATGAATGAATATGCAAGTATGCTTGCATTAAGAAAAGCTGTAAATTCCTTTGATAGATAATAGAAACATATGTACAAGGACTTAAAATGAATTGATCAAATGTGTTAGGTTGATCCTACATAAGCCAAACAACTTTGTAAAGTCCTTAAAAAGAAATGATGTACAAGGACTATAAATATAGTTAGATCAAGCATGTTAGGTTGATCTTATGATGTAATAGATGAAGCATGTCGATCGTTGAAACCGCACCAAAAATCGTAGTCTGCCAGGAGAGTCAAGGAAAACTCGAGAGCTATCGAGGCAGAATCGTAGTCTGCTAGATAGTAATCTCGGAGTTTGTAGACTTCCAAGAGAGATGAGGAAGGATCGTAGTGTGTCGAAGAGAACTTCCTCAGGGTCGTAGTCTACTGAGGAAGTCATGTTCAGAATCGTAGAGACAGCCTGCCTACGAGCCGACCGAGCATCTGCCAAAGCCAGTCAAGAATCGTAGACTACACTCGGAGTCGTAGAGTCTACTAATGTCAAAGCCAATTCAATAATCGTAGAATGCACTCAGAATCATAGAGTTTACTGATCGTATCAAAGGCAAAGATTGTAGTCGAGCAAGATCAGATGAAGACAACAAGCACAACGACAGAAATCGTAGTATCAAGATCTGATCTCAAAGTCGTAGTGTCTGCATAACCGAAGCTGAATTGTAGAGTGCAGAGCTAAGACCTTAACAGATGTGCTCATAAGGCCACAGTAGAATCGTAGAGCAAACACGATTCTCAACAATTGAGCACTCCCAAAATATCCAAAGGAATGAAGCCTCTAGTTGGTAATGCAAAGATACATCTCACATGAAGGAAGCCAGAGAGCACTCAACGAATGGCATGCAAGCTAATAGAAGATCTAAGCATCAACTCAATCAGCATCCAAATTGAGTTGAGAAGCCATTCAAGGTAAAGTCTTCCACAAGATGATCATAAGAAGACTTCAGTAGCTGACTAAGGAAAGTCAGCATATGCAGTGGCTGTCAAGAAAAAAGATGACAACGATCCTGAAAGTAACTAGGATCGTAGTGTTTGCCAAACAAAGAAGAAACTGATGGAGTATACACAAATATACTGGTCAGCCTCTGAATAACAAAGCTAAAGTGATTAAGCATTGGGTCAGTCCATTGATGATAAGTGAATGGGAGATCACAAAGAGAAAGCGAGCTGGACACGCCACAAATCTGAAGTGTCTTGTTATTCAGAAGGGGCCAGAGCAAAAAGTCAAGCCATCAGTATCTGAGAACAGTCGAGGCAAACAGAAGTGTTGAAGCACTGCACTAGAGAAGGAAGAGGTGTTCCACATTAGAGATTTAATAAACACTCTTCCAGATCGTAGTGTTAACTCCACAAGTCAAGAAGCAACAGTCAACAAGACACTACGATCAAGTCCAAGAAGATATGCATCAGAATCGTAGAGTTCAAACAACTAAAGATTGAGGCATTGGCAATGGCTCAATCAGATGACTGATATTCGAATAGAGCTTATTGAGAGCATAGATGCAAAAGGACAACCTCTGATTTAGAAATCAGAAGGAAGAAATAAAGTTGACTACCTGCCCGAGACATGAAAGTGACAATTCTGATGAGGTAGGTGAAACAGTAGACTGCATTGTCAAAAAGTCAGAAAAAGGTGTTATATCACATCTGCAGTCTGCACCAAATAACTCGAGATCTGTGAAACAATTTGAATAGCTTTCAACGGCTACTTTCAAACGGGAAGATTGGGAAGGAGTATAAATCAACAGAGCTTCAAAGATCAAGAGTTGCTGATGATTGTAAAGTTGCAGAATCGTTGAGTTGGTGAATGCTATTGTTGACTCTACGAGTTCCACCAAAGATCAATAGAACAAGTCTCAGTGATAGTGACAGTGAGACTACCAAGGTGGAAGTGAAGCAGCTTTGAAGAAGGACTCAAATAGATCAAAGCTTCACTCAACAAAGATGAGAATGCCACTAAAGATGGTAGCCAAGCTGAGAGCCGAGAAGGCCAAGAAGATAGCATTCAGGAAAGTGGTTGTGTACAAGGAAGATTAAGAGAGCCACTCTACGAATCGCCATGAACCGAAAGCTGAAAGTGAACAAGTGCAGAACCATGTCCGCAAAGTATTCAAGAAGGTTAGGTTTGCTAAGTGCCGCACAAAGTCTACTAAAAGCACGAGAGACTTAGCAAACCCGGATGGTGATGGCATGAGCTTGATACCAAATGAAGATGAGTAGAAAGAGAAAAGATCGGGTTGCACCACGTAAGATGTGGTCCAAACTCTGAAATTTGAAAGCAAAGAGGATCATACTGTCGCTAAGTACAAAAGATGTTCAGGAGCTTAATGACATCTTAGCAAAACAAAGCACCAACAACACCAAAAACAACAACAACCTCAACAACAAGAAGCTCAGGAACTGAGGGTCCTTGTCCGGAGGGACTAAATGAAGTTCCAAGCCTCTTTGGTCTTGAAGAGTTCTAGGAACTAGAGAAGTTCAAGGTCACGCCTGAAGGAATCTTAGTGATTCGTGGTGCCGCCTTCCTTAGTGAAAATCACGTTAGTTGAAAAAGTAAGAGTGGATTAGGAGCTTGAGTCTCCGAACCACTTAAAATCCCTTGTGTCTTTTACTTTATGTCATTTACATTATGTACATTAATCGCTATAATCGCTATGTATGTTTTAACCGCTACCTTGAACTAACTCTACAAACAATGTATGTATGATTATGAATATATCAATGAAGGGATCTTTTACTTATTCATTTGTTAGCTTGAAAAGATTCTTATGTTTGTCACATGCTAAATTATTAGCAATACAAAAAATAAACCGTAAAAGTATTTGAAAGTAAAAGGATCTATTCAATCCCCCCTCTTCTAGATCTATTGTGCCTACTAGGAACTAACAAAATCCTCAGATCGATAGAAACTACTCTACGATCGTAGAGTGACTTAACTTTACAATCATAAAGCTGTGTACATTTAGGAGTCTATACAATCATAAAACTCCATTAACCTCATATATATATATATATATATATATATATATATATATATATATATATATATATATATATATTGATATATATATATATACATTATGTATTACAAGAGGGCTATATATTATTGATTTTTGGGCTATATGACAAGTAAAATATCGCCATAGCCTGAATAGCTATTTGATTTTGTAAAACCGCCGCTATAACCCAAAAAACCGTCGACATAGCCTCATGTGTAATATACAATTTGTGTATATACATTTTTCCTATATATATATATATATATATATATATATATATATATATGTGTGTGTGTGTGTGTGTGTGTGTGTGTGTGTGTGATGGCTAAATTATTTGGGTCTTTCTCTCATGTGTTGTAAATTTACAATACTAAATTACATCTTATATTATTTTCATTCCAAAATATAAGATTATTATTGATTTTTTAAGTTAATTAAAGATATTTTTAAACTCAAAATTAACATAAATTATTTTAATTTTAAGCAAACAATGATACATATTGCAAATTATCTCAAAAAAATTACACATTATAAAATTTAATTTTTCATAATTTTTAATGAATCGTATCAATTTTGAGTTTAAAAATATATTAAATTAATTTTCAAAAATTAATAATAACCTTATAATTTGTAAGTGATGAACTATTTTATAAGTTACTAAATCACTAGAACTCATGATTTCTCATACACCCTGTGCATAGATTGCTATTCCCTAGCAGATGTTGACCGCGGCTAAATTTCTACTAGCAAATAAATTTGGCTTTCTTGTTCTTGCATCAATGCAAGTACATAGATGTTATCTAAATTAATTTGATTGCTCATTTTAAGAGTAATTTGTATATTAATTTATAATTCTTAAATACACATTACCAAATTATAATAATATATGTTCAAATATAATTAATATAATTATAATATATATATATATATATATATATATATATATATATATGCATGAATCTCCCAATAAAATAAAAATATATATATATAAAAAAAACATTACGTCATATATATATAATCTAAAAAAAGAAGTTATGCATGAATATCACAATAAAGATAAAAAAAGTTATAAAAATCATTAATGTTATATATATATACATATATATATAATCTAAAAAAGAACTTACAATTGAATTATTTTGATAAACAACAACAACAACAATAATAATAATAATAATAATAATAATAATAATAATAATAATAATAATAATAATAATAATAATAATAATAATAATAATACATGTTCAAATATAATGAATATAATTATAATTTTACATCTATATATACTACATGAATCTCATAATAAAGCAAAAGAAAGTCACATAAAGCATTAATGTCAACTCATTTATTCATTTTTTTAAATTTATTATACAATTATAAATATGATACTGATATAAATTATATTCAACATT
Source organism: Panax ginseng (assembly GCA_020205605.1). Lineage (NCBI taxonomy): Eukaryota > Viridiplantae > Streptophyta > Magnoliopsida > Apiales > Araliaceae > Panax > Panax ginseng. The sequence goes on from CM035131.1 coordinate 46,354,946, forward strand.
ATATATGTATTATGTCAATAAAAAAATTATCAAAATTTCGTGAAAAAAAGTTATATTAACTAGTTGGTGCCTCGCAGGGCTATCAAACTTTGTATAAATAAATTTCATATTAACGTAACCTAAAGATCGGACAAAAGTATAAATTAATAAATTCAAGGGGGTAATTAATTTTGTATGGTTTGTTTCTTTTATTTCAAGAAAAGGTAATTTAAAACTTATAAAAAGATATCAAAATTGGTTTATGTTTTGAAACTAATTCATGATTTTGTTTGAATATACTCCAAAGTAAATTTGGTTTGAGGTTTTGAGGTTTTGAGCATTTGAGGAATCATTCAAATTGAAGTTAATCCTACTTGTATTTTGGTATTATTATGATTAATCTAGACATTCATAACATGTATTTGAAACTATTGATAATGAAGTTATCTTAAAACATTCTCAAACTATGGGGTCTAAAAGGATAGTATTGTAATTTAAAAATATTACTATGATTAGTTAATATTATAATTAATTCAAATTTTCGTTATTTAACTTTAACAAAAAAAATAGTTAAAAATCGGTCATGCTAAAAAAAATTCCAACATCCGCCCCGGTAGACAATTACTCCCTCCGTTCTTAAAAGATTGTCGTTTTAGAAGAAAAAATTTGTTCTAAAATATTTGTCGTTTATAATTTTCGAGGAGAATAAATTATTTACTTTCCTATATTACCCCTACCTTCTCTCATTGTCCCAAGAAATTCTCTCCCATGTATTAATAATTTTCAACTTCTCATAAAGGGATAGTGATGGAATTTCAAACAAATTTTACTTACTGAATGATATTTTATTAATCCAGGTGCAAAAACCATAAACGATAATGTTTTAGGAAGGGAGGTAGTATATAGTAAGAATAAGATGAGGCAAGGCCAGCACAGCCATGAGGTCACTTTCTATCTCCCCTACCCCCAAACACTAAACAAACCAAACTGCAGTTCGTCTAAATGCCTCAATCGAGTTCGTTTGAATAAGAAATCTTATTCATTTAATTAAATGAACCGAGTTTGAATTATATGTATCCAGGATCTTATTCAATCAATTAAATAAACCAAGTTTGAATTATGTGTTCGTCTCGAATTATGTGTTCGTCTCGATCTCAACTCGTTTAGATTTGATGTTTTAAGTACAGCTCGAGCTCGTTTAAACACTGCTAGTGTAATATTTAAATAATTAAAATAATTAATGTTTAGTTTTATATTATATATATATATATATATATATATATATATATATATATATATGAAAATAATTAACGTAATAATTAATTTAATTTGGTTTAGCTTGACTCATTGAATTCAAACTACATATACACTTTTAAATATAGACTCGCTTAAAACACTGATTCAAATCGAGCTCGGCAAGCCAAAACTCTCTCTGACACACGTGTGTGTGTACACACCAAATTGCAAAATGTCAACTAAAATATCCGATCTCCTCCCACACCAAATTGGATGATGGTAAGTATATTTATGAGAATTTAGTACACAGAATCATCTTACTTCCTCATAAGAAGAACAACAGTGTGTGCTGCAATACTCCTATTCTCCCCAAGGCTATCCACCTTCTCATGAGTTTTTGCTTTCAGGTTCACAACGGAAGGGTCTGCCCCGAGCAGTAGAGACAAATTGACCCTAATAGTCTCCTTGTGGGGGCTTAGCTTTGGTCTCTGAAGAATCAATGTGGCATCTAAGTTTCCCAGCTCGTACCCGGCCTCATGCATCAGTTTCACCTGATATAAAATTGACATAAATGCCAATATGAGTCATGGACATTTGACACACAATGAAAAGAACAAAGTTAATCAAATACCAACTACCATTTTGAAGATAACAATCTATTAATCAACATATTGTAAAAAAATAAATAAATAAATAAAATCAAGCAATACTCATTAGAACGAGTGTCCAAATAATGAAACAAGAAAGGAAAAGATGGGTTCTTTGCCATGATTCATCCATTTTGTTTGAAACTTGAAAATCGAAAAGTGTTATGATAATGGAAGAAAAATGCAAAAGAAGACTGAAGATGGTTTTTTGGCATTTGAGTTAACAAACTCTAATATCAACTTCATATGCTTAGTCACCAACTCACCATAACTGTCTACTTACTTGATATTGATACAAGTAGCTATGTAAATTCTGTTTAAATGCTCCAACAATACATCAACTTCAAAGGAGTAATTGTGTTGCCAGAGACGAGTACTAAAGATATTATCTCGTATTTGTGAAGGAGGTCTATAAAAATCCATAATTAAAGAGTACTAGAAGTTGGAGAGGTGGTAAACAAACTTCCAAATGTATGAATATTCACTATCTACATAAGGACACGAGTTACTGGATATTACATCAATGCTCCTTTTTAACGTTGAAATAAATAAATATGGGAAAGAAGCTTGCAATCCAGCAGCTATGTGTAGCTAAAGCAACAGGTGTAAAACCATACCCCATCTTGCTGTCAACTGATGAAGGAAAAGTGGAATCATTTGCAATGCAGCTAAATTAACAAATTTAGGGGAGAGGAAGGAAAGCAACAAAGTGAGACCTGATATTATGTTTGGATTACAAATGAGGAGTGAAAGGAAAACAAAAACATGGAAAGGCGGCATTGACCTTTTAGACACATCTACCACAGCCAAAAGCCCTCGAGCATACTTAAAGAATTCAACCTTTGGTAAAGCCTAAGTTTTTTTTTTTGCTAGTTTGAACACACACACACACCCACAACTCAAACCCCCAACCTCATGGTAAACATGGGTTGAGTCATACCACTGAGCCAAAGGCTTTGCCTAAGTTTCTAAGTGGAAAAGAATAGAAAACCTTAAAAGGGCGTTGAGCCAATCAAGACCATAATGTTCTGAAAATAACACACCTGCCAAATTTCCACTAGTGCTCGAGAAGTCCCTAGCAATGCTGTCAGGAGATTTACTTATGAGGAAAGGACATAAACATACAATTCTATGTTCAACTATTTCAATAATTCGTTAGATTATTGCTTTGGCATATTATCTTGTCTTCTCCAATTCAACTTACCAAACAATGGCCATAGTTCATGTACAATTATTCTTGCATTACAAACTTCCTTATATATGGGCTCCAAATGAATAATACTTAAGTGAGCATGTATTTGATTTCAAGTCTTCCTCCCTGCTCTCAACTTACTGATAATTAAATAATTCCTACCTTCAAGTTACTGTCAAATCAATCTAGAGTCTAAACTACACAAGTTCACAAATTCTACGCATAATATTTTTTGAGAACCTTAACAACTTTCTCCCACTGTTGACAGGAGTAAATGTTCATTATTCTGAATATTTCATCCATGGATCTATTTTTATTATTTCAAAACAATGATGTACTCTTTTTTGATGAGTAAAAAAACACTGATGTACTCTATGACAAAGTCAAGGGTAAGCTCACAATCTAGAAGTGGCACTTTCTAATGTCCTTTGTTCTACTGGGTGGATGCATTCTTGAACAAGACTAACTGAATTAGTATTTTACAGATGGTTTAATTTTAGGAAGACATTGACAAAGTGAGCCAAATGGCATAACAATCTTGCAAGATCAATAGAGGATTCCAATCCACTAAAATGTCTTAGAAATGACGGAAACTTTCTTCTTCAAGAATCAATTCAAAATAATCTGAAGTTTAGTGGCTAACCTAAAGATCAGATAAACTACAGCTTCAGAGTGGATGATGAAATCGAATTATTGAATTAATCAACTTTCATACGCGCACCACAAAATCTAAATAATAATTAACAAAAACCATAATAAAACTCTAAAAAGAAGTTTCTGTGGAGTGAACAGTACTTCATGGGAGGAGATTGATAGTTGTAAAGGAACCAGGACAGAAATTTTCTTGTCCACATACACTACAAGTGTTCTATGGTTCCCTTGAATTGTTCTATTGATAAAGTTATGCGAACTGTATTTCCTATAATACTATGTTAAAATATTGCTCGAAAATTCTTATTCTTGGATCTTCAAAATGTGAATGGTGACAAATGAGCTCTGGCTCTAATGGAACCCCGCTCAGCTCCTTGAAAGGAGTTGCAGGATTCAAATCCCGTCAAGGATTTAACAATAGCCTAAAGGCCTTCTCTCATAATCTATGTTACACGAACTCTTCACTTTGTCCTAAGGTATCCGTGTCCAACACTCAATACTCGGACAAGGGTATGGATATTAGACACTTCATTTAGTATAAAAAATTGTCAAAATTGCAGAGTACCTGTGTTCATCTGAGTCTGTGTAACATAGCTTGTAACCCCATAAGGGGGTCCAGTGTTCCCTTTTTTTAGGATCGAGGTCAGTTTCTGCCCCTTTACCCACCTTCGTCATAATAAATTTTGTTAAAAATTATGTGAAGAGGAAAGGAAGTTAACAATTAGTGATTACTCATACTATATCATATTTTATGGCAACTGACTCCTCATTTACTGGAGAAATTTCTAGTTAGTATGATATTAACCTTCTGATCACATAACAAAACACTATCAATTCCAGATTTTCTATTCTTTACCTTTCCGGAAAATAGGAAGGATTACCCAAAACACTTCATTCACATCCAAAGAAGAAAAAGCCTACCTTTTACCATTTCTTTTCTCCTTTCATATCCCTCACCTAACCTTTTCCTCCAAGTTCCCAATCCAAATCCAAAATTGTGCCTAACTGTAGCTGCTTATTACTATATCTACCAAATATAGTTCAGTTCAATAGCTAACTTTATCGAGTTGTACAAATGTCACTCCACAATACATATAGTTACATGAACAATTTTATCAGTAAATCACAATCTAAAACAGTTGAAAAATAAATCAAATAAAAATTTGCAAAGAATCATGCTGAATAAATCTTACAGCTTCTTTGATGAAAACAGAAGAAGCCGCCCCTTTCCATTTAGGATCCGAGTCTGGGAAAATCTGCCCAATGTCAGGAAGCCCCAAAGCACCCAAAATTGCATCAACAACACAATGAAGTAACACATCACCTATGCCACAAAAACAACAACAAATTACCAATATAATCAAATTCCAACAAAAAAATACTCCCTCCATCCCAAAATAGAGCCCATCTCTAAAATTTTCATACAGTTTCCAACTTAACCCCGTAGTTAAGATTTACTATTTATTTATTTAAGTTTGGTAGTTCTAGTTTGTCCTAGTCTTTAGGGATTTATTTAGTTGAAAAGATCGTGCTTTGTAGGGACAAAAACTGGTTTTCATTGTCCAGTTTTTATTTTTGTATCAATCCCAACTCAATTTTCATAACAATTTGGTTTTTGTTCACAGCAGCAGCTAATTCCAGTCTTTTTTGATGGAGAAAACAAAGAAGAAATGCAGAAGCATCTACAACAACAAATTCCAGCAGCTAATGATCCCGAAAACTCACCAACTCCAACAGCTGATGAAACTTCACCAACAGCAACAGAATCTACTGATGCAGCAGCTGAATCACGTCTTTGCCGTGTTCAAAAGAGGCCCGGATGGATGACAGATTTTGAGGTACCCTGAATTGACCTATCCGAGAATCAAAATACTTTGCATTTTTTTTAGATCGTGATTCTAAAGTTTTTGAAGATGCTGTCAAAAACTCAAAATGGTGGGAAGGCGATGGATGATGAAATTGCCGCTATTGAAAAAAACAACACTTGGGAATTTACTGATCTTCCAAAAGGACACAAGACTATTGGTGTCAATAGGGTTTACAAGACAAAATTGAAGGAGAATGGAGAAGTTGATAAGTACAAGGCTCGACTTGTTGCAAAGGGGTACAAACAAGAATTTGGCGTCGATTACAAATAAGTGTTCGCTCCAGTAGCAAGTCTTGACACTATTTGGTTGGTGTTATCCACTGCTGCCCAAAACTCATGGCATGTCTATCAGCTTGATGTAAAGTCAGCATTTTTGCATGGGGAATTGGAAGAAGAGGTGTACATAGATCAACTTCCGGGATATATGAAGCAAGGTCACGAAAACCAGGTATACAAGCTAAAAAAGGCATTATACAGACTAAAACAAGCACATAAAGCTTAGTATAGTCGCATAGATGCTTACTTTGCTAAAGAAGGTTTTCTTAAATGTCCTTATTTACATACACTCTATATTAAAGTTGGAGCAAATGGGAAGATGGTTATTGTATGTTTATATGTTGATGACTTTATTTATGTTAGTAATGATGGAGTCATGCTTGCTGATTTTAAGAAATCTATCATAAATGAATTTGATATGTCAGATTTGGGGTTGATGCACTATTTTCTTGGCATCAAAGTAGTGCAATCTTCTACTGGTATCTTTATTTCACAAAAGAAATATGTCTTGGAAATTTTAGACAAGATCCAAATGAAGAATTGCAATCCAGTTTTGACTTCATCTGAACCCGGTTTGAAATTCACAAGATATGGAGAACAGAAAAAAAGGTGAATGTCACTCTTTAGAAGCAAATTGTTGGGAGTCTTATGTATTTGACGTCGACAAGACCAAATATTATGCATGTTGTTAGTTTAATCAGCCAATACATAGAGAATCCTATTGAAGTTCATCTCTTATCAACAAAGAGAATTTTTCACTATTTGAAAGGTACTACATATTTTGGAATTTTTTATAAAAATGGTGGAGAATCAAGTTTGATTGGTTTTTCAGATAGCGACTATGTTGGAGATATTGACGATTGAAAAAGTACTTCTGGTTTTGTTTTTATGATGAGTTCAGGAGCTCTATCTCTGTCAACTACAGAAGCTGAATTTGTTGCAGCTGCTTCATCTGCATGTCAAGCTATCTAGTTGAGGAGATTGTTTCAAAGTTGAACCACTTTAATGTCAGCAGCAAGGTCCAACAACAATCCATTGTGATAACATTTCGGCAATCAAGATTTCAAAAAATCCAATTTTGCATGGAAAGAGTAAGCATATTGATGTTAGATACCATTTTTTGCGTGATCTTTGCAATGATGGTATAATTGATTTGGTGTTCTGTAAAAGTGAAAATCAGGTTGCTGATATTATGACTAAACCACTTAAGCAAGCTGCGTTTGTGAAGCTTCGAAGAATGTTTGGTGTATGTTCTTCAAAGGATGTTGTTCAAGGGAGGGCATAACAGAATTGTTGAAGTCTGTTTATTCCTAAACTGATTTCTGCAGATATCAGTTAAATCAGTTTAAGGGAGGGTGTTAAGATTTATTATTTATTTATTTAAGTTTGTTAGTTCTAGTTTGTCCTAGTCTTCAGGGATTTATTTAGGACTAAAAGACAATTTGCACCCCAAACTTTACACCCTTGTTGACTTTTGCACCCTAAACCGAAAAAGGTGTCTAAGTACACCCCAAACTTTAATTACACGTAACAAAAAACATACTTTTGTCAGTTAACCGGTCAAAAGCGACCGGCTAAGGTTGTGATGTATATCTGGAAGGGTATTTGAGTAATTTTATTTTTATCTTCTCCAACATTAAGCACTCTCTCCTTAATATTATATAAAATCATTGCTTATGCCTAAGGAGAGAACAAGAGCAGAATTTGAGAAGAAAAAGTTTGAGAAGGAGAAAGAGAAGACTAATGAAGCTCAGAAAACTTTGAAGGCAGAAAAAAGTAGGGCCGATGAAGAAAGGAAGCTTGCTGCTGTTGAAGGGAAAAAGGCTGAGGAAGCTAGACATCAGTTGGAGAGGCTGAGTGTTGAAGTTGATGATTTAAGATCAAAGTTGGTTTCAGAGACATTAAAGTTTCAACAGGCAAATGAAAAGCTTGATACAGAAAAACAAAAGGTGATCAAAGAAAAAAGACGTGCAGATTTGGAGATGGCTAAACATTTATCCTCCACAAAATTGGTCGAGGCTCCTGGTAACCTTTCTATTAAACATCAATTCCTACCATGCCTAAGGAGTATCCAAAGGCACCCTGTCTCGCATAGGTCAACCGCGACTCAACAAATTTAAACTTGCCTCTGTTGCTGGCAAAAACCAGTGGCTTTGGCAATCCAGTAAATGTTGAATTTGACTCTAGGATAACAAATTCTGTTACGTAAGGATACAATTCTTTCCACCCTATTGTAAGGAGGTACAGCTCATTACTGAATAACACTGCATCAAAAACACGCCTTGGGAACTCACGGATCCCCCAACCATGAAGTTTGCATAAATTCTCCATTGATGCATTCTCATGATAATAGTGAGGAATTTCATGGAACGGCTTGGGTGGAGCTTCCCATAGTGGCCGTAAGAAGTATGATATCTTCTGTCCGTGTACAGACCAAAGACACATGTTGGGACGAAAACCAATAGGAAGATATATGTTTTCAAATCCAGCCCACGCATAATACAACGTAATCTTGACATGCACAAAACACGGCCAGATCCTCCACAAAATTGGTCGAGGCTCCTGGTAACCTTTCTATTCAACATCAATTCCTACCATGCCTAAGGAGTATCCAAAGGCACCCCGCACTACTTATGCTATCAAAACCCAATTCCAAATCTACCATCTATTTCAGGCCAAAACAAAAACCCAGCCTTTCAAATCAAGAGTTTGTAAAGGATTACCACGGCCACAGTCCCCACCAATTTTACCTAATAAAAACCAGCAGCAATTTTTATTCATTCAAACCACAAAGATTACCAATCAAAAAATACCCAGTTCATAATTAATCCCCAAATTTACAATTTTCATACAAATTTTCCCAAATTAAAACAAACCCAGTTCAAATTACACCAAAAAGATACAAATGGGAATCTTCCGATTCCATTTTCACCAAACCCATGCTCAATTTCTCACCAAGAATCTTCAATCTCAAGTGGGTATTTGAGTTCTCAGCAGGAATCTTCAATTTCAGCCGGGAATTTGAGTTCTAAGCTTAGTTTTGGGCCTAAGAATACGGAGAGATAAAGAAATGAGTGATTTTTGGAAGCAGCCTAATGGGTTAGGGTATAGGCCATGTTTGGATTTTAGTAGGGAATATGAGAAATCAAGTGTGGAGATTATGAAGGATAGGAAAAGGTATTTGATGGTTGTGGTTTCTGGTGGTATGAATCTCATACCAGCAGAGGAATCCAAGCGCCTGCATCACGTCGGTGAGCTCGGCGACAGAGATCTTTCCGTCACCGTTGGCGTCGAACCGGTTGAAGACGCACCTTTTTCGGTTTGTGAGTGGGAAGGAGAGGAGAGAAATAGACAAATAGAGAACACGGATAAAGTGGAGGAGAGAGAGAAGGAAAAGACTTAAATGACCTTCCAGATATACATCACAGCCTTAGCCGGTCATTTTTGACCGGTTAAATACAAAAAATTTATTTTTTGTTACGTGTAATTAAAGTTTGGGGTGTACTTAGACACCTTTTTCGATTTAGAGTGCAAAATTCAACAAGGGTGTAAAGTTTGGGGTTCAAATTATCTTTTAGTCTTTATTTAGTTTAAAAGATTGTGCTTTGTGGGTAGAGAGAGTGGTTTTCATTGTCCAGTTTTATAGGATCTTAAGTTAGTGGTAATTTTGTTTTGTTATTTCCCTTTCTATGTAATGCCTATTTATAGGCTACTTTTATCAATGAAAAGACATGAACTTCCAGTTTTTATTTTTGTATCAATCCCAACTCAATTTGCATAACAAAATTTGGTTTTTAAATATATGATAGTTTAGCTACTCTTCATGCTGATTTTAGAATTTAGGTCTTTTCTTAAAACACGGGAAAATGAAGATTTTTCAAACATACAAAAATCACATCTTGGAAAGGAGGATTACTCATAGTTCATATACATATATATAAACAAATTAGTAGTACACAAATTTACAGGTATTTAATTATAGATTACCGTCGGAGTGAGCCTCGCAACCTTTCTCAAAAGGAATGTCGATGCCACCGATTATTAGAGGGTAACCAGGTTCTAATCGATGCAAATCGAAGCCGTGGCCAACTCTGAAAGGGAGGGATTTCGACGGAGTGGAGGCACTTTGCCGCTCAATTTCGACGGCGCTTGTAGTCGCGGCGGCGACGGCCACCGCCGGAGAAGGTCTTGGGTTGGAGTGGAGAGAGAAAGAAGAGGATGAAATTATAGTAGGAGTAGCAGAGTACCTTGTGAGGCGATTTGAGATAGATTTAGTTGGAATTGAAGTAGCGGCATAACAGAGTGAATTCGCCAAGGCCATTTGATTGATTTGGTTTGAGTTTTATGTGCGTGGTGTTTAGTTATTTCGGTTGCAGAGCTCACTGTATAACTTGGGGTCGAAAGATTCAGAAAACAACAACCGGCTCTGCCTGCGGCTCCTTTTCCACGGGTTTTGGAATACAGTCTATCTACGGCGACAGTAAGTTCCGACAGGTCTAGCGACCGGTCCAAAAAATATTATTTATTTATTTATTTTTGCTTTGACTCTCAACAAATTTATAGTGTTTATTCGGACTAGAATTTTTACATAAATCAGTTATTTAAGTGTAATTTGAATATGTATTAAAAATAATATTGTAAAGACCGTAAAACACTATATATATCTAAATTATACCTAAATTACTATATATTTTTTTGAAAGTCAAACCAAAAAAAATAAAAAATTGAACCGATCTATCTTTTTTGTTTGGAACATGCGGCCTGATTTCAACAGCTCAAGTGGCGCATGTGTCTGCTCTGCACTTCTATATTTTGAGAAACAAAAAATTGAACATAAAAATTAGATATGAGTGTATATAAAATTTATTTATTTGTATTTTGACCTTAATGATGGGTTAAAATATAAATAAGTAAAATTTAAATACACTCATGTCTAATTTTTATGTCCAATTTTCATGTCCACCTACAAGAGCTCATTTTAAAATGACATAGAAAATGTACTCTCTCCTTTAATATGTCATTTTAAAATTGTGCATAAATATTAAGAAAATAATTATATAACATTAAATATAATATTAATTGTTTATATTATTCTTGTATTAAAAAAAGAAGGTGTTATTTATTGGACAAAAAATAGTGAGAAAACCAAAGTTATATTTAATATTTGGGGTAATATTGAAAATTAAACAATTAATGCTTAATTAAAATTCTTAAACGACAAATATTAAGATACAAAAATATTTTTTTAAAACAACGTTTAAAAAGAGATAGAGGGAGTACCAAATTTTTGGATTCATTTTTTTCACAGTCCTTCTAGGGGGACCGGACTTTGTCGACGGATATAGCGACCGGCCAAATTTTTTTTTATGACTTCTAAATAATTTATAATATTTATTAGGACTGAAATTTTTACAAAATTCAATCATTTAGGTGTCATTTATACAGTCTGTGCAACCCTGTTTTTTACATGTATCTAAATGATATTTAAATCGCTGAATTCTATAAAAATTTTATTTCCAATAAAAATTATAAATTATTTGAGAGTCATTAAAAAATAAAATTAGCCGATCACTAGACCGGTCGACAAAGTCAGGTTCCCTAAGAGTTTTTCTTTTTTTCATCAAGAGAGTTCTTTTTTTCATCCAGAGAGTTGGGGGAGTTGGGAAAAAACTTGGTAGAAACTTGACTTATTTTTGAAGGGTGTGTTGAATTTTGATGTGTTACTAACAAGTAAATTCAAATATAAGATCTTGCACAATGAAAAAAGAAGAAGAAGGTATTTATCATCGATTATCAGCTTGATATGAGTCGTTACACTTAACTCTTTATTAAAAGGGTTAATTTTATGACATGTAATTTATTAACGTAGTAGAGCCATATTATTTGAGATAATATTTAACACAAAAAATTTAACCCTAAATAATACCCAAATTATAATAGTAGGATTGCATATTTGTGGAACTAATTTTATTCTCTCTCTCTCTCTTCTTGGGTGATTATTCAAAAAGTGTCCGTCATATACAAGGATAAATTCATCCGATATAAATATTGATGTGTGCGGGTACATAGAATAGGAGATTGAAAATAAGGGTACCATACATATTTTGTTATTATTAGGTCATGATATTTTACATATTGGATCGAATGGTTTGGGCCGAATTATTTAATTAATTTATCAGGTCATTTTAATTGGGTTCGGTCAATTGGATCAACCTTGTTGGATCTTTAGAGTATTGAGCCTATTCATTAGACCGACCCATTACATATTTAATATCTTCCTTTGGGTATTGACCGATAATGATAGCAAAAGATAGCAGTTGACCGAGATCTCTGTCATGCATTAATATGGATGGGATTATAGTCAATGCATTATTTGAAAAACATGGGGATGATGTAGCGGTTTCTACATGCAATGATCGAGATCACTGTAGTGGGAGGCGTATCAGCGACAAGATGGGTGGTACGATGAACAGGCTAGTAGTATATGATGATAGCAAGGAAGTCATCCAAGACCAGGTAACTGATAATTTTATCTCTCTCAATACACTAGATATTTTATCCTCCATTGTTAACCTTGTGATCGCAGATCTTGACTCTCACGCTCGAAGTTATCCCCCTGACCGAAGCCCCGCCAAGCTTTTGGTGTCGATCGTGTTTATTGTGCAGGATCAGAGCGTCTTACGTGATTGGGACGTGGAAGAAGATCTTGGCGTTAACATTAGTGCTAGAAGGAGGGGTGTGTTCTAGTGCTTTTGAGTTTTCAATCACAAGCTTTCAGTTATTTTACGTCGGAAGATGGTGACGAGTAGAACTGTTACACTGGAAGGACAGCCGATGGCTGTATGTTCTTCCATACAACGTATTTCTGTCAGGGATCGTTTGGGTCCCTCAAAGAGTACTCACGACAGCGCGGCTTCCAAACACGATTCAGGGGGTTCTCGTTCAAGAGCTCATGGTGAAGCCAGAAGGAGGTTGGTCTTTGCTGCTGACAAAGAGCGTGATCGTGGCTGAAAGCGAGTAGAAGGTACCCCGCCTAGAACTCAGCACCGAAGTGGTCAGGATGATAAAGTTGCCAAACTGGCGAAGATGGCAGACGAAGAAGATAAAGCTTTGGAAGTTCTTTTAAAGCAGGGGGAAGATATAGTTGAGCAGATGCTTCGGATGGCCGAGCTGAAGGATGAGGCGTCCAGTCATGTTCAATCCGAGAGGCATAGTAAATCTAGAGATGTGCAACAGGGAGAAGGGAAAGAGCCTGTGCACTCTGGTCATGTATCTCGAGGTCGTCCTCAAGATCGAAGGAGATCAAGAAGCAGAACTCCTGAGGTATCAAAGAAAGCACTTTATCTTATTGGTTCTTAGGAACACGATGGCAGTAGGTGAAAGAGTAGATCTAGAGAACATATTCCAGAGACTACAAAGAAGGTGCATCGACTTGATTATTCTCACCACGATGACAGAGCTACACGCCGAAGTAGGTCCAAGAGTCCATCAAGAGCAGTGGGTTCTGATGGAAGAGGTCGATCTACTCAGAAAAAGAGGATATCTCCGGAGAAAGAAGTTTCTTCACAGCTGGAAGGTGTAGACTTTCTGGTTAAGGAGTTGAAAGAGCTTCGTAAGCAGTTGGCACAGGTTTAGCAGGTTAAGGATACTCCGGGGAAGAAGGCATCTCCTTTTTCTTCGAATATTCTGAAGGAGAAGGCAGATGCCACCAAAAAGTTACCCCACATGGAGAGTTACGATGGGTCTGGATATCCTTATGACCATAGCCAGGCGTTTGATAGGCTGATGGATTATTATGACTTTACCGATGCTGCTAAGTGTCATACCTTTCTGACGACATTGAGAAAGGATGTGAGGCAGTGGGTGGGGACTTTGCCTGCGAATTCAGTATCGTCATGGTCTGGGCAATGCGACAAGTTTCATGCTCGTTTTAAGAGCAACAGAAGGAGAGGAAAGCCTACGGGTTCTTTGGCACAGGTCCGACAGTTTTCAAATGATTCCTTAGGTCTGTATGTGAAGCGCTTCAGGGAAACAGTTGGCCAAGTGACAGACCTCAATGATCTTCAAGCTGTCGAGTTATTTCAGAACGGTTTAAATTTGGTGAAGTCTGAGAAGTTGGTGAAGAAGTTGATGTTTCACCATCCGAAGAGTTTGGCTGAAGCTTTTGATAAAGCTGAGGGCTATATTGTGGTGGAGGAAGCTATGAATAGCTTGAAGCGTCCTTCTTCGGATAGAATGAAAGAGGCAGATACCATAGCTGAAGGCGATCAAAGGAAGGGGGGAGGAAATAATGATCGGCCAGAGGGCAGTTCGAAGAAGTACAACAAAAATTGGCGTCAAGGAAGTAATCGCCCACCTGCTCCTACCTAAAAGGTGAATAAGGTATACACCAAACTGAATACGGATAGGTCGGTAATATTGGATCAGATCAGGAATCAACCGTACTATGAACCACCTCGTGATAATATTAAGCCTGGACTGGGCAACACTCGAAAATTTTATGGCTATCATCAGGCCGCAGGTTACGACACGAATGAATGTTGTAGTTTGAAGGACTTTGTGGAGAGAAAGGTTCAGAGTGGTGTGTTAGTTCAGTATGTGTCCGGAAGGGATCATCAACAGGATCATCCGAACGATGATCGAACTGTTCAAGTGGTTCAACTAGTTCAGCCTGTATAACCTGCTCCAAATCAGCCACCAAGGCACGTCGTTGATGTAATTACTAGTGGGACGGCAGGAAAATTGGTAGGGAAGAAAAGGCGGGGTTATCTGGATTCGGTTATGTCCGTGGCAGGTGTTCTCCCGAAGATCGACAGACCGTATCTAGGCACAGTTATATCTTTCACTGATGAGGATTATCCTTCGGATCCCATCGAACCCCATAAAGGAGCGTTGGTGATAACTGCACAAGTGGGTTCGGTGGACATGAAGCGGATGATGATCGACAACGGGTCCTTTGTTGACATTCTTTATGCCCATGCTTATCAGAGGATGCATCTGGATGGGCGAAAGATGGAGGTTGGGATGGAGGCCCCCTTATATGGATTTAGCAATGATCCAGTTAAAGTTGCAGGCACTATTGAGCTACCAGTAATCTTCGGCACAGCTCCTCGGCAAGTAGAAATAACATGTAAATTTTATGTTGTACATGTAGATTCGGCTTACAACGCCATACTGGGTAGACCTACTTTGACATCCCTCTAAGCTGTGACTTCTATTCCTCATTTTAAGATCAAGTTCCTAATAGCACATGGAGTTGGAGAGGTAGCAGGGGATCTGGATCTGGCCAAACGCTGTTATCGGAATGTCGTAATTGCTTCGGGGTGGGGGTCAGCAAGCAGAAGTAGACTATGGCGATAGAGATTGAGCCATTTATTGAAAGCAGTTCAGAGCCATTAGTCATTCCAGCTGGAGAAACGGAGGAGTTCGAGTTAATTCCCGGCAAGAGGGATAAAATGGTGAAGATAGGTTCGGGTCTACCGGAACCTCTCCGGACAAACCTTATCGAACTTCTTCGTTGTTATGCAGACATCTTCTTATGGGAGCCCAAGGATATGCCCGGAGTCAGCCAAAAGATTTCAGAGCACCGATTGGATGTGGACCCATCGAAGAAGCCAGTTCGGCAGAAAAGATGGATTTTTTCACCTGAGCGTCAGAGGATCATCGATGAAGAGATTGCAAAGTTACTTGCTAAAGACTTCATCTTTGAGATAGACTATCCGGAATGGATGGCTAATGTGGTGTTGGTCCAGAAGCAGAATGGGAAATGGTGGGTTTGCATTGATTACACGGACCTGAACAAAGCTTGTCCGAAGGACTTCTATCCTTTTCCTCACATTGATCAGCTCATTGATGCGACTTCGGGGTATGCACTACTAAGCTTTATGGATGCTTTTTCAGGTTATCACCAGATTTCTATGTGCAAAGAGGACATTCCGAAGACAGCATTCATCACACACCGTTCGGTGTATGCCTACAAGAAGATGACATTTGGCTTGATAAATGCTGGAGCTACCTATCAGAGAATGATGAACTTCGTCTTCTAGAAGCAGTTGGGGAGAAATATGGAGGTGTATGTGGATGAAATGATAGTGAAGAGCATGATCGTTCGGAAGCACTTAGATGATCTAGAGGAATGCTTTCAGACGGTCCGTCATCATAACCTAAGGCTAAATCCCACTAAATGCACCTTCGGGCTCGGTGCAGGGAAGTTTCTAGGCTATCTGGTCAGTCAGAGGGGCATTGAGGCCAATCCAGAGAAGATCCAGGCTATTTTAAACATGAAAACTCCTCAATCATTCAAAGATGTTCAACGTCTAACTGGGAGGATTGCAGCTTTAAGGAGATTCATGTCCAAATCGGCAGAAAGATGTTTGCCGTTCTTCGACACGTTTAAGGGACCAAAGAATGCAAAGACGTTCCAGTGGAGTTTGGAGTGCGAAGACGCCTTCCAAGGAATAAAGACGTATTTGTCTTCGGCACCTTTGCTGGTGAAGCCAATACCTATTGAGCCGCTATACTTATATCTGGAAGCTAGTTCGTTGGCAATGGGAGCGGTGTTGGTTCGAGAGATGGAGGGAAAGCAGCATCCAGTTTATTATGTCAGTCATGTCCTAAGGGATGCTGAAACAAGGTACCCGAATATTGAAAATTTTGCCTTTACTTTGATGATAGCTAGTAGAAAGCTTAGGAAATATTTTCAAGGTCGGCTCTTGGTGGTTTACACGGATCAGCCTTTGAAGAAAGTAATGAGCAACCCTGAAGTATCGGGGAGGTTGGCTGCTTGGACAATGGAATTGTCTCAATTTTTCATTGAATATCATCCCCGAACTGCTATAAAGGGTCAAGCTTTGGCTGATTTTATGGTGGAATGCTCGTTTTCCAAAGCTGATGAAGATTTGGTAGAAAGTGACCGATCGAAGCGATTCGCGATACTTCACCTGATCGAGAGTTCGTGAACGTTGTACGCAGATAGGTCTTCTACTTTGGACGTTAGTGGAGCAAGGATTAACTTGACGAGTTCAAAGGGATTCAAAATGCAACAGGCCATCAGATTTGGGTTCAGAGCAATGAACAATGAGGCAGAGTATAGGGCGGTATTAGTAGGAGTTCGATTGACGAAGAGTCTGGAAGTTCAGAAGTTGATCATTTATAGCGACTCTCAGCTGGTCGTCAAGCAAATTTCTAGGGAGTATGAAGCTAGAGGTTCGAGAATGATCAAGTATTTGGCAGAATTGAAAGATCGGCTTCAGTATTTCATCTCCTATGAGTTTCAGGGTGTAGAGCGTAATGACAATTCTATTGCTGATGCATTGTCGAAGCTGGCTACTACGAATGCTAATAACTTTGATGGTTCAGTTTACTTGGAGATTCTGCAGCAGCCTAGTATCCAGCATGAGGTGGTGATGTGCATTAAACATTCTAACTGTTGGATGACTCCTTATCTGGATTATCTGGCAGATGGCGTCCTTCCTTCGGATCAGATGTTGGCTAAGAAGATTAAGTACAAGAGTGCCAACTTTGTTCTTATTGATGGGGATCTTTATCGAAGGGCTTTTTCGTCTCCGTTGTTGAAGTGTTTGATTCCATCCGAAGCTGAATATGCTCTTCGAGAAGTTCACGAAGGCATCTATGACAACCATATGGCTGCCAAGTCATTAGCCTACAAAGTACTTTGTCAGGGGTACTACTGGCCTACAATCTTCAAGGAAGCTACGGAGTACGTAAAGAAGTGCGAGAAGTGCCAATTCAACAGTCCGATCCCGCATCAGCCACCAAAATAGCTATACTCGATCTTCTCTCCTATACCCTTTGCTGTCTGGGGGGTAGATATACTGGGTCCATTGCCGAAAGCTAAAGGTCAGGTCAGTTTTGTTATAGTCGCCATTGATTATATGACCAAATGGGTAGAAGTAAAGCCACTTAGGTTGATAACAGAACAAGAATGCTTAAAGTTCATGAAGGAGTCAGTTGTGTTTCATTTCAGAATTCCTAAGGTGGTAATTTCGGACAACGGACGCCAGTTCGTGGAATAGAAGTTTGAAGCATTTTTGAAGGAGTTTGGGGTTCAGCATAGAAAGACTTCGGTGGCTCATCCACAGTCGAACGAACAGGTCGAGGTGACCAACAGAACGCTGTTGAATGGGATCAAGCGTAGACTGGATGAAGCTAAAGAAAGATGGCCAGAGTAGCTGCTCAGCGTATTATGGGCTTATCAGACTATACCGAGGACTACAACAGGAGATTCACCTTTCAGATTGGCCTATGGTACTGATGCCTTAGTCCCAGTTGAAATTGGATCTCCAAGTCTTCGGGTCAGTCAGTACAAAGAGATATACAATGAAGAAGAGCTAAAGATCAATCTTGATTTGCTCGAAGAAGTCAGGGAAACAGCTTTGATTAGATTGGCAGCCTATCAGCGAAGAGTGGCTAAGCATTACAATAAAGGGGTAAAGCTTCGCAGATTTGAAGTGGGAGATTTCATCCTCAGGGAAGTCGAAGCATCTACACCTCAAAACTTGGGAAAGCTGATGCTGAATTGGGAAGGACCGTATAAAGTTGTTGAAGTACCGAAGCCAGGGACTTATCGGTTGAGGCATTGGACGGATCAGAGATTAAGAACACTTTGCATGCTGGTAGACTTCGGAAATATTTTCAGTAAAGATTGAGTTAGTCTCCCGGAAGTCTGTAAATGTTTGGATCATCATCAATAAAAGATTCATTTTTCCTCAATTGATCTTCTCTTCATTGGTCCAAACTTCACCGGAGTAAGGAGGTTCGGGTGGACTCGCTGACCATTCAATGGTAGCCTTATCGGTAGGAGTGTCATTATGAATTTGCTAGAACCCCGAGTGGTAAGAAAACTTCATCGATGTAAGGAGGTTCGGGTGGACTCGCTGACCATTCGATGGTAGCCTTATCGGTAGGAGTGTCCTTATAAATTTGCTAGAACCCCGAGTGGTAAGCAAACTTCATCGGTATAAGGAGGTTCGGGAGGACTCACTGACCATTCGATGGTAGCCTTATCGGCAGGTGTGTCCTTATGGATTTTTTAGAACCCCGTGTGGTAAAAAAATTCCATGGTCCTTATAAATTTGTTATACCCTGCGTGGTAAACAAGATCTCGATGGTGCAAGGAAGATCAGATGGATTAACCTTATACACAATCTATCTCACACTTCGGTAACGATAAGTATGCATTACTTTATTTTGTTCAAGTGTTGAGTTCGGTTCATTGAGTTCGGTTTATGTTATTCTTTAACATAATTGTTACATGATTTGCTTGTTTAACATTTTAAGTTAAGTTCAAGGGTAACTTGTACAATTTTCAAATTGACTGATGCTGAATTATTGACAAGAAACGAACTAAACAGAAATTATGAGAAACAAAATTGAAATTTCATTAATATTTAACTATTTGCATACAAAAGGTAGAAATTTTTACAAAAATCCTAGACTAGGAAGAAGTAATAACATTTTCAGGCGTTGTCCTCGCCATCTGAAGAATCCAGAAGAGCTGGATTTACCTTGGCCATGACTAGTTTGGCTTTGCCTCGGCTTCGGCAGATCTCATAGCCTTCAGAGTACATCTTGACGATTTCACTATTCAGCTCATTAGATTTTCGGTACTCCTCTTGGATTTGTTTACGAAGTTCTTCGGTCAAGGGGGGACCTAACTCCTCCAAGGCTTGCAACTTACTTTAAAGCTTGCGACGTCTGACCAAGTGTTTTTCTTTATCGACTCGGGCCTTCATCTGGACTTCATCGATTTGTTTCGCCAAGCTCAGATCGGTTGTAGCTAACTCTTCGTTTTTAGTCCTCAGAACCTCGTTCTTGTTAACTAGGTCAGCGTTCATATCGGTTAGAGCCTGTTGACTGGCCTTAGTCTTCTTCAGCTCTTCCTTGGAGGTCTTCAGTTCCTCTTTGGTTTGAGATAGGTCCTTCTGAAGGCATTCATTGTTGAAGAGGGCAATATCA
This sequence comes from Panax ginseng, assembly GCA_020205605.1. Lineage (NCBI taxonomy): Eukaryota > Viridiplantae > Streptophyta > Magnoliopsida > Apiales > Araliaceae > Panax > Panax ginseng. The sequence continues at coordinate 46,374,771 of CM035131.1, forward strand.
CAGTCATGTCTCGCCTTCGCCAAGGCAGACTGTAATATTGCATTCTCTCTTCTTGCAGCTTCATCTCCGGCTTCAGCTTCTATATACTTTGGATGTAAACGCGCAAAGACAGCATTCGCCTGCATATGTTCAAAATTATTCAATCAGTTTCAAATATTTAAGCATGAGGAGAAGCATTATTCAATCAATTCAATCAATTGGAGAAAGATATTTACATTTGCCTGGTAACTCATGCCTTCATCAATCAAATCCCTGATTGAGCTGTTGCCAAATCGGTGATCGTCTGTTTCCCTGAAGAAAGCATTAAATAGTTGGAATGGGAAGTTGGCATTGAATTGCAGCCATAAGGTTGGTGATGTCATAGCCTCATTCTGAAATTCATGATATGAAGGCTTTGAGGGAGAGGGCATGGTTCGTTCAGGAGTGGGTAGTGGATCAGTATAGATGTTTTCAGGTGACGGAGATCGGGCTGGAGAGGGATTGTGAGGTGGTGAGGGGACGGATTCTGAGCTCGGCTGGCTGGCAGACGGTTGTTTCTTTTTCGGGATAGTGCTGGGACGGGTTCGACTTGTTCTTCATCATCAGAGACTTGAATCTTAACAAGGATAACTAGGGGAAAATCGACTGAGGATGAAGGCACCTGAAGCTCGTCGGTAGAAAGAGGAGTGACTTTGGTTCGTAAATTCTTGACGCGAATGGCTCGGGTCCTTTCGTCTATGGGCATATCAAGCAAACTTCCTCGGACAGGTGCTAGGTTGGTGGTTGGTACAGGTCCTAGGATGGGTTCAGGTTCTGTTGGTGTTGGAATGGATTTGGGTTTTCAGATAGCTCTTTTCTTTCAGCGGGGTTGAAGGGATTCTTCCGCTGGAATGGGATCATTAGCTTCTGGGTCGTTGGTTTGGGGTTCAGCAGTGGGTGTTTCAGTGATTGGGTTATCCTCGGGTGGAGCTTCCAACATGGGAGTTTCAGCATTTGCTTCTGTGGACTTTCCCGATAGGAAATCTTCTAGATCTCTCTCATCTGAAGTGGTTGGTCTAATCAGAGATACTGTAGAGAGAAAACAACCACATATCAGAATTATGTCAGTAAAAATACCAAATAATTGTATATCGAGACAGTTCACAACTTACATTTATGGTTGTACAACCATGCCTGCTTGGTAAAGAGTCCATATTTCCACTCTTCCTTGGGGAAGTTGTCAAAAAGCTCTACCATCTAATTCACACGTTCTTCGGGAATATCTCCAAAGTCGGCAGAAACTTTATCGTGAGTTACCCAATTCGGCAAAGAGGCGATCTCTGGTCCTTTGATGAAGAACCATCCTTTGTGCCATCCTTTGTTGCTGGAAGGGGTGGAGACTAACGAACGTCTGTCAAATTTTTCACCTGCCTTCGGTGATTGTTTCCTTATAGCCTTGAATCCCTTCTCTCGGGATTGACCGATCGTGTATACAGTGAAGAAGAAATCGAGAGTGGGTTCAACGCCTATCTCGTGGCAAAAGGCGATGAAAGCAAGAATGTGTATGTATGAATTCGGCACTAATTGGGCAAACCCAACACCGATAAACCCTAAAATGGTAATAAGGAAGATGTGAAGAGGGAATCAAACCCCCTTTTCAAGTAGAGTTACCGGGACGGCCGTCCAACCTTCCGGCCGCTGATACATTTTCTCGTCAGACCTTGGAACTCTCACCTGATAAGTGTCGGGGATTTGATATCAAGTTCGGATCCATCGTAATTCAATCTCTGTTATGTTAGAAGGAGTATTGGCATGAGAGTAACGCTCCTTACTCCTGAAGAATTCAGAGGGAGTAGGGAGGGGTTTTGGAGGTGGTTTCTTGCTTGTAGTCGCGTCTTTGGGGTTAGAGTTTGTAGCTTCTTTATTAGGACTGGGATTCGGTAGAACAGTGCTGATAGGGGTTATAAGGATGGGAGAACCTTGCTCGGAATCCTGAGAAGCCATTGTTAGCGAGTTGTAGAGAAAGGAAGAAAGCTCAAGAGAAAAGGAGAAGGTCAGGAGTCGTCTAAATTTCAAATTGACAGGTAAAACTGTCAAATTTGGTGAAATTTGCTTTTTATATTGACGGTTGCACGGAGTACGAGGTCAGCACATTTAATTATTGGTAATGATAGAGAAATTGAATGGGTAGCGTCCGATTCAATCCTCAATTTTTGAACTTTTTGGGCCTTTCAGTTGGACTTCTAATTTTAGTTTACCTTATTATTTTTCTTTACCATTTGGGCCTTGATGAGTTTCAGTTTGGGCCTCTTTTAATCCTATCAAGTTCTTCATATCATGGACTATTTATAGTTTTCTATTAAACATCATGTTTAATAAAAAACTAGGGGGCAATGTTGGGTCATGATATTTCACATATTGGGCCGAATGGTTTGGGCCGAATTACTTGGTTAATCTATCGGGTCATTTGAGTTGGGCTCGGTCAGTTGGGTCAACCTTGTTGGATCTTTAGAGTATTAGGCCTATTCATTAGACTGACCCATTACATATTTAATATCTTCCTTTGGGTATTGACCGGTAATGATAGCAAAATATAGCAGTTGACCAAGATCTCTGTCATGCATTAATATGGGTGGGATTATAGTCGGCCAGCGGTGGAAAACAGGGGGATGATGTAGCAGTTTCTGCATGCAGTCGGCTGAGATCACCTGTAGTGGGGGACTGTGTCTGACAGTAGTGGGTGACAGTAGTGGGTGGTTGGAGAGTATATGATAGCAAGGAAGTCATCCAGGACCAGGTAACTGATAATTTTATCTCTCTCAATATACTAGATATTTTATCCTCCATTGTTACCCTTGTGATCGTCTATACTGACTCTCACACCTGAGCTATCCCCCGACGGTCGAACCCGTCAAGCTTTTGGTGTTGATCATGTTTATTGTGCAGGATCAGAGCATCTTACGTGATTAGGATGTGGAAGAAGATCTTGGCATTAACAGTTTTATTTTTTAGGTTACAGCTGTACGCTAGTCGCAATTTATATTTTATTTAAAAGTTTAATTTTCTAATATACTTGTTATTTTTAGAATTTTGCAGATGAATAGATGGTAAAGGATTAGCAATGGTGCAGTGCGGTAGCAGATAGCAAATGATTTAGTACCGCATCGGTCTTAAAAAAAATTAGATGTCATAAGTCTACTAAAGTAGGTGTCTGAATTGGAGCTGAAGTGTAAGCCACTTAAAAGGTTAAGATTGAAGATGAGATCTACTTCAATTATTGGATTGGGCAGACAAGTAGGTGAAGATGTCTATAAAAAGGAAAGGAGTCGAAATCAGATGACACGACTACCAAAATCTCACCAGGTGGTTCATCCTCCTAAATCGCACCGCGCCAACAAATAATTATAAATAAAATAAATTAAAATAATACAATAAATAAAACAATATCAAATATTAAGAATTTGAATAATTTAATAATAATTTCGTAGTATCATAAATACCTTATCATCATAAGTTAATACAAAACGTAAATTAAGGTTGTGTTTGATAAACCTGGGAATTAAGATCTGAATAGTTATGATGTCTTAATAAATTAGATCATCTGAATGGTTATGAGGTCTAAATCTAAAAAATTGTTTGATAACTAAAAATTAAGTTGTCTCTTAATGACACTATTTTACCATTTTAAAGGGTAAAATTTTATTTAATAATTTTAAATATTCAATTTAATAAAAATGAGTGCATAATATTGTAGAATATATTTATATAAAAAAAATTATCAAAAAAAATTCATTAAGAGGTACCTCTTAATTATTAAGATTTCATTTTCTGCCTTACTGATTAAGAGGCATTCGGAGGTAGCAAAAAAATAAACAAACAACATCATGCCTCTTAGCGAATAAGAAGCAGTCCATTAAGAGGCAATCAGATGTAAACAAACAACACCTAAGAGTATTTTTAATTTGATTCTATCTTATAATCTTCTTCGTTCCAAACCCATGGACACATATTTAATATTTTAATATATGCATAATACATTGGTTAAAATGTGTTGCACCACTAGTTCATGCATCTAGTGCAGTTCGGTGAGGTGCATCACTGGATCAACATCAGTACCACATAGGACTGAGCAAAAAACGAGTATAACCAAATTACCGAACCGAAATAATTTAACCAAAATTTCCTGATAATTCGGTTATTTTTAACAATTTAGTTATACCCGAAATAATTTACGGTGTACGGTTAGTTAATACGGGTTTTAATTTTGGGTTAATTAGTCTAACCGAATAACCGAATAAAGAGTTAAACTTATACTTATCTGATTTATATAAGACCCCAACTTTTTATGAATAAATATTTAATTTTTTCTAATTATTATTTTGAATAGTAAGGTGTTGATTTAATAAATGTTATAGATGTGGGTGATATGTGCAAATTTTACAAAGTAAGCAAGTTGTCATAAAATATTCGCTTAGTCGGGGAATATTTTTTTTGTCGGGAAATATCCATACGACGACGCAATCATTGGTGGACCACATAACGGAATAACTGTCAGATATAGAAAGCGATAGAAATAACCTTTTTATAAAAAATAACGGCAAAACTTTTATCGTTAACTGTTGAAATACCCGGTGATAAAAGTAAAGTAATACGTGTGGTTGCACAATAGCACATGGTATTGCACTGTATCTCTGATTATTGATTCTTACGTAAGAAGTCATTCAATTTCTTTCAATAATTACCACAGGAATTGTTGCACAGTATCTCATATTATTGATTCAATTGTTGTCACAGTATCATCTGCACAATATTTTATATTATTAAATTAATAATTGACATGACACAATTATTCATATTATTAGTTAGCATTATTGACAATGTCTAGAAAGTTCTGTCGAGGAAGGGGTTAGGTTATATAATTGTGCGCCAATAAGGATAAATCCTTATCGGAAAGTCCCCTCTTTCCTGAGAATGATCTGATTGTTAATATTGTGAGCTTATAATATTAATTGTGAATAATTATTATGTGGTGGATATTGGTTTAATTTTAATATAAATGATGAAGGAATTTAGCACGAAACATTTGTTGAAAGTTTGGCATATTTTCCTATGAAATCACAATTATTTTCTCCGATAAAATATTCATTTAAATATACTATTATAATATTACATTATAATAATGTGATAATATAATAATATAATTTTATTTATAATTTAAATGGTAATATTATTATTATTATTATGTGACGCCCCCAAAATAGGTATACATCACCCATTCTGAGTCGCCAAATACATGGTACAGAATACAAATACAAACTTAAATATACAACATGAGCCTGTAAGTTTTAATACAAATATTGTCTTCTGACAATATTCAAACTCAAAATAAGTCCTCATTACATTTATTATCACACTATTTCACGTAATAGTGAGGACTACTAATGCAACCATACGGACCGTCATTTCATTCCCCGACTAGTCCAAATTTATATTCTCACTTCAAGAGAACATTGAAAGAAAAGGGTGAGCTCAACTAGCCCAAAGAAGAAATATTATGACTAAGATAATGCGTAATAAATCATCCTTAGCCTTCAACAAAGATAACAACTTATAGAATATAATAGACAACAAGTTTTAGATCAATAAGCGCAATGAAAACAATACATTAGAAGAGTCAAGTAGAGCATAAAATCTACTATCTTCTTTGATTTAAAAGATTTATCATCAATTTTATATTTGAGACTCAATTTTAATAAATAATCCACATCATCGAATCATCCCCGCACTACTAGCCAATGATATTCTTTAGTATCACGACCATGAATTATCCTTGCACTACGGGCCAAAGATAATCGTGTTTTCATCAACGGTCATAATCATGCCATATAACAATTCATCTTTGCACCCTTGGCCGAAGAGAATCCATGACCATAATCATACCAAAACCTGTCCATCAATGCACTACAAGCCAATGAGGATTTTTATCACATCATTTGTAACATTACGGTCATGATTATAACGAATAATCCCTGGTCATAATCATACTAAGTCCATCTATGGACTACGGGTAAAAGATGACTTTCATAACAATATAAGCATGAGGATGATGACAATGACATAATAATTCAATAAAACAAGTTCAAGGATAAATTTTTAAAGATTTATAATTTAATTTATCCAGAAATCAATAACGTCCAAATTGTCAACATGATACTGCTTTGTGGAGTAAAATTGAAGAATAATATTGTACAAAAAAATAATTTGGACCGAAAATAAATTAATTTTTATCATGAATAGTACCCCGTGAATAGTACTTCGGGAATAGTAACTCCGTGAATAGTACTCCGACATGAAAAAGTTAAAACTTATCAAGAATGCTCAGAATAATATTTCCATGAAAAGATACTAGATGAAGCGCAAATATCCAAGATATTCTACTAATTTCATGGAGTATAGAAGCCAAAATTTTAACAAAACGAGTATAGAATGAAGATCAAAACATGGATACAATCAATGATAGTAACCATAATAGACATCTGGGACGAAAAAGAGAAAATTTCATTTTTGATGAATAGTGTCGTATTTGTGAATAGTGTCGTATACGTGAATAGTAACCCCGACACAAAAAGGTAGAAATTCCATAATAAAATTTATATCAATATTTCAGCATAATGATATTGAAAAAAATAATATCATTTACAAAGAAAATAACATCCCTTACCTCAAAATAACGAAGAGTTACGATCGGAATATCGGATGTAAAGTCAAGGAAACTTTATCTTAAATAGAACTCTCAAAGTATCTAAATACTCACAAAAATACGCTCGATAATATATAGAGAAAGAAAACTTGTTTCTGATGTGATTTTCAATTCTAACCTAAGTGCTTATTTATAGGAAAATGCTAGAACGCCATAGGAGACTAAATTAATAAAATATTATTAATTTTATTTTTCTTCCACGCATGCCAAGCTAGACCAAAATCTCAGCCACCACAGTGGGGCCACCCAAAATAAGCATATATATTCAACACCAACCAAAAGTGGGTTCCACCCAATTTTAATAAAAATTATTTTATTTTCTGAAACTTCAGTAATTCATAATAAATAGCCTTTTTATCAGAAAAATACGAATTTTATGTCCATTCCACATGAAATCGAATTCTCTACAACTTTACAGAAGAAAGTTTTTCCAAATTCCAGACAAATATCAGAAATCCACAAACGGATGATTTTCAACACCTCTTAAAATTCACAACAAATCATACGCTAATTTTTAACGGTTCAAAATTTGTGGACATATACTCAACTTATATATGTATAACATATCTAAAAATTATAACGATCCAACGATCGGATCAAAATTATAACTCGCGCAATAAAGTTTTAAGAACACCGATTTGAGTTTTTTAATACCTCTAATCCGACAAAATACTAATTAAATACCTCAACATTAATTCCTTCATTTATAACCACATAAAATAAATATTTTCTTAACCATCAATTATGTCCACGTAAAATAAATATTTCCTTATCATATAAATCAATAATTAATTATTCACAAATAATATTACAGAATCACAATAATGACAACCAGTAGTTCCTGTGAAGAAGGGCTTTCGATAAGGATTTCTCTCATCATGCGCGCAATTAGGTGACCAAACCTCTCCTTGATGTAACTTTCTAGACATTGCAAATAATGCTATCTAATAATATTATTCAAATAATATGAATTATTGATTTGATAATGGGAAATACTGATGACAATTATTGAAACAACAATAATATAAAATATCAACGCAATAATTATTGAACCAATAAAATATTGAACAATAATTACTGTAATAATTATTGAGTAAAACTGTGACGCCCCCAAAATAGGTATATATCACCTATTCTGAGTCGCCAAATACATGGTACAGAATACAAATACAATCTTTAATATACAACAAGAGAGTTGTGAGTTTTAATACAAATATTGTCTTCAGACAATATCCACTCTCGAATAAGTCCTCATTATATTTATTGTCACACTATTTAATGAGTAGTGAGGACTACTAATACTATCATCCGGACCGTCACTCCGTTCCACAAGAATAGTCCCGCCACGTTTTCATTTCCTCAAGAGAAATGAAAGAAAGAAAGGTGAGCTCAACTAGCCCAAGAAGAAATATTATGACTAAGATAATGCGAATAAATTATCATTAGTCTTCAACCATGTTAAACCGATAAAATACAATAGACATCAAGTTTAATCTGCAATGAACACGCAATCCATTAAAAGAGTCAAGTAGAGAATAAAATCTACTATCTTTTATGATTTAAAAGGTTTTCATCACTTTTATTCTTTGGGACTCGATTTTAATAAATAATCAACATCATCCCTGCACTACGGCCAATGATATTCATTAGTATCACAACCACAATTTATCCATGCACTACGGGGCAAGGATATTTGTGTATTCATTAATGGTCATGATCATGCCAACAACTGTCCATCAATGCACTATGGGCCAATGAGGACTTTTACCACATCATTTTTAACATTACAGTCATGATTACACCGAATAATCCTTGGTCATAATCATACCAAGTCCATCTATGCACTACAGGCCACAGATGACTTTCAATAAAATATAAATATGAGGATGATGACAATAATATAAGAATTCAATAAAACAAGTTCAAGAATTAATTTATTCAGGAACTAATAACGTCCAAATTGTCAACATGATACTTCTTTGTAGAGTAAAATTCAAGAATGCTCAGAAGAATATTTCCATGAAAAGATACTGGATGAAGCGCAAATATCAAGGATATTCCACTAATTTCATGGAGTGTAAAAGTCAAAACTTTAACCAACTGAGTATAATAAAGAATGGAATAACAAAAGAAATCACCATGCATGCGGAACTTCCCATAGACATGTTATTCCAACAGAACAATAAATAATGGAACCAGGTCAGGCGTAATACGCACCGATAAGATATTCCAACAAAATAATAAAGAATGGAATAACAACAGAAATCACCATGCATGCGGTACTTGCGATGTATAAAAGTTATTCCAATAGAATAATAAAGAGCGGAACCAGTTACAGATAACGCATGCATGTGATGTTCCAAATGTAATAATAACGAATGGAATAACAACAAAAATCACCAAGTATAGGGTAGATGGCAGATACAAAAGTTATTCCAATGAATAATAAAGAATGGAATAATGAAGTTCTCTTCATGAATATGAAAAAAAATACCCCTTACCTTATAAAGAAGAGTACTCCAACGGTAGGGCGGGGATAAAAATAGAAATATCATTCAAAACTGACGTATTTTTGTTTAGATCCGTGACATGAGCTAAGAAAGCTTGACATCCGTTTGTCAATAAACGAATAGCTTTATGGCTTGAGATGACAGTGATTGATTTTAATGGTTTGGTTGCTTGAATTCGCATAATAGGTTGATTAGGAATATGAAAGCTAACAACCTTACGAAAACAATCAATTTTTGCATAATGAGTAGTTAACCAATCAATCCCTAAAATTACGTCAAATGCAAGTATTTTCAATGAAATAAGATCGACAGGTAATGTGAGGGTACCAATTTGAACCAAACAAGACTTAAAACTAGTGGATGTAATGAAGGTTTCTCCCAACGGAGTTTCTGTTAGGTTTGTAATACTCATGAAAGCAATCAAATTGCATAAAATAAGCGAAAACGTGAAAAATCAAAGTTTTAAAATTTTTCAAACCATAAACCCGGATCACCCTTTATGCACAATTATTAATTAAACGAAAACGAAAGAACAAGAATCATACCCTTGAAGATTCGAGCTTCCTCAAGTACAAATTCACCTCCAATCTTTTTCGCGTTCAACTTGAATCCACCGGGTTTGGTTCCTTCCTTTGATCAACGTTAGCCACCCAAGTGTTTGGCTTCTAGAGGTGATCCACCAAGGAAGAAGAAAGATTCAAGAAGATGGGTATTTGGCAAAACCCTAGTTTTTTTTATCTCTCATAGAAAAAGAACGTACTCTCCAACAATTGGAATCACGTATGTTGTCAAAAAGTCAACAACCTCTACACCCATAATAAGACTCCTCTTATTTATAGATGTGGGCAACCCTCCTTAACAATTAAGGAGTTGGGTTTTATTTTAATTAATTAAACTCCTTTAATTAATTAGGCTCCCAATCTTATTATGAATAATTAATTAAACTCTTTTAATTAATTAGCCTCCTAATCTTATTAGGATATTTGAGATTACTTTTATTAATTAATTTTCAAACTCTTTTAGGAATTAAATAATAATAATAGTAATAATAATAATAATAATAAGACTCCTGTTATTAATTTATATTTAATATTTCTAAAATATTAAATAATAAATATTAAGTTATTTAATTTATTCTATCACCATAGATTAAATTAAATATACTTAACTTATTATTACGATTATGCCACTTCTTAAATAATTATTCTTCCTTTTATGGTGTGACCCTTTAGGTTCTCCATATTAAACCGGTTGTGAATAAATTAATTAGAACAATTCTAATCTTATTTAAATAAATAAATTAAACTAATAATTTATTTAAATAAATAATATTTATTCTACAATAGAGATAAGCCTCCCTAGCGATTAACGACTTTTCAGATAAAATAGATTTCAACATTAATCATAAAAGAACCTTTGAGTAAATAGTTACCGTACAATTCAATCATTCCACCATACAATGTCCCAATTAAAGATAAGACATGGAATTACTGTCAAGTCTTATTTTATTTAATTATATGTATTTCGACTCTTAAATGCACAACTCCAAATAATACAAATTAGAAACTCCTTTCTAATTTCATTCTCGCTGGCCAAGGACTCTTTGGGTTGTCATTTATCGAATCACATAGGACATTTCTCTTCTTTTACTAGAAGCGGTAGATTCTTTATTGATTATACATTATCTCCATGTACAACTTATTATACCCAAACATACCCTTTGATATACCCTAAGGGTCTTAAGGAATAAGTCAAAGTATAATTCATCATACACAAGATACTATGATGATCTCTGTGACAACCGAGATTTTTTAATTTAATTTAAATATTTATTAGATTGAATAAATATTTTTCGATGAATTAATTAGTAGATTAATTAATTAATTGATGAAGTTGTGATAGATTAATTTAATTATATGTGTTATATTTATTAAATTGATGTGGAGAATTTTATTATTCGATGTATGTATTTATGTGAGCTTATTGAATTAAAAGAAATATTTAATAAGCCTTTGTTATTTTAATTAATTTAATTATTAATTAGAGATTTAATAATTGATATTATTATTAAATGAGAAAATTTAATCATGTGACTATGTGAATTAATGAGAAATTATTTTATTTTATTTAAATAAATTAAACTAGATATTTGATTTATTTTATAATGGATGTGACATTTTTTAAACTATGTGATAAGGTTTTATCAAAATAATAGGTTTTGAAACCTAGTATGCTAGCCAAACATGGCCTTAATGGAAGTTGAGGGAAGTTACCCATAACTGGGTAACTGACCACAATGCGTCAGTTGATTTTCTTTATTACGCCTTCTTCTTCATTTTTCCTAAGTCTAGAAAAATAGAAACAGAGAGAGTTTCAGAGAGAGATTGAGAAGTGTTGAAGGAGAATTGTGATTGAAGAAGAGTTTAGAAGGAATTCATTCACACACTAATCTACGCTTTACGCTTGGGTAATTCTCTTCAACCCAAATTCTTATTTTACGTCTTTTAAGTTTCATGAATATGGCTTAAAGTCTTCTGTGAATCTCTGTAAATTGGAAAGTTGTTATAAGAATATATGTAATAATTCAAGTAGTGGCATGTTTTATATATATATTGCATAATTCCATATCATCAGTTTCATGAAATTTTACAGTATACGATTACAGAGTATGTTATATGGCCATATGGCCTTATACGTGATATTAATACGTCAATCATATATTATCCCTAAAATTTTCCACTTGTATGTGATTATGCATGATAAAATGAACAAAACAAAACTTGAATGGTTGGATTTGGCCTTATAACGAGTCCGTAGTATTAAATTCCATATTTTTGTTCAAGAACTTCAAGAACATCAAGAACAGTAAAAATTACATGTTTGATTTCTAAAAATTAAGTGTTTAAACTTGTTAAAAATATGTTAGAAGGGTTGAGTATTAGTTATTTATGCATTACAATGTTTGGGTATGTCTAAATTCGTGCAAAAACATGTTAATTGGGTGTTTTGGCCATATTCTGCAATTTTTCACTTAATTACGATTCGATTTTGCTTTCTGCATGGCATGACGACGCCTAACAGAAGCTTATTACCCGCTACCACTACCAGTGCCAACCACGCTTTGTTCAGTCTTAAATAATCAACGTCATAAGTACAATACGAGAATGAACTACAAGGTGGCACCGTAGCGCCACTCTGCAGTCTGTCCAAGAATGAGCATTTTTAATGGTTTCATGTTAGGGACTATAATGGTAACTTAATCTAATGAGCACAGAAACTTGTTAGACATATAATGAGGTGTTAAAATAAATTCTTAACTAATCCATAACACAATTACGTGTGAATTAAATGATCGAATGCATAATTAGCTTATTGTTCGTGAAGTCTTAATTTTACACTAAGTGTAGTAATTGACTAAGTATAGTCATGAATTCGAGTTAAACAAAGAGTAAATTTATGATGTTAGTACATTATTATTGACTGGTATTGTAAACGTAATTGGTATGTAGGATTTAATTCAAAGAACGAGTTTGTTTAAGTGTAATCTACGCACGAGGCAAGTTTCCTAACCCTACTTGTTATCATTATATAAGTTGATGAATTCACCTTTCTACGTTGAGCAAGTTCTCATTATTATTGATCAAGCATGTCTTGTATATTAAATTTTATTAATCTTTCAAGCATGATGCTGTTGTACAATACTTATCTTATTGTATACCTTTGAGATTCTATTCAAGTTAAGTTATCAATTATTGTTAAACCTTGTTAGACTAGCGAACCCTTATTGATTCGACTAGTCCATAGTTGATGAGCGTTCTAAATTTCAGAACCCTTGATGAATTATCTAAACCAAACTTCCTTTGGTGCGGACTTAAACCTCAAACTGAGATGAACAACCCTGTATAGGGGATTATTTACGCTTAGCGTTAAGATATTGTGCACAGTATGATATTAAGGGCTGATCCCCCTAAGTACGAGAAGAAGAGTCCATAGTCTTATGACTGTTAAAGGTTTCAAGTATAAACACTTGACAACCTAGGACATAGTTCAAGGTCTTATGACCCTCAGAAGTTCTTTTGATTCTTGTTATTCATTCTTGATTCAAAAGTTGAGCTTTATTTCAGAAGTTGTTAATTCATTCGCATGTTATTATTAGTCATTTGTTATATCGTTATACTTGTGGAAATTGTGCTCACTCTTGCGTAATAATAACATTGCGCTTAAGAACTAAAGAGCGTATTTAACCTTCCACTAAGTAAGGGCAAGGGCAAGATTAGCAAGTAATGAAGACTGATTATTTATGTGGTTATGTAATGATATTTAGAATTGATGTTATTTAAGACTTATTTGTTTATGTTTCCGCACAGATGATATAAGGTTAGAGTAACTTGGGATTTATTTATTATGCAATTGATGTAACCCCATAAGGGGAGAGATTTATTATTTATTTCTATCTATTGCATGGTTTGCATTTATTTATGGGTAGATAGATAGATGATGTTGTACAGTGAACACCAAATCCTGTGGAAATGGAAGTACAGAATTTGGGGGTGTCACAGGTTGGTATCAAAGCTGTAGGTTATGAACCTTAGGTGGGGGAACAACCTTAGGTAGTAGCCTTGTAAGAAATTGAGAACATAGTGGTGGTAAACTCTTATCGAGTTATAAGAAATGAATTTATAAATTTATTGAAGATAATAAAAGACTTTATGTGCTTATGTGTTAATCTATGTGTTTGCTATCACGGATTAGTAACTAAAACTTAAAATTTTGTTGTCAGGATGTCGGATGTTGGAGGAGCTAGTCGAGCTGGGGAGGAGGAACCCCGAGTACCTGTAGAGGAGGAGCCCCGAGACATTCATGTCATCAGGGAACAGCTGGTATAGAGAGAGCCATCTCCGTTGATCACTGTTGTTGGTCAAGAGCATGAGCCGGAGACTGATCCAAAGGAAGAAGAGGAGTTCCCACCGAACTCCATTGATGCTAAGATGTATGATGCACTTTATGATCGTAATATAGAGTTGCAGGACACTGTCCGAGATCTGACTGAGCAGGCGGTTAGTCAACAGATTACTATTAAGCAGAGGGATAGGGAGATTGTGACTCTTCACACACGTTTAGGAAACGTGGAGTGGGATCTGGTTCACGAGAAGGGTCAAACCGAGGATAAGTTCGCAGAAATAGAAAAGTTGAAAAATGAGCTGAAAGAGAGCTCAGAGAGGCTTGTCATAGCAGAGGAGGGTTGGGTACGAGAGTCACGTCATGATGATCTTGCAGAAGATGATCGTCATGCGAAGAAGGATAAACTTGAAGAGACGTACTCTACACTACAAAATGCAATGGATGCGGTCCAAGATCAAGTTAGGAAGTATCCAATCCAGTTTGAGGATCTACCATCATACATGCTTGATCGTAGGATGATGTTTCTTATTATGGAAGAAGAACGTGGCAAGGCTATCCAGCGCCTTAATAGGCAGTGATAGTATTAGTTTAATTATGTGAAAACTATTTGGTAGTTAATGATGTAAATTCCGACGTGTTTATAAACAAAGGAATATTTTGATGTTTTAAATCCTGTAGATTCTTTATCTCGGGATAGTGGATGTAAATAGCAGTGATGCTATCTATTGATGTTAAAACTTTTGAATTAAATGAGAATGTCAGAGTTTATTTGAATTGATGTGTTAAGTGAGTTATGATTAAATGTTTTAGTTAAGTCTTAAATGTTTAAAAAGATTAAATAAAGACCTAATAAGCGTATATTTGTTTTTAAAAATATGCCGCCTAGAAGAAGACAAAATCATCAGCAAACCCAAGAAGAACCAACAAACAATAACAACGACGCCTATGTTAACCCCGTTCAGCAATTGGTGAACCTTTTAGCTGGAGCAATTAACAATCAACCACAAGCTCCACCAAGCACCTCATTTAAGGACTTCAAGGCAGTGGGACCGCCAGAGTTTAAGGGTTCCATAAACCCAATCGAGGCTCAGACCTGGGTTATGGAGATGGAAAAGGTGTTCGATGTTGCTAAAGTAAGGGAAGACCAGAAAACAGCGTTTGTGACGTTCATGCTGAAGTCCGAAGCCAGCTATTGGTGGCAGGCAAATAAAGTACGGGGAGGTGAAGGTGTAATAACCTGGGAGAGATTCAAAGAGATGTTCTTCGAGATGTATTTTCCGGCTAGTTCACAAAATCAGATGGAGGTTCAGTTTTTAGAGTTGAAACAAGGGAATATGTCAGTAGCTGATTATGCGGCAAGGTTCAACGAGTTGGCTAGGTTCGCCACATACCAAGTACATACCGATGAGAGGAAGCGAGAGACGATCGAAAGCAGGATCAAGCCCTGGTTGTATAGCAAGGTGTCAATGTTCTAATTGAACACTTTTGCTGGAGTGTTAGAGAAGGCCATACTCGCTGAGGGTGGAAGTGATGCAATAACGAAGTATAATCAGGAGCAGAAGAAGAAGAAGAGTGAGAATGAAGGTAATAACAAGACTGGTGGGAGTAGCACTGGGGGTAGCCATAATCAGAAGAGGAAGTGGACGGATAACTCATCAGCCGGAAGTCAACAAAGAGGGCAGAAGAAGAAGATCGAAGCGTGCCCAACCTGCGGAAAAACTCATTTAGGGGTTTGCTTAAAAGGGAAACGAGTGTGCTACAATTGTGGTCAGGAAGGCCACATAGCACCTAACTGTCCTAACCCAAAGAAGGGTGCCTGCTTCACTTGTGGTTTAAAAGGATCATCTTGCCAGGGATTGTCCTAAGAAGGGATATGGGGGAACGAATTCAGGAGGAAATAGAGGGAATACCGGTGGAAGCACTCTGGTTATCGCAACACCAACCGCAACCAACCGACCGACTGCCAGAACATTCAACATGATAGTGCAGGACGCAGTTCAGTCTCGCGATGTGGTTTCAGGTATCATTCCGATCAATGAAGTTAATGCTTATGTGTTATTTGATTCGGGTGCTACTTGCTCATTTATATCCGATGACTTTGCTAAGAACTTAGAATTGCTTAAGGACGAGTTAGAATACCCCATGAACATAGAAATTGCGAATAGAGAAATTATCCATGTTAAGTATGTGCATAAGAACTGTAGAGTGGATATTAAGAGTAATATCATGAACGTAGATCTTATCCCGATTCGACTTGGAGAATTCGATGTTATTTTGGGTATGGATTGCCTATCCAATTGTGGGGCGGTAATTGACTGCCAGAAGAAGCGTATTAACCTTATAACTTCGTCAAAGGTTGTGTTTTATGGTAGTAAGTCGCCTAGAAAAGCGAGTTATCTGACGATGATGCAGGCCAGGAGATTGTTAAGACAAGGCTATGTAGGATATCTAGCTTACATAGTCGATAGACGTAAAGAGAATCCAAAAATAGATGAGATTCTAGTAGTGAGAGATTTCGCAGACGTATTTCCGGACGATTTATCGGGACTTCCTCCAGATAGAGCAGTTGAATTCGTGATCGATTTGGCTCCAGGAACAGCTCAAATATTGAAGGCACCATACCGAATGGCACTGGTAAAGATGAAAGAACTGATGGTCCAACTACAAGAAGTATATTCAACCAAGCGTATCACCGTGGGGAGCGTCGGTTTTATTTGTGAAGAAGAAGGATGGGACAATGCGGCTCTGCATAGACTATAGAGAACTGAATAAGGTCACGATAAAGAATAGATATCCATTGCCACGAATCAACGACTTGTTCGATCAGTTAAAGGGAGCAAGATATTTTTCAAAGATAGATTTGAGAAGTGGTTATCATCAACTGAAGGTGAGACCAGAGGATGTACCGAAGACAGCGTTTAGAACACGATACGGTCACTACGAATTTTTGGTAATGTCATTTGGTCTAACAAATGCTCCTATAGCATTTATGGGCTTAATGAATGGAGTGTTCAAGCCGTTTTTGGACAAATTTGTAGTGGTATTTATAGATGATATTTTGGTATATTTAAAAACCAAGGAAGAACACGAAGAGTATTTGAGGGTGACATTAGAGACATTAAGAAGGGAGAAGTTGTATGCCAAATTTTTAAAATGTGAATTCTGGATCGAAAGGGTACAATTTTTAGGACATGTGATTGATAGGGACGGAATTTCGGTGGATCCCTCCAAAGTTGAAGCTGTGATTAACTGGGATCACCAAGACGCCGTCAAGTAAGTAAGAAGTTTTCTTGGATTGGCAGGGGTTATTACGGAGAAGATTTATCGAGATTTTTCCGGATCGCAACTCCGTTGACGAATTTGACTAGAAAATCGGTGAAATTTTTTTGGACGGAGAAGTGTGAGGAAAGCTTTCAAGAATTAAAGAAAAGGTTAAGTTCAGCACCTGTATTATCTCTTCCGGATGATACAGGAAATTTTGTGGTTTATAGTGATGCATCGCATAAAGGACTTGGCTGTGTGCTTATGCAGAATGGTAGAGTCATTGCGTATGCGTCATGACAACTGAAAGATTATGAGAAGGGGTATCCGACCCATGACTTGGAGTTAGCTGCAGTGATTTTTGCTTTAAAAATCTTGAGGCACTATCTCTATGGGGAGAAGTGTGAAATATATACAGACCACAAGAGTCTGAAATATATTTTTACACAGAAAGATTTGAATATGCGCCAAAGAAGGTGGCTGGAGTTAATTAAGGACTACGATTGTGAGAGTCTATACCATCCGAGTAAGGCAAATGTGGTGGCCGACGCCCTAAGTAGAAAAGGTCGGGAGAAAATAATGACTTTGACCGCTCAGGAGGAGCTAATTTTAGCAATGGAAAAGCTGGAATTGGAAGTGAAGTATCCTATGGAAATTGACGAGAAACTGTTCCAGATGCAAGCTGGTACAACTTTACTGGATAAAGTTAAGGAGGCTCAACTTTAGGACGAAGAATGTGAGAAAGTGAAGAAGAAGATATCTGAAGGGACTGAACTGAGATTCAAAATAGACAGTGAAGGACTACTAAGATTTGATAGCAGAATTTGGGTGCCGCCAGTACCAGAGATTAAGGAAGAAATTTTGAGCGAGGCTCATAACTCACGATATTCGATTCACCATGGTAGTACCAAGATGTACCAAGATCTTCGACAACACTTATGGTGGCCAAATTTGAAACGATAGGTTGCAGAATGTGTTGCCAAGTGTCTGACATGTCAAAAAGTGAAAGCAGAACATCAGAGGCCGAGTGGGTTACTACAACCTTTAGAGATTCCAGAATGGAAATGGGAACATATTACGATGGATTTTGTGGTTGGCCTACCGACAACTCAGAAAGGCTACGACGCAGTATGGGTTATTGTTGATCGATTGACGAAATCTGCACACTTCCTTCCAATCAAAATCAGATTCAACATAGATCAGTTGGCAAGGTTATATATAAAAGAGATTGTTTCAAGGCACGGAGTCCCTGTGTCAATTGTTTCTGATAGAGATCCGCGTTTTACGTCGAACTTCTGGAAATGTCTACAGGAATGCATGGGTACACAGTTGCGAATGAGCACATCATATCACCCTCAAACAGATGGATAGAGTGAAAGAAAAATTCAGACATTGAAAGATATGTTAAGAGCTTGCATAATGGATTTTAAAGGAAATTGGAATGATCATCTATCGTCAGAGAGTTCTACATAACAACAAGCTACTACGCTTAGTATTGGCATGCCACCTTATGAAGCGTTATACGGCAGAAAGTGTAGAACTCTGCTATATTGGGATGAAGTTGGCGAAAGATAATTACTAGGCCCGGGATTGGTAGAACAAATAGCAGAAATAGTCAAAGTGATCCGAACAAGATTGACAGCAGCTCAACATAGACAGAAGAAATACGCCGATTCGCACCGTAAAAATGTTGAGTTTGAACCTGGTAGTTATGTGTTTTTAAAGGTCTCTCCTTGGAAGGGAAAGATCAGGTTCGAAAAGAAAGGAAAATTAAGCCCAAGATTCATTGGACCCTTTGAAGTTCTGAGAAGGGTCGGAGAAGTTGCTTATGAGGTAGCCTTACCTCTAGCTCTAGAGAATGTCCAAAACGTTTTCCATGTCTCAGTCCTACGACCATACAAACCCGATTACAAGCTCGTGATTGAATATGAACCCCTATATTTTGACAAAGACTTGTCTGACGAAGAAATTCCTGTTCAAATTATCGACCGAAAAGAACAAGTTCTGAGAAATAAAGTAATACCTTCTGTTAAGGTAATTTGGAGGAACCACAACGCTGAAGAAGCTACGTGGGAACTCGAAGAGAATATGATGAAAAATTATCCTCATTTGTTTACTTAGATTGTTATAAGCGATTCTGGGGACAGACTCTTTGTAAGGGGGGGAGAATGTAACAGGACGAATTATTAAGTTGTGATTCTGAGGACAGAATCCTTTTAAGAGGGGAAAGACGTGACAACCGAGATTTTGTAATTTAATTTAAATATTTATTGGATTGAATAAATATTTTTTGATGAATTAATTAGTAGATTAATTAATTAATTGATGAAGTTGTGATAGATTAATTTAATTATGTGTTATATTTATTAAATTGATGTAGAGAATTTTATTATTCGATGTATGTATTTATGTGAGCTTATTGAATTAAAAGAAATATTTAATAAGCCTTTGTTATTTTAATTAATTTAATTATTAATTAGAGATTTAATAATTGATATTCTTATTAAATGAGAAAATTTAATCATGTGACTATGTGAATTAATGAGAAATTATTTTATTTTATTTAAATAAATTAAACTAGATATTTGATTTATTTTATAATGGATGTGACATTTTTAAACTATATGATAAGGTTTTATTAAAATAATGAGTTTTGAAACCTAGTATTCTAGCCAAACATGGCCTTAATGGAAGTTGAGAGGAAGTTACCCATGATCGGGTAACTCCACAACAACGTCGATTGATTTTCTTTATTACGCTTCTTTTCTTCTTCATTTTTCCTAAGTCTAGAAAAATAGAAACAGAGAGAGTTTCGGAGAGAGAGATTGAGAAGTGTTGAGGGAGAATTATGATTGAAGAAGAGTTTAGAAGGAATTCATTCACACACTAATCTACGCTTTACGCTTGGGTAATTCTCTTCAACCCAAATTCTTATTTTACGATTTTAAGTTTCATGAATATGGCTTAAAGTCTTTCGTGAATATCTCGTAAATTGGAAAGTTGTTATAAGAATATATGTAATAATTGTAGTAGTGGCATGTTTTATATATATATATATATATATATATATATATATATATATATATATATTACATAATTCCATATCATCAGTTTCATGAAATTTTACAGTATACAATTACAGAGTATGTTATATGGCCATATGGCCTTATACGTGATATTAATACGTCAATCATATATTATCCCTAAAATTTTCCACTTGTATGTGATTATGCATGATAAAATGAACAAAACGAAACTGGAATGGTTGGATTTGGCCTTATAACGAGTCCGTAGTATTAAATTCCATGTTTTTGTTCAAGAACTTCAAGAACATCAAGAACAGTAAAAATTACATGTTTGATTTCTGAAAATTAAGTGTTTAAACTTGTTAAAAACATGTTAGAAGGGTTGAGTATTAGTTATTTATGCATTATAATGTTTGGGTATGTCTAAATTCGTGCAAAAACATGTTAATGGGGTGTTTTGGCCATGTTCTTCAATCTCCCACTTGCACTAAAGCCAATCGTCATGGTATCTCATACCCTTCTTCTCTAAGTGACAATTATCCCGCTGTTGGATAAGCTTTAGTTAATGGATATGTAATGTTGTTCTTGAGAATCCACTATCTCTATAGTGATTTCCCATCTTTCAATGATTCCTATAATCAAATGAAAATGCCACAACACATGTTTAGATCCAAGATGAGACTTAGGAACTATTCCTAGTTCTGTAATGAACTTTTCATCCAAACAATCAACTTGCAGCTTCATTTACAGCTATATACTTTGTCTTTATCACTAAACCAGCAACACTTTGCTGTTTGAAACCTTTTCAATTTCACTGCACCACCATTCAAGATAACGCTTTACCTTAAAGTGGATTTTCTATCATCTTGGTCTGCCTAAAAAACTTGAGTCTGTTAAGCCCTCTATTTTTAATTTAGACCCACCATGAATATGATCACATCCTTAGTGCCGGTTAAGTACTTTAAGATATTTTTCACCATCTTATGTTGAACTTCTCCGAATATGATCTGATCAACATCGTGTCTCAGATATTTCATTGCATACATGATAGTTACTTATGCGATCTCTCCTTTTTGGAGTCTTTGGGGACTATTAAGAGAGATACACTCCAGGGCTCATCAACATGAGACATCCCATGGAGTTTGTCATGCTATACGACTTTAGCATCAAATGAATATACGTTCCTTGGGTTAAGCTGAGCATCCTTTTAAATTTATCTATATAGATTTTTATCCCCAATTACGATACTCTTTCCAAATCATTCATGGAGGAATGTTTAGACAACTTTATCTTTACTGATTATAGCATTAGTATGTCATTCATTATCCGTAATATATCAACATACAATACTAGGAATGTTACGACGCGCCCACTGACCCTTTTGTACACACTAGGTTCATTCTCGTTTTTGATAAAATCAAACTCTTTTGATTATCTTATCAAAACGAATGTTCCATTTTTGAGAAACTTATTTCAATCCATTTCTCTGAGTGTCTACAACTCTTACCTCATCGTATGTAACTGGATCATCATTTTCTATGATGCGTACCTCATCATCATCATCTATGATGAATCCATACCTCCCAGGTATCTTCGGTACTATTCTAGATTTACGTTTCGGTTGTGGTATAATTGGTCCATCTACAGGTTCCTCTTTTTTGACTTATAGTGTTTTGTGGATCTTGAACTCTTCAAGATCTATTATCCTCCCACTAGACCCTTCAATGATAAACACCTTTATCTTAGAAGGCAGTGTGTTTCGCAACAAACACCTTTTGCTAAGTAGGATTATAGAACATATACCCTAAACTTACT
Organism: Panax ginseng; assembly: GCA_020205605.1. NCBI lineage: Eukaryota > Viridiplantae > Streptophyta > Magnoliopsida > Apiales > Araliaceae > Panax > Panax ginseng. Next base: position 46,397,003 of record CM035131.1, read on the forward strand.
TTAGGATGTCCCATAAATCTGTACTTGTAAAATTTTATCACAAGCTTATCCTTTTGAAACCTTTTCACATAAGTTGGACAACCCCTTATCTTAACATACTTAAGATTAGGAATCCTCCCTGTCCATAACTTTTATGGATTCTTGGGGCCAGATTTTGAGGTTACCTTTTTCGTAGATATGCAACCATTTCTAGGACATTACCCCAGAAGGATACTAGAATGTCGGTAAAATCATTATGGACCGTACCATGTCCAACAAGGTACGATTTTTTCTTTCAGATACATCAATCAATTATTGCGTATCAAGAGGCGTCCATTGTGAGAAAACCATTTGAGATGATCTAGAAACTTATTGCACAAGTATTTATCCCTTGATCTAATCAAAGAATCTTAATACTTTGCCAATTTGTTTCACTTCTGAATTCTTTGAACCATTCAAATAATTCACACTTGTATTTCATCAAATACAAACATTCAACTCATTGAATGATCATCTCCTTTTCTTATATTAATTTGTTTAATTTGTAAAATTATTTTCACGTAAGTCAAGTATACAAAATTCATTAAGTAATATTTCAGTTCTATACAAAACATTATTATTATAAATAGAACAACAATTGTTCTTAAATATAATACCAAAGATTTCATTGTCCAACAATAAAATGGAAATAATGTTTCCAACGAGAATTGGAATACAATAACAACTTATTGACTTAATAGATTTGCCCGTAGGCTTTGCTAAACTATAAGTTTCTATGGCTAATGTGGCAACCTTTGCTTCATTTCTCACACATAGGATTACTTATATTTGTTTAGCTTTCTACTTCTGCTTGGTCCCTTCATAAATCTATATTTATGATAACCAAAGTCGGTATCCAATACCCAAGTAGAACCTTGACTTAAAGAAAAATTTATTTTAAATCGTGAACAAATTTGTATTTGTAACCGAAACTTCACTAAGCTTATTTAGTTAGCCTCTGCAAGATGCTTCTCATAGTTTCTTTCCAGTGTCCAGGCTTATTGCAGTGGAAGCAAACTCCTTTGCTATCCGTATCAGTTTTGTTCTTATTATCCTTTGTTTTTGCCTTTCTATTTACCTTCTTTGAATCGTTCTTTTTTCAGAATATCCTTTGGCCCCTACCAGTAAGACATGGTCTTTCTTGGTTGGATAGTGACTCTACATATTTTTCAACATGTTAAGCAAATCAGCGAGGCTGATATCTAGCTTGTTCATATGAAAAATTCACAACAATTATGAAATGAGTCCGAGAGTGAGTGCAAGATCAAATCTTGGCTCAACTCTCCATCCATGACAAAACCAGTTGTCCTAATTGATCAATCAAATTGATTATGTTAAGGACTTATCTATACTGTAGTGTCATCGGTCATTCTAGATCGGAAGAGCTCCTTAGATATCTTATATCTAGCAGTCCTACTTTCCTCACCATCAACTACTTGATGTGCATGAATATAGTAGGAGCATCCATAGTTTCATGCTGACGCTGAAGCTCATTACTCATGGATGCGAGCATGATGCATTGAGCCAACTGTGCATCATCTTGCCACTTTCTAAAAGTAGCAATCTCTTCCTCAGAGGCATTGTCTGCAACCATTGCAGAGATAGACATATTAAGGACATAAGATAGCTTTTCAACCATGAGAACTTTTCTCAAATTCCATAACCAATCCGTTTAATACGGTCCGGTTAAATAGCATCTAATATGCTTCGCAGTGATAGTAATTTAGACATTGTAAAATTTTGTAAATGAATTTGTAATTAACAACATTTTAGCATACATTCTTTTATTAATTACCAAAATAAATTAGGTCTTTTTTTAAATTGGTATCTCCCACTATTTTCATCAAACTATATTACCCTCACTTATATAGTTCGACAAAATCTAATTAAAGATTTGCTAGTGAGAATAATGATCCCATTTCAAATGTAAATAGCCTTGTGGTGACACAACAAGCTATATATAAATAAATAGGTAGACAACTCTTGTCAATTACATCAACTATGCAACTCCTTATATTTTGCCTATTAAATCATAATGGTCAAGTGTGTGCACATCCGAACTAAAATGATCCAAGTTAAGTCCAACCTAGCACTCTATATATTCAAAAAAGAAAAATATTGTCCTTGTGGTGACACAACAAAACAATATTGTTCAATTTTCTTTATAAGCATCAAATGTGATAAATTAACATTTTAAATATTTAATATTTGCCTTGTGGTGACACAACAAACTCATATTAAATATTTAATACCCTATTAATTTTATCATGCTAGAAGGCGACGTTCGATATTCCAAATATCTTTGAACGCTTAGGACTTAATATAAAAAATTTGAGGGGTTTGTTATTAATTTGTCTCATCTTGTTTAGCACGCATGCATATATATATATATATATATATATATATATATATATATATATATATATATATATATATATATATATATATATATAAAATACGCGTCATATTAATTAACATGCGAAGCATGTTTGCATAATATATAATATATATATATAATATAAGCATGCACATATAGAATACTATATTCTACCTGGATTGATTATGGACTTTTATTCTAGTTCGGTTCACTAGAGTCACCAAGTGAACCAAAAGGTCAAACCCTAGAGGTGCAAGAATTAATATTTAAATATAACTATTATATTCAAACCCGGGTTCTATTACAAACGAGTCTTCAAGCGCTCCTTGCTCCTTGATCTCCAATTCTTCAAAATAATTCTAACTATTCCTATTACAAACTATTTAAAATAAATAGAAACCTTGATCAGCAGTCAAGGGGAAGTACATAGGAGGGAGATAGAATTTACATTAAGAAAAATTAGAGAAGACAAGGTACGCAGATCCCATTTAATAAAACTCATACATTCAAGCATCCAACTAAAATAAAATTCAATCACATTGGTCAATAGTCCATAATCAATCTCATTTATTATCATACACATCACCATATGCATCAATAAATATCATTCATCTCATTAATAATAAACATTCAATATATACATTGATATCATTTAATGGGCAAATTTAGTTAGTATAAAATCTAATTTTGAATCAAAATAAACTTCTTTATTTTAATTCAAATTTAAATCAAAATAAAACTATTTAATTTTAATTTATCCAATTTTGAATAAAATAAACTATTTATTTTAATCAACATCTTTAATCAAAATAAACTCCTTTATTTTAATTAATTATGGAATCCAATTCCAAGTAAAAAAAACACTCCTTTATAAAAGGAAACATAGATTCACTTTCCTATTCACAAATAAACTCCTTTATTTTGAATAATATGAAATCTTATTCCATATCTAAATAAACTCCTTTATTTAAGGAAATTAGGATTCATTTTTCTATTCACAAATAAACTCCTTTATTTTGAATAATATGAAATCTTATTTCATATCTAAATAAACTCTTTTATTTAAGGAAACATGGAATCTAATTTCAACTCAAATTAGTTATCATGGAATCCAATTCCAACTCTAATTAGTTAGCATGAAATTTCAATTTTAAAATTAAAATAAACTTTTATTTTAATTATAAAATAAATATTTTATTTTAAGATTAAAATAAACTTTTTATTTTAATTATAAAATAATTAAAATCATATATTATATAATAGTAAAGGCTAGGCTGTACGGTTTATATATTAATATATATAAGATACATGAATCCGTTGGTCCATGTTAACAAGGAAAACAAATCATTCACCCCTTGCAGTGATTCATGTGATATTACTACTGTAAACATACCACGTTGGAATACTAAGAAGTAGGAACGGTTATTATAATAATATATATTCGTATATAATATACATATATATTATATATATTACCAAAGTTACAGGTTAATGAATTCACCTGTTAAGGATCAAATTAATCCAGATGGTATATATATAGTAATACGTGGCCACGCGAATCACGAGTGAAAAAAAAATGTTTTCGCGTTTTTTTAAAAAAAATAAATTTTATACAACAAAATTATGTTCAATTAAATTGTTCTAAATACATATCAATATACATATCAAATTAAAATAATTAATAATTCGCATAAAGGTTTGGCTCTGATGCCATTGTTAGGTTTGTAATATTCATGAACGCAATCAAATTGCATAAAATAAGCGGAAACGTGGAAAATCAGAGTTTTAAAATTTTACAAATCATAAACCCGGATCACCCTTTATGCACAATTATTAATTAAACGAAAAAGAAAGAACAAGAATCATACCCCTGAAGATTCGAGCTTCCTCAGGTACAAGTTCACCTCCAATCCTTTTCGCGTTCAACTTAAATCCACCGGGTTTGGTTCCTTCCTTTGATCAACGTTAGCCACCCAAGTGTTTGGCTTCTAGAGGTGGTCCACCAAGGAAGAAGAAAGATTCAAGAAGATGGGTATTTGGCAAAACCCTAATTTTTCTATCTTTCATAGAAAAAGAACGTACTCTCCAACAATTGGAATCACGTATGTTGTCAAAAAGTCAACAACCTCTACACCCATAATAAGACTCCTCTTATTTATAAATGTGGGCAACCCTCTTTAACAATTAAGGAGTTGGGTTTTATTTTAATTAATTAAACTCCTTTAATTAATTAGGCTCTCAATCTTATTAGGAATAATTAATTAAACTCTTTTAATTAATTAGCCTCCTAATCTTATTAGGATATTTAAGACTACTTTTATTAATTAATTCCCAAACTCCTTTAGAAATTAAATAATAATAATAGTAATAATAATAATAAGACTCCTCTTATTAATTTATATTTAATATTTTTAAATATTAAATAATAATATTAAGTTATTTAATTTATTCTATCACCATAGATTAAATTAAATATACTTAATATATTATTACGATTATGCCATTAACTCTTAAATAATTATTCTTCCTTTTATGGTGTGACCCTTTAGGTTCTCTATGTTAAACCGGTTGTGAATAAATCAATTAGAACAATTCTAATCTTATTTAAATAAATAAATTAAACTAATAATTTATTTAAATAAATAATATTTATTCTGCAATAGGGATAAGCCTCCCTAACGATTAATGACTTTCCAGATAATATAGATTTCAACATTAATCATAAAAAAACCTTTGAGTAAATAGTTACCGTACAATTCAATCCTTCCACCATACAATGTCCCAATTAAATATAAGACATGAAATTACTGTCAAGTCTTATTTTATTTAATTATATGTATTTCGACTCTTAAATGCACAACTCAAAAATACAAATTAGAAACTCCTTTCTAATTTCATTCTCGCCGCCAAGACTCACTTGGGTTGTCATTTATCGAATCACATAGGACATTTTCTTCTTTACTAGAAGCGGTAGATTCTTTATTGATCATATATTATCTCCATGTACAACTTATTATACCCAAGCATACCCTTTGATATACCCTAAGGGTCTTAAGGAATAAGTCAAAGTATAATTCATCATACACAAGATACTATGATGATTTCAAGTCCAAGGATCACTTGTACTACTATCACTACAGGAATTCCTATTGATAGGCAAGTAAAAATCCATTAGGTATTCCTTACCGAGCCACGTTCAGTGAACTTATTCTCTAATAAGTACCTACATACTTGCTTTAGTGTCTCCACACAAATGATCATAAGATCAATCACCCTCATCCAATGAGTAAGCAACGTAGTACCAATCTATCCGAATTCACTAATTCCCAATTTAATAATCCAACGATTGGGAACTATTTTAGTTTTAAGCTTTCTAAGAATTTAGATCTCATTAGAATGATCATCATCATTATTCTAAAAGCATTGCTTAAAACTATGGGTTTATCACATATTATAAAACAACATCATGTAGATAATTAAAAGCCTTTAATAAATTAATACTTTTTATTAATAAATGAATAAGATTGTTACAAAGTATATGCTTTATCATCAAACATGATTGGCTTTGTGCATATTCGGTTTCAACAGATAAGTCAAAGTCTAATTTTTCGTGAGTCAAATTTAAACGTTGAGCGCAAGTAGGAGAAATAAAGGAATGGGTAGAAACCAGGATCAAATAAGGTATATACTTCGCTAGAGTTTATGATAAGCTTACCCGTGATGACCTCATTCGGGTTCCTTGCTTTCCGGGAGGTCACGACAAACGCTTCTCCTTGCACCTTCTGGCTTTGACTTTTCCGGCGCCCTTTGGTGCCTCCATCCTAGTGAACTTGTCTTGGTGAATGACAAAATCGGGCTAGGTGACCTTCTTCCATAATTATAACATGCTTTGACTGGCATCACGCAGCTTTTGACCGATGTGTCCTCCCTCCGCATTTGAAGCATATGATAGGTGGTCGTTCTCCTTCCTTAACAACAGTGCGGTGTTGACGTCTTTCCATCATTGTTGAATCTCTCTCTTGAAATGTCTATTCTTATTGCTTTGGCCATGATTACCACCAAGTGGTTACCATTTCGCATGTTGATTCCTCCACGCTTATTGTCACCGCTCGATAATCAAGTATCACCGGTATTATCATTTTGCTTTACCGCTCTCTTTTGGTTGGGTTGACTCATTATCGCGCTCCAATAACTGAGCCCTATTAACAACATCTGAATACAAACATAGTTTATGAGAGATAAGATATTGACGTATCTCAGGTTTCAAACCTCTTAGAAACATTCGCGTCATTCTCTCCTCATTATCAACCAAATGGGACGCAAACTGGGACAACTCGGTAAACTTGGCTTCGTACTGCGACACAGTCATGTTGTTTTGTTCCAGTTTAATAAACTCTACCTCTTTCATGTGCCGAATACTTTCAGAAAAGTACTTGTTGTTGAACATTTCTTGGAACTTCTCCCAAGACATCTTCAGTGCGGTAGGTTGAGTACGCTTTATAGATTCCCACCAGTAATCTGCCTCTGCCCGCAACATGAAGGTGGCAAAGGGAACCTTTTGCTCCTCGGAGCAACCCAAGACATCAAATATCTTGTTGATCTGTTTTATCCACGTCTCCGCCTTAAGTGGTTTTGGCTCTCCAAAAAACTCCGGTGGTCCCAGCTCCTTGAACTGTTTGGCGGTGATCGTCCGAGAGTTGCCAGTGTTTCCACCTGCATTTTGGACAGGAGCCGCTCTCGCCTGATGTTGCATGAATTGCATGAAGCCTCGGAACATTCCATCACTCATCATTTGGTCAGTGTTGTTGTTTGTATTAGGATTGTCGCCTTCCTGATGCACATTATCCTGATTATTGATCTGTGAAGACTCAACGGTCTCCTGTGCTCCATTGATGTTCTCAACATTCTCAAATGCCATTTTCAAATACTGCCACAAAACAAGGGTTAATTAACATATCACATATAATCACATATAATCCCTATACTCTGACCAACCAATTAAATATCAAATAAACTTAGGTAGGCCATATATACTAGCGAAGGAATTCCCCGTCTCTCCCCTCCTAGTTTTTGTCTCACATCTCAGCTAGGGATCATATCCCTAAGCTTTGATACCAACTGTGATGCCCCCAAAATAGGTATATATCACCTATTCTGAGTCACCAAATACATGGTACAGAATACAAATACAATCTTTAATATCCAACAAGAGAGCTGTGAGTTTTAATACAAATATTGTCTTCTAGACAATATCCACTCTCAGAATAAGTCCTCATCATTTATTGTCACACTATTTAACAGAATAGTGAGGACTACTAATACTATCATCTGGACCGTCACTCCGTTCCCCGACTAGTCTCGGCTACGTTCTCATTTCCTGAAGAGAACAGTGAAAGAAAGGGTGAGCTCAACTAGTCCAGTAAGAAATATTATGACTATGATAATGCAGAATAAATTATCATTAGTCTTCAACCATGTTAAACTGATAAAATACAATAGACATCAAGTTTAATTGCAGCGGAACATGCAATCCATTAAAAGAGTCAAGTAGAGAATAAAATCTACAATCTTTTATGATTTAAAAGGTTTTCATCACTTTTATCATTTGGGACTCAAATTTTAATAAATAATCCACATCATCCCTGCACTACGGCCAAGGATATTCATTAGTATCACAACCACAATTTATCCATGCACTACGGGTCAAGGATATTTGTGTATTCATTAATGGTCATGATTGTGACGCCCCCAAAATAGGTCCACACGACCCATTCTGAGTCGCCAGATATCACATTATAAAAATCAAATACAAACTTCATTTATACAACTGTTAAACTGTCGTGTAGAGTACGACAACAGATAAGCTATGAGTTTTAATACAATATTGTCTCGTAGACAGTATCCAAACTCAAATTATTACAATGCCATATAAAAATACAGCAACAAATATTTTAAGACCCCAAAGAAGAACGAGAAGATTACTATCATATTCATTCTAATGAGGTGCACTCTTGATGTCACAAAGTCAAGTTCTCATCACCTATTGTTGTTCGTCAAAATCAATTATTAAGTGACGATAAAATACTTACACACACATCTTAGGTCCTCAATACAATTATACGTTGCATGTCATGCCGTTTTATAATATATTGAGAAACTTGACGCCTCTGACCATCACACTATTTTTTTCTCGTTATCCCCGCTTCACCCCAACCTACACTCTTATTATCTAAAAGGAATTGTGAAGCAAAAGGGTGAGCACAATTAGCCCAGTAAAGAATATCATGGCTAAGATAATTAATTTATCAACAGCCTTTATCAGAATAAATCAGAGATTTATAACATATGGTAGATAATAAAAGTTTTCAATCATAATTGTAGCGGAATCAATAATCCATTAGAAGAGTCAAGTAGAACATAATGTCTACTATCTCCTCTAAATTAAAAGTCCATCATTGATATTTTATTCCTGTAATACTCATTAACAGTTCTTTGTTATACTTAAGACAAATAGAACTTTCAACACTTGTCTTCACTTGAACCACCAAAGATGTTAGTTAAATTCACAATTCATATTTATAATAATGTGAATTAACAGTTCCTTCTTACCATAAAGGCTTAATAGAACGTTTACTCAATATCCTTACCCCAAAGGCTGAAGATATTCAAATGTAATAACAATGATCATACCAATCAGTTGTCTATCTTTGCACTACGGGCCAAAGATATTCAACTATAAAACCAATGGTCATGATCATACCAATCAATTGCCTGTCAGTGCACTACGACCAAAGACATTCAATTGTTAACTAATGGTCATGATCCTGCCAATCACATCATTGAATTATCTATGCACTACGGCCAAGGATATTCGTTAGTATCACTAGTGGTCATGATCATGTCATACACCTGTCCATCTTCGCACTACGGGTCAAAGCTATCAAACAATGATCATCTTTTGCACTACAGGCCAAAGATATTCTACAACATATCATCTTTGCACTACAGGCCAAAGACATACAAATGTAAAACCAATAACCAACAGTATAATAGAGAATGGAATAATAAAAGAATTTCACCATGTATGCAGTACTTCGCATAGACAAGTTATTCCAACATAATAATAAAGAATGGAATAGTAAAAGAATTTCACCATGTATGCAAAGATTACATGTACAAAAGTTATTCCAACATAATAATAAAGAATGGAATAATAGAATAATTTCACCGTAAATGCGTAATCCACACAGACAGGTTATTCCAACATAATAATAAATAATAGAACCAGGTCATGTGTAATCGTACAGACAGGATATTCCAACAGAATAATAAAGAATGAAATAATAAAAGAATTTCACCATATATGCAGTATTTCGCATAGACAGGTTATTCCAACATAATAATAAAGAATAGAATAACAGAAGAATTTCACCATGCGTGCGTAATCCGCACAAACAGGTTATTCCAACATAATAATAAATAATGGAACCAGGTCATGCGTAATCGCACAGACAGGATATTCCCACCGAATAATAAAGAATGGAATAATAAAAGAATTTCACCATGTATGCGATACTTCTCATAAACAGGTTATTCCAATATAATAATAAAGAATGGAATAATAGAAGAATTTCACCATGTATGCGGCACTTCGCATAAACAAGTTATTCCAACATAATAATAAAGAATGGAATAATAGAAGAATTTCACCATGTATGGGGTACTTCGCATAAATAGGTTATTGCAACATAATAATAAAGAAACGGAATCAGTCCCACAAAAGCATGCAGACAGGATATTCCAATGAATAATAAAGATTTTAACCAGTCCCACGTAAACATTATTGTACAGTGATATTCCAACGGAATAATAAAAAACTGGAGTAACAGAAGTTCTCTTCATGAATATAAAAAAAAAATAATACCCCTTACAGGTACAACAAATAATATCCCTTACCACAATAATAATGTCCTTTACGAATATTGAACAAAAATAATAATCCTTACGAATATTAAATAAAAATAATATTCCTTACGAATATTAAACGAAAATAATATTCCTTATGAATATTAAACGAAAACAATGAATATTGAATGATAATAATATTCATACGAATATGAAAAATATAATTTCTCTTCAGAATATGAAATAAATAATAATCCTTACGAGTATAGAATTCAAAATCTGAAACGAAATAATATTACTTGCATACTACAGAGTATGAAAGAAAATATTATTTCAAGCGAATATTGAATAAAAATAACATCTCTTACCTTTGAAAGAAGAGTATTTCGACTGGTAGGGCGAGGATATACTCGAAGAAAACTTGCACTATGCTTAAAGCTTCCTTAAACTCTAAAGAAATACACTCAAGATTATAGAAGAAGAACTCTCTCTATAGTTTCTCTCTCTAGAGTTTCAGTGAATTCATAAGAAATAATGAAAGAATGAGCTTCTATTTATAGAAGAATGGACTGCATAGTAACTAATTCATGAACGGTCCAGATTGATTTACTTTTAATCGGACGGTCCATATTTAAAGTAAAATCTTTTAAATAAAATATAATATATTCTATTTATAATCTAATAAAACAAATAACTTTATAAAAGTATTCTGTTTTATATAAAAAGATTTTACTATGCAAAATACTATGCAACACTATGCATAATAAAATATAATATATTCTATTTATAGAATAACTTTATAAAAGTATTATGTTTTATATAAAAAGAATTTACTATGCAAAATACTATGCATAATAGAATATAATATATTCTATTTATAGAATAACTTTATAAAAGTATTCTATTTTATATAAAAAGCTTTTCTATTTTATTACATTAATAATACTAATAAAATAAAACTTCATCATCATTTACTTTGAAAAAATTTCAAATGTCACCCTTAACTTTAAACTTTTATCAATTTAACTATTCATCAAAATAGAAAAATTGAATACTTTTATTTCATAAAATTCGAGGTCCCACAATGATCATGCCAACAACTGTCCATCAATGCACTACGGGCCAATGAGGACTTTTACCACATCATTTGTAACATTACGGTCATGATTACACCGACTAATTTCTGGTCATAATCATACCAAGTCCATCTATGCACTACAGGCCACAGATGACTTTCAACAAAATATAAATATGAGGATGATGACAATAATATAAGAATTCAATAAAACAAGTTCAAGAATTAATTTATTCAGAACTAATAACGCCCAAATTGTCAACATGATACTTCTTTGTAGAGTAAAATTCAAGAATGCTCGGAAGAATATTTCCATGAAAAAGATTTGGATGAAGCGCAAATATCAAGGATATTCCACTAATTTCATGGAGTGTAAAAGTCAAAACTTTAACCAACCTGAGTATAATAAAGAATGGAATAACAAAAGAAATCACCATGCATGCGAACTTCGCATAGACATGTTATTCCAAATGTAACAATAAATAACGGAACCGGTCAAAGCGTAATACGCACCGATAAGATATTCCAATGTAATAATAAAGAATGGAATAACAATGAAATCACCATGCATGCAGATTGCAGACAGACGAGTTATTCCAATAGAATAATAAAGACGGAACCCGTGTCCCATGATAACGCATGCACGAGGATGTTCCAATGTAATAATAAAGACGGAACTAGGTTCTAAAAAAAGGTGTATAACGCATGCATGAAGGATGTTCAAATGTAATAATAACGAATGGAATAACAACAGAAATCACCAAGTATAGGGTAGACCGCGTATACAGGTTATTCCAATAGAATAATAAAGAATGGAATAACAGAAGTTCTCTTCATGAATATGAAAAAAAATACCCCTTACCTTATAAAGAAGAGTACTCCGATGGTAGGGCGGGGATATACTTGAAGAAACTTGCACTACGCTCAAAGCTTTCTTAAACGCTAAAGAAATACACTCAAGATAGAAGAATAATTCTCTCTACAGTTTCTCTCTCTAGAGTTTCAGTGAATTCGTAAGAAATAATGAAGGAATGAGCTTCTATTTATAGAAGAATGGACTGAATAGTAACCAATCCATGAACGGTCCAGATCAATTTACTTTAAATGGACGGTCCATATTGGTTTACAATAAAATATAATATATTCTATTTATAATCTAATAAAACAAATAACTTTTAAAAAGATTTTACTATGCAAACACTATGCAGGCACTATGCAAATACTATGCATAATAAAATATAATATATTCTAATTATTGTCTAATAAAATGAATAACTTTATAAAAGTATTACGCTTTTATATAAAAAGATTTTACTATTAGCCTAATAAAATGAATAACTTTATAAAAGTATTCGCTTTATATAAAAAGCTTTTTCGCTTTTATTACATTAATAATACTAATAAAATAAAACTTCATCATCATTATTATTATTCACACTATTAATCGACTGTGTCGTTCCTGTGAAAGAAGGGCTTTCAATAAGGATTTCTCCCTATTGGCGCGCAATTAGGTGACCAAACCTCTCCTTGGCAGAACTTCTAGACATCGTTAATATTGCAAATAATAATATTAATAACTTCGTCATCTCAATTATAAAATATCAACAATAATTGAATCAATTAACGTGAGATACTATGCAACAATTACTGAAGCAATAATTGAACAAAACTGAGTGACTTCTCACGTAAGCATCAATAATCAATACCGTGTGCTACTATGCAACCACGCGTATTCTTGTACTTTTAACACCGGGTGTTTCAACAGTTAATGGTAAAACTTCCGCCGTTATTTTTATAAAAATATTTTTGTCGTTTTCTCAATCCGACAATAATTCCGTTCACAGGATCCACTAATAATTGTGTCTGTAGTGCATTTAATATTCCCCGACCAATCGAATATTATAAACAACTGCAAAATTTTTAAATATTACCCACAACTATAACATTATATCAAATTCATTCCATAATATTTAAAAATGATAATTATAGAAAATTCATCTTTATTCATAAAAGTTGGGGTCTTACAAAAACTGAGTGACTTCTCACGTAAACACCAATAATCAATACCGTGTGTTACTATGCAACTACGCGTATTACTGTACTTTTACTACCGAGTAGTTCAACAATTAACGGTAAAACTTCCGCCGTTATTTTCATAAAAAAATATTTCTGTCGTTTTCTCATTCCGACAATAATTCCGTTGTGAGGTCCACCAATAATTGTGCCGTCGTACGGATATTTCTCGACAAAAAGAATATTCCCCGACCAATCGAATATTTTATAACCACTTGCTTAATTTTCAAAATTTATAAATATTACTCACAACTATAACATTATCTCAGATCCACACCATAATATAAAAAAAATATTTATTCATAAAATTTGGGGTCTCACATATAATATATAATTTTTAGCATGTGAGTAAAAATGGAGTAAAGGTTATCATTTTGGTTTTGAATTCTTCGTGCACATCTCTTACTATTCTTTGTTTTTTTAAATTGTGTGGGCCCTTAAGGAATTGATGGTTAGGCAAGGAAAGGAAAAGAAAAGGAAGTTAGGCGGAGGAAAATTAGGCAGCCTTGTTTAATCCTAATTTTCCTCCGTGCTGCACTATAATGGGAGGTTACCCCTCCTTCCTAAACACACCAAAAATCTCAAGCTTTCCTACTATAATATTATGAGTATTTCTTTTGAGTATAAGGATACTTTGAGTGTAACCTTTTGTGCAAGATTTTCTCAAGATAATATTCGATATTCCAGTCAAAACTAGTTTCTTTTAAGGTAAAGGATATTATTTATTTCATATTCGTAAATGATATTATTTTATTTCAATACTCGTAAGAAATATCACTTTCTTTCATACTCCATATTATGTAAGGGATATTATTTCATTTCATATTCCTAAATTTAAACTTACTATGGTAAGTTGTAAAGACCGAGAATTTTTAGATAATTATATCTATATTTTTTTACGAATAATTTTTATTTTATTTTATTAATTATTATGAATATTGGTATTAGTAATAATTTTTGGGAAATATGTTATATGAATTAAGCAGGTTAGTCAATTTAATAAGTTGACTAAGAAATGAAACTTACGACGTACATTGTTCAAAACCCTAATTTGGATTTTGAATAAGGATTTGAATATTAATACAATATTGATTGTATTTTAGTAGGATAAGTATGTACTGTATGTTTGTAATGTTATTTGCTAATCAGTTATAGCGTAACATTAGAAAACCCTAATGTTAAATTATTAAACCCTAATTTGAAATTCAAATAGGAATTTAAGAATGATACGTAATTGTGTTTATGTGATTAAGGAGATATGTTATTGGTTATAAACCTAATTAGGGAAACCCTAACGATTACTTAGAAACCCTAATTATTAAGTTAAAAACCCTAATTCTGGATTTGGAAACCTTAAGCCCTAATCAGTAACCCTAATCCCTAATTTTCAAACCCTAAGTGGTGATTAACAAATCCTAATGGTGATTATCAAACCCTAAGGGTTAAAAGTTAAGGGAAGTATATGAAATGACCAAACTACCCTTAAAATTGTGAGGAAAATGACCAAAATACTCTTTTATATGCGAAATAACCAAAATACCCCTTATGTTTTAAGTAAAAGATTTGACAAATCTAGTGAGTTATCAAGCCAAGATTATCCTATATGCTAAAAATCCAACTTAGATCAGCCATTGCAAGCCACCTATACTATCCATACACATTGAATCAAAAAGTTAGAAACTTAGAAGTTAAGAAAACATTTACTTTATGTTCATAAGCTAGTCAACTCTCTCTCTCTCCTAGACCCCGAAATTTCTTAAGGAAATCAATCAAAAGTTAAGTGAGATTCATTCCATACACTAACCAATAACCAATAAAAGGGCATAAATCAAATTGTGCTTAAGAAGGTATAAACCCTAACCCTAGCTTAGATCTTGTATGCTTAGGTAGATTCTGTGTTTTTATGTTTATATATGTATTATGATATGTTATTTGATGATCTATGATGATAAACCATGGATCTATAACATATAAATGTAAGAAAATCAAGATTTAAGAAACTGCCAAGAATCCTAAAAATGAGGTCTGACAGTCAAATGTCAGTCTCTAGATAATTTTTTGTTAATTGTTTGAGTCTATAAGTGTATCATTGATATAGTATGCCATGAGGAGGGTAGACTGGAAGTGGAATCAAGTTCATACCATGTCTAGATCTTAAGTTATTAATGGTCAAACATGGTTGACCAGTCATGCAAAACTGGTTCTGGAAAACCTAGAAACCCAGAAACCCAGAATGCTCTCTGACAAGCTTTTGTAGAGACTAGATCTTTCATTTGTTAAGTTGTTATGTTATGAAAGTGTATAGCTTTTATACTCTGACATATAGACTACCAAATCATGATCCTAGAACACCAAGATCATCAACAATGTTAAAGATATTAATGGTCAAAACTGGGTTGACCAACTGTCTGGGATGACTTTCTAGAAAACCCAGAATCTTCATGAGCAGTTTCTGGCTGGTACTTTGACCAAGCCAGATCTTGATTCTATGATGTTGTTAAACTACGTAAGTGTATTACTTTTTTACATTGACATACATACTACATAAGTGTGACACTTAAACACACAATCAAAGCCCAGAATCCAAGTTATTAAGATCCAAAGTAGGACCCTCACATTGTTCTTATTTTCTGGAAATTCCAGAAAATGAAGAACATCTCTAACATCTATTTTGAAGGCTTATATCTTCAAGATGTGTTGTAGTTTGACCCTGAACATTATTGAACAATACATCAATACTACATAACCAATACACTCACATGACTAGAAACATCTTGAACAAGAAATTATAACTGGTCAAACTAGGCACCCAAGAAACTGACTTTGAATGTTCTTGAAGGCTCAAGAACACCTATAGCGAAAGTTTTTGTCGCGATAGGCCCCTTTAGCGACAGTTTTATTAAAAATAAATTATTTAAATAATTAGAAAATAATTATGAAAAATTCATAATTAATTTGTAAAAATTATTTTAAGGCATAAAAATTGACTTTTAATAATTTAAGATATATTTCATTAATATTTTAATTTATTTAAATATTAATAATATTTAATTTATTTAATAATTATATTAAATAAATTACTTAAAATGATTTTAATATTTTAAAAATTATTTGAAAATATATTAGAGTGTTAGAAAATATTTTAAGTTATTTTGAATGACTTTTAATATTTTGATATGAATTTCATTAATAATTTAATATTAGTGATAATAAATTTATTTAATAATCGTATTAAATAATTGTGAAAAAATTAGTTTTAATGTTTAAAAATCATATAAAAATGATTTAAAGGTTTAAAAATGTTTTAAGTTATAAAACATAACTTTTAATATTTTGACATGAAATAAATTAATATTTTAATATTAATGGTAATTATATAAAAATGATTTTAATACTTTAAAAATTATCTAAAGATGATATTAATGTTTTAAAAATATTTTAAGTTATAATAAATAATTTTTAATGTTTTGACATAGATTTTATTAATATTTTAATTATTTAAATATTAATGATAATGAGATTAGTTAATAATTAAATCATTTAAAAATGATATTACTGTTTGAAAAATCATGATAAATGATAATACTTATTTAAAAATTATTATGAGCTTTCGAAAAATATTATAAATGATAATTAAATTATCTAAAATAATATTGAAGCTTTTAAATAGAGTTTAATTGAAAATAAACTCAATAATTATCTGATAAAGTCGTCGGTACACCGAATTGTTTCTGAAATTAATCTGATAAGTGGTTGTATATGTTCTAATGTCTGATATAAATATGTGATAATGTGCTTAAGTTATGTGATGACTGCAAATAACAGTATTATGTGTTACGATATATTATTCTAATCGAAAGAATAATCTTATTAATGATAGGTCTTTATATAAAAGATAAAATTAAGTTATGTAGCAATAAGCAGCAAATCAGGCAAGTATCTTAACCTTTGCATTTATTTTATGCAATGGATCTTTGTGAGCAAGTTTCTATTTTTTTATTATGCAAGTATCTCTACTCTCTATGCATTTACTTTATGCAAGAGATTTATAACAATCCAAGTTACTTAACTCACACTCAAATTATTAGTTTTTAAAGCATGTTCGTGAATAATTATTGCTGCATATTCACATCCATAATAATATTTGTTATTCGTTCATTCTTATCAGTATCTTATTACTGTCTTTATTTGATCCATATATGATCAAGATTTATTCTATTCGTTATTAGCTAAGTTTGGTTATGCAAGTGTCCTCACTTGGATAATTGTTGTATTTGAACAAGTGTTGATACATACTTATCGAATTTTGGTATGTATACATAATTAAAAGTTGTCTAAGCTATTTTACTAGGATAGACATAGTCTGAAATATATCGTTGAACATGATTGAACATTGTTGTCGTCCAACTGAATTATTTTGGTTCGGACTCCAGACTGAGTATGAACATTCCGAAATTGGAAAATTTTTGTGCGCCAAAGGCGGATATGATGAATGAAAATATCGTTCTAACATGTAATTTTGATCAATACGGGACATAACGGGTTGATCACTCTCCTTGCCCGTAAGTTATGACGGTTTGCAGATGAATTTTTGTACAACCTATTCAAAAATTAAAAATAAAAGTTCATGGTCTATTGACCGCTCAGCATTCATAGTCAGTACGTAGTTTCAAAAATATAAATTATTTGATATCACTACAAGAAATTACACAAAAAATGACGCCAAAATTTGTCACATAAAATTCATTTTTTGTCACTAAAACATTTTGTGACGAGTGTTAATCGTCACAGAGACTGTCACCGTATGAGCGTGGTAAAACGTTTATTTGACAATATTTGATGTCGTTATTAAATATTTTAACTTATGGTGACGATCTACACCATTGTCACTATAATTAATTACTTTTAGTGACGTTAATAGCATCACTATTTGAATGAAACTTTCGTCACTCTATATTATGTTTCGTCATCAAAACTTAGTGCATTAAATGACAAAAATCTTTTTTCGTCATTAAATGATATTGTTTTAGTGACGAAAATATGTTACTCTATTTAAATCATCTAATTTTAATGACGATAATATTGTCATATTTATGATTATTCTTTCGTCATGTTATTGTGTTTATCGTCACCAAAAATAAGAACATAAATGACGACAGAACAATTTGTCACCTAATAATATATTTAACATGACAATTATGTTGTTGTCATTTTATATTTTAAATAATATTACAAAATAATTTATCAATAAAGAGTTACTTTTTGGGACACATTTTTCAATGTCACTAATTGAATACTTATGGTGACGATACATCTCGTCACAGAAAGAGTTATTAATAGTGACAAAATTAGTTGTTGTGACTAAATGAATATATAATAGTGACGATATAGTTTGTCACCAAAGAGTTACTTTCTATGACACATTTTTCTCTGTCACTAATTGAATACTTATGGTGACGATAGAACTCGTTACATAAAAAGCTAATAATAGTTACAAAATTAAAGGTCATCACTAAATGAATATATAATAATGATGACATAACTTGTCACCAAATAGTTAATATTAGTGACAAGATCAATTGTCATAACTAAATGAATATATATAATGACAATATTATTAATTCTAAAGAGTTAATATTATTCGTCATTAAATTTTAATTTTCATGACCAAATATTATTTGAATTATTATAAATCGTGATGATGTGGTGGTCATATTAAGTTGTTTGACATTCAAAATGTATTGTTATATTAATAATTTTCAATAAAAAATATAATACATATAGTGAGCTTTTAAAATCAACTTTACACCTGTATATAATATAAGAGACAAAAGACAATAAACATTTAAAATAAAAAGTAATTATCTTATAAAAAATAGTAGATTCACTGATTCAACAAAATACCCAACTAGCTAGGCAATAAACAGTTGCTTAAATAATCTAAGTACCATAAAACCAAATTATATAATCCAAAAAGCTAAAATTCTAAAATCCATATTCATATTCTAAGAAAATGCTTAATTAAAACCTTCAACCTTGTGGTTATTGACCTTCTAGAAAAAACTATCTGCAAATAAAAAAAAACAAATTAGCTTATAATGCAAGATTTAGTATTTTGTAGAAATCATGGAAGTTCAAACCAAATCCAATTCTTGCTACCTAAAACATCCTGAATGTTTTGAAGAATTTGTGCTTTTCTTATTTTGCTATTATGGATTGTTCTAAGTTTTCTACTCCCTCAGATAATAAGAAGAATAAATTAGTATAAATTGTTTAATGTAGTAGATGTATGTTTATTGTATGCGTAGTGGGTTACTTTCTATCAAACTCACATCATAAATCAAAATTAGAATTACAACACTTTTTCAGTATTACATTAACCTAACAATTATTAGGACTTAGCATTACAGTAACAATATAACTTTAATCCTGAACCACCTTGGCATCTTATACAAAATTAATTATAATACACTTGCATTAGGCAACAACTCCTAGAATATAATCAATATATGCTACTTTACCTTCTTGGTCATTATCAATGCAAGTTTGTGATTGTTATCTTCTAAACTGATCCTATTGTCCCAACAATTAAAGGTACAGGGAAAGAATGTGCAAGTCCATAAATAACTTTTGTTATCGTACTCTGATAAGGTTCCTGCACTTCAAGTAACACTTTTGACAGGACTCCTCACCCCCACTTCATGTCCTAATACTAGTAATACATAGAATGATCAAATTATACAATAAATACCCTTAACTATAAGTTTAAAGTTATAAAAAGGTGACATGTTCTACCTTGATTAAAATTGCACTAGCTTTGACAAAATAGCAAACATTTTAGAAAATCACAAAATGGAAAATAAGGCATAGAAAATGGGATGAAGGGATACTTGCTAATTTAGCGGAGAAATGGTCTTTTACTTTTTCCTTATTAAACTTATTAGAATAATGAGCTCCAAGTAATGATTGATACAACGCAAACGAAAGGAGAAGGGGAAAAAAGAAGAAGAAAAGGCAGATTTGTGTTTTTTGATGACATGTAAATTCATGTGCATTGATTGACAAAAATATGTTACATTTATGATTATTTAAGCAAGTTGACTGACATACACATCAAATAGGACAATGTGGTTAAACAATAATAATACATCAACAATAAAGGAAGAATGAAGAAAAAATTTAGTCCTGTTCTGGACTTCGAAAAAAATAACAATATAAAAGTCACAAACCTCCAGTTGAATGAGCCAACTATTTGCTCCTGATCCATACCAGCAATGCAAATGATAACTAGGCAATGTTCCGTCTAAACATACTATAAATGTGAACACACATTACTTATATTAGAAAAAATTCCTAATACCGAAAACAAGGCAATTAGACCATTTTATAGGAATTTTGTAAGAGGTTTGTAACAGAAACCATGCTTTGGGTGTCTCTTTCTATTCTAATTGTTAGGGTTAGCTAGTGTTTGAAGAACAATTACAGTACAAATCACACACTAGGATTAGAGTTCCCAAACGTATCAGATACTACCACTTCTTATAGGTCAATATTGCAGCCTAGTGTGACATCTGACACTATATGGTGTACATTCGGAATCCCAAACGCATTTGGTAAAGTTACCTTGTATTAGTTGTTCTGATGTAACAATATTCTTGAAACGAAAGAGGAAAAAAAAGGACCAGACTATTGATTTGCTACACGGAAGTGTGTGTGTGTGTGTGTGTTCGATTGCTTTCTAGGATGTGTTTACTTACCATATGTATGGAGACACCCCTGTTAATTTTCGGCAACAAAGCCATTACTGGAGTTTTGTGAAATTAACATGAACAGTTCCATGTGTAGTTGATTTCATGTTTACATTGTATACTTCCCTAGGAAACTTGAGCATATGCCATCCACATTCAATTGCAACCTGATTTGCATACCTTGTTCCAATTGAGCTACATGAGAAAAACTGTTTCATAGATTATATCATTCCTTTCCCTACTTTGTACACCTCTATTTCACCTTAAAGTTACACGCAAAGTTACACATAAAACACAATACCGGCCAAAACTGAAAAGGTAAAGACAATTTTCGCCAGACTTTACATTATCAATCACACATGAACGTAAAGGTGGATGGATATCATGTTGTTAGAATGTCTGGGATACGAGGGGTATGAGCTCCAAGTACTTTAAAATTTGAATGAAAAACTACGTTATACCTTTTCAGTAGTAGCAATAATCCCAGCATTTATCTGGTAGGGGGAAAGGAAAACACAATTAATAAAGTTAAATGGAAGTTAAGTGTTATCATACACATTAATAAAACACATTTACCATTTCTTGGAGGAGCAAGGACTGATCTTCCTTCCATAAATATGCTAAAGAGATGAGTCCTAACTGTGAGCATACACTTTCCAATCTTAGTCTTTGATAATCAGAAGCAATAGCACCAGAAGACACAGCTGTGACAGAGGGTATCTGTCGCTTTACTTCCTTTAACAGTATAAACATATCTTCAACTTCATCACCAGGAGCCCTACTGTAGCTAAGGTTGTGATGCCTATATAATCCACAACATGTATAACAAAGTGAAAATAAGACAGAGAAAACATGATGTGGATATGTTCACTTATTCTACGTAGTATGGAGAAAATTATATCTTGACAACAGGTGAAACAAAAAATCATTAGGAAGAAAGGAAGATAAAAGAAAAGTTGATTAGGTTTCCTTGACAAAATGAAATAAAACAACAATACAAACCTATCAACAGAAGGACTGCTGATCACATGTGTATCTTAAACGGTCACACCTCAAAAAGTGCCTAAGTCACAGGTGTTGAGAGAAAGAGGAATGCGCATTCTATTTTCATATAGTGAAGGGAAAAAGCGATCTCCAAAATCCTTCATTCCTTTCTGTCCATAGGCCACATACAGTATTGAAGCACCTATAACTCCAAATGAACATGCTACCTACCATTCCAAGGTGCTCAGCCCACAGTGACACTCTGTATCCGTAGACCTGGAAAGAGAATTTTATCATGTCATCAAGAACAAGTGAATAATTTACTCTTCTTGCAGCATCAGAAATTTCAATTTCTCTTCTGCCTAATGTTACTTCAAATATAGTAAACAAATTCTACAACTCGGTACTAATCTGAAGGGGGAGGGGGGAGAGAGAGAGGGAGAGAATGAAAAGTCATACCTGGCCACGCGGATGATGGTTCTTCACAGCCCAAGTTTGATGGGGCTGATATGCACCCATTGCTATCTCGGTGTCTTTTGAACCAACCAAAGATCTCTGATTAATGTTGACAGATCCCATAATCACGTATTCATCATCCACTACCATTCCCTTGGCATGCACATAAATCATAAAGCGCTGAAATTTCTGTGCACTGGAAACCTGAAGAAAAAAATCAGGACCAACTTTTCATGACTTTCAAGATCATAATCAAAAGCCAAGCATACGAGACTGTTCCACTCACTAAAAAGGCTGCAACAATTAACCTATAGTATATCTACTGTGATCACCAGAACAAATTCAAAAACTTAAAATGGATTTTCATAATAGACACCAGATATATCTGAGTAGCATCTATAGGCTACCAGTAGAACTAAACTTAGAAGTTAATGCAAATGGTACATGGGAGATGCAACAATTCTATTTGTGAAGTGACTAAAGCAGTTGCAATAAGAAAACAGGTACTATCCCTCTATATAAAGGAGAAATAATAACAATTACTACAATGATGCAATGCTTGCCCACATTCAAGATTGCTGAGACAAATGCAGCTATATAATATAGGCCTTGCATAGTTCTAGAAAGTGCCTATTTTGTTCCTGCTCCTTTTCACTTGAGCAGAAATAGGACTGATGTGGTACTTTCGCGGGAGGACCAATCAGATGAACAACCAAAAAATAGGAAATACTTCCTAAGAGATATAGGAAAACATATGGGAGATGAAGTTTTTAACAATTCCACCCCCCCTCCCCCACCCCCACCCCCCAAACACCAAAAAAAAACCTGGGAGATAAAAGAAACAATAAAGAAAAAAAAACAAGAAGCCATTACCATGTCCATAAAACTTCATGTTGAAACTTTTTATGGGATTAATTTTGATCTGAAGACATTGACTGTCAAGCGCAACAATTTTCAAAAGAAATACAAACATAGCTCTTCTCATAACCTTGCCTTTCGTCAGCCTGTTATAATCCTAGCCTAAGCCCCCCATTTGGCAGAGCAGTGTCGTGCCATTAATTCACTTTTGAATTTTAATTTGAAAATCTGTAATTTATATTCCTTGATAACATATTAGAAGTGTTTTTGTAACTTCATCTTTCAGTTGATTTTGGGAGGATTCCCTTGCTTGAAGCTCCTTCTGCAAAAGATTTAACTGCTCTGCCAACTTATTAACACGAATTTCGTGTTCTTTTATGTAGTTATTTTTCTCATCTAACTCCTTCACTAAAACCAAACACTGGACTTGTGAGGATTGAGCCAATGCATCACTTGCATCTGCAGTTGCTTGAATAGCTGCGAGCTGTGATCTAAGATCATCCAAGTCCTTGAGGTACTGCAGTACATAAAAGACTATGTTCAGGATTACATATACTGAAATATGTGTGGGTGCCAAAAATGTACAAATATCACATTGACCAATAAAAACAAAAGATGTGGGGAAAAAAGGAAAGGAAAGAAAGTACAATTTGCTGTTGATCCCTTGTGAATGGAATAAATAATTCCTTTATTTCACCAATTTAGAAAAGAAAAACTATCCTGAAATAGACATAAAGTTAAACATAACATAATTGCCATATTCCAAAATATTAATAACTTTACACTAATTAAACAACCACTTAATTTATAACATCTATAATTTTGTTCTCTAATAATTACTGATTTGACAATAAACAAATAAAGTTGATTTGGAAAGTGACCACTTCTTAACATAGTTAAACAAAATTATAAATTATACACGTACAAATTCATCACACAACTTATCAGTTATTACTACTTTAGGGGGGAGGGAGAGCTGGAATCTCTATCATCAAAGACATACTTCTATTATGCGCACCACGCACAACTCCTCGAAATAGGGTAGACTTTTGAGTTTATATGGTGCCTCCAACAGTTCAGTTAATATCTAATACTAATAGTCCTTGAATTTCCTACATACAATAATATGCAAAATGCTTGTGGAATGCAGTTTGTTGACAAATTTTTGTGCCCTGAAATTTAAACTTGGCAGCTTTCAGAGCAACGTTTAAATAACAATACTACAGTGCATTTATGTTTGGTTTTAATTAATCAATCAACTTAACTAAAGTTCATTAGAACCATCTAAGGTCCTTGGGACTTTAGCTAAACAACTCTAAACTTACTGGTTATAATGAATCCAAAAAAAACATAAAAGGAAGCTGCCGTCAAACATCTTTTAGTAGTATTGAATTCTAGCAAATATTTAAATACAATTATACAATGTTCTAAAAGGCGCTAGGCGAGTAGGGTAGGCGGTGAGGGACCCTAGCGCCTAGGGGCCCTAAGTAGAACTGAAGCGTGGCCTAAGTGAATTTTTTTATTTTAAGTCAATTTTAATATTTTATCTTACATTTATCCAAATAAAATAATAATATAAAGCAAAATAATCTATAATAAAGATAATAAAGGCCTTTTCTTAAAGTTCAAACACATATTCATATTGCTAATATCAAAGTTCAAATACAAACATGTAATTGTTCAAAGTTTAAACATATTTTTAACGTATTAGTTTTATTTATAAACATGATTGCTATTTGTTAACGCTTAAGTTTTCTTGCTGGCGTCCAATCACGAATCCACGCTTAGAACAAGATGATAATGAGATCACACGGAAGTTATCCCCGACCAAGACAAGTAAAATGCCAAGCTTCAATGTGATCACAACCCAACTTTTAGTGTTCTTACAATCACAACCCAACTTTTTTTGGTGATGAGGCCATGGAAAGTAAGGGAGCAAGGCCTCTAACTGAGCAAAGGCAAAGACCCACCAAACCACACCTTGGTGAGGGGGGTCGGTGAAAGATAGATGGGCTCTCGAGTCCAGTGAGATCAGAGGAACAAACGCTTCTCTCCGTGAAGACTCTTCCATGACAACCATCATACCCCCAACCGGGCTAGTCGTGCGGATGAGAACCGTTCTGGTATTTGGAGGTTCTGGGAAGGACCGAGGGAGAACAGTAGAGATCGGAGGAGTTCATTCTGCTAAAAAAAGATGCTGTGTAACAAGGACACCATGCTGGCCCTACGCCTTCAACAGGAGGAACTCGAACAGCAGATGGCGAAGGTGGCTGGGGAGCAGGAAGCCACCTCAAAAAGGCGTAGGCATCGGAGCTGATCCCGGTCACCTCGACGGGGAGAGGTTGGAAACGAAAGGAGCAGGCATCGCAGTCGGTCGCGAGAAAACCGAAGTAGAATGAGGAGTCGTTCGCCAGATCGAAGATCGGACTGTCCGGGCAGAACGAGACATATGAGGAGGGACGCGACCCCTGAATACGGGAGGGACAGACCCCGATCGTCCCCTCGTACGGAGGAGTCCGACCCCCTCGTCTGAAGGGTAGCTGAATTGGAGAAGTTGTTGTCGGCTAAAAATTCGTTGGGGACACCTTCGGCTTACTTAGGGTCACCTTTCTCGCCGGAGATCAATCAGGAAACAGCTGACCCCAAAAAGAAGATGCCCCCGATGGAGACCTACGATGGGATGGGGGATCCATATGACCACTCAGACGGTTATGATAGGCTGATGACATACTATGGACACTCCGACGCTGCCAAGTGTCATATGTTCGCAACAACTTTGAAAAAGAGCGCCCGAGAGTGGATGGCCTGGCGACGGGATCGATTAACTCTTGGAGTGATCTTCGGGAAAAATTTCATGCTCGGTTCGGGAGTAACAAGAGGCGGGGAAAGATCATAGCTTCACTCATGCAGGTCAGACAGAAGTCAGATGAAAGCATAGGTCAGTATGTCAAAAGGTTCCGAGAGGCTGTGAGATCGGTAGCAGAGTTGAATTCCCCACAAGCCTTGGGATTCTTCACTGCTAGACTTGACATCGGGAAATCGAAGAAGTTGATGAAGGATCTGGTGATCAATCCTCCGGCAGATTTGACAGAGGCCTTCCACCGAGCCGAAGGACACATAGCAATTGAAGAGGCAATGGGGAACTTCAAACCGCACTCCCAATCTTATGAGAAGTCCAGGGATCGGGATAAGCAGAGTTATCAGAAGTCAGATAATCAGGGGAGGTCGGATAACTATGGTAAGAAAAGCTATAATGGGGGGGTTCGGGTGGTGGACGACCACCCTTCCCGAGTAAAAATGTCAACAAAGTCTACACCGCCCTCAACACGGACCGGGCTAAAATACTGGAGGAGATGCAAAACAAGCCCTTCTTCGAACCATGCCAAGCGATTCCGAAGCCTGGGAAGAGGGGCCAGGACAAATATTGTGCGTATCATCAGTGTCGGGGGCATACGATGGAGGAGTGCAACAACCTGAAAGATCTGATAGAGAAGAACGTCCAGAATGGGCAACTGGTGCAGTATGTGGTCGGTCGAGAAGGTTCGAAAGCCTCCGGGAGGAGAACGAGGAACCGACTTCGGAAGATACCAAGAACCGCACCCACAAGCCCGAGGGGTCATTGATGTGATATCGGGCAGGTCGGTAGGGCGTGTAACCGGTAGGAAGAGGAGTGGGCACCTCGAGCCCATGTTGTCGGTAGCTAGTTCATCGCCCAGAAAGGATAGAGCATATTCAGGAGTATCCATCTCTTTCTCGGATGAAGACTATCCTCTGAAACCATATCGAAACCACATGATGGAGTATTTGGTAATAACAAAGATGTGGTCGGACCGATTGACATAAAAAGGATGATGATCGATAATGGATCCTCGGTTGACATATTGTATACGCACGCCTACTAGAGGATGGATTTAAAAGGGAAGAAGATGGAATTGGGTGGCGAAGGACCATTGTACGGTTTTAGCGGAGATCCGGTGCATGTCTCTGAGCACCATCGAAGTTACTGATTAGGTTTAAGACGACTCCTCAAATAGCGAAATAATGGTGAAATTTTTTGTGTTACAAGTGGATTCGGCCATAACGCCATCTTGGGGCAAAGCAACGTGGCGGCCGCCTACAAGCGATCACGTCCATCCTCACTTCAAGATCAAATTTCCAACACCGAACGGGATTGGGGAGGTAAAAGGAGACCTTGATATCGCCCGAAGGTGCTATCGGAATACATTGATTTCCTCAGGGATCAGGGTCAGCAAACAAAAACAGACGATGGCCATCGAGATAGAGCCATTCACCGAAGGCAGTACGGAGTCGATGGCACTGCCGGCAGAAGAGACAGAAGATGTTGAGTTGATACCGGGGAACGTAGAGAAATTGATCAAGATTGGGGCAGGGTTAACAGAACCACTACGGATAGGGCTAGTGGACTTGCTTTGGGTATACGCTGATATCTTTGCTTAGGAATCTAGCGACATGCCTGGGGTGAGTGAGTCGGTGGCGCTACATAAATTGCATCTGGACCAAGAAGAAAATAGGTTATCTGTAAAAGAAGGATATCCAATGTCATGTCATAGCCTACAAAATAACATAAAATGTATGAAAAGTAACTAAGAACATGAATATAAGCAACTAATTCAAGTAAAAGATACCGGATAAGTAGGTATAAAACCTACTTATCAAATACCCCCAAACTTAAACATTTGTTTGTCCTCAAGCAAAAGCACAAATTAGACAGATTCATCCTCTAGCAATGATCCACCCAAATAATGAATCAATATGAATTCGATCAATGGCCTCAAAGGTTACAACAGATAATAACCCGTAGAAAATTTTAAAACAATGTCATGTCTAAAATTTCAACAACTGTCATTAGACTCACATCTACTCTTGATCCTTTAAGTGCGTGTGTGCATCCACATGTTCAATCCAGTCATGATTTAGATTAAATCAACCAATACTCATAAAAGATTTTCAAAATGACTTTCAAAACTTCTTATCACATCAATCACCGCTAATATAGACATAACACAAATTTTTCTTGAGGATCATTTGGATATTTAAACTTTTAAGCACGTAAGAACCCTTCCCAAGTATTTCAAACATATATATTTTTTTTTTCTATTTAGTGAGTGCGCGTTTACGCTCCATCTCACTTTCCACTTTTCATTGAACGCGAGTGCGTTTACGTTCCATCTCGCTTTCCACTTTTCATCGAACGAGAAAGCGTTTTACGCTCCATCTCGTGCTGTGTTTATGGGGGAGTGCGTGTTACGCCCATCTCGACCCACCACAAGATTCAATTATTCAACTCTGGGAAGGTTCCAATAATTTTTTCATAAATACCCCAAGATTTCCCCAAACTTATGTGAGTGCCTAATTTTCACTTCGACTGATGCTCAAATAAGATATCTCAAGTTGCAATGGTATCTTTTATAAGAAATTAGCCAAAAAAATGAATTTCAATCCCAACTGACTAAACAAATGGATATGTGTAAAAATTTTGAAAAATTTCGCAAGTAATGTGAAACCCAACTAACTAGTTAAAATATAGACTAAGCATGCTCATCAATTCTCCAAGAGTTAACAATATCAACCACCCACTTATCATTGGCCAAAATCAAATTCCATCAAAACATTGCCCAAGTAAATACTAAACATGATAAATACCCCCAAACTTAAAATAGACATTGTCCTCAATGGCTAAGATAGGAAAAATTAAAAGAGAGGACTTCCCTGACATATAGCAACTTATCTCCTTGTCTGCGAAGTTTGAAGAATAGGTTAAGCACATTGGAATGAATCGGGCATCACACCTGAGTTTGACTTGCATAACCTTTCCATAATCTTTTGGTTGTCCATTGAACCTCCAATACCTGCAATGAAAAGAGACAACATGGATTAGAATAATACTATGGATTGGTAAGAGAACTTAATAAGCAAATTAATTCCTATCTACTAAATAAACTAGTAAAGCATATAAATATAAAAATTCCTGGGTTGCCTCCCAGTTAGCGCTTGAATTACAATCTTTCAGCCTGACTTTGTCTGGTCAACGCTACCCAATTCCTCTTCGAAAATTGAGGAACCCTCCACCCATTGGAAATAACGTAGCTTTTGGTAGGTTCCCAATTGTGATATCCATTGTTTTAAAGTCACCTAGCATGCTCTGATTTGGTATGATCTCAATCAAGAACGTCCCCCAGCTAGGTGTTTTCTCCATTGTATATCTGATCACTTTGGGGCATGGAAGCTTGTCACACACAATGGGCTCTCCATCTATCCTCTCTTTCTCGTCCCACCATGGATTCAAAATTGTACTCGCTCTTTTGTCATCAAGAGCTTCACCGACGACATGACTACGAAGTGAGCATGATTTTGCAAATCTGACCGACTCTTTGATCTTTGGTGGAAACCCATTTAGATCTTCGTGGACCTCTATTTCATTATCCCCAATTGTCTCCACACTTCCTATATCTTGTGGCTCATCTAGTCGTAGATTCAGTTCGGGTTCTCCATCAATTTCGGAATCCATGTCATAAAGCCAAGTGTTTGGAGGAAGGTTGTTTACGGCGTTGGTCATTTGCTCTATCTGATCCGCAAGATTTTGACTTGACCTCTCTTGATTACTCATCTTCTCCTCAGCTACTATGAACTTGGACAATAATTCCCCCAGCCTTGAATTTTTGCTTTACATCTCTGGAAGCCATGTATTGAGGACCATTGGTTAAGGTAGTGACGAGTTGTTCCATTCGATTATTAAAATTTTGGGTTGATAACTCCTGACTCATTATCATCTCTTCTTTTTTTGCTATAATCCTTAACATGAATTCCTTGAAATCTGAATTGTCTTCTTGTTGCATTGGAGGTGGATTTGAGAAATTTGATGGATATGTTGGATTTGGAGCGTAGTATTGGTCTTCATAAGTATAGCTCCATGATTTAATCCGGGTGATACCCCAAACTTGATGATAATTAGCATATGTATAATCGTTGAGGTATTCACCACCGTACTGTACTAGCCCAAGATTGATGGTGCATTAATTACTCGGGTGATTGCCAGCACAATAGTCACACATAACTGCCATCCTTCGACTCCTTTGGGTCGTTAAAAACGTCCAACTTCCTCGAAAGTTCTTCAATCTGTGCTGATATTGCGGAAAATGCATTAAGTCCATCAATCCCCGTTTCCCTTGGTTGAGTCATGTTCGTGTATGGCCATTAATACGCAAAGTCATCCATGGTACCTGAAAAGAGAGAAATATAGGAAGAGAATTAACAATAAAAATAAAAATGTTTAAATTAAGACTAATTTGATTGAAATTAATATTGGTAAATAATTATTAAATTAATTCCAAGAATGGCGCCAAAAAACTTGTTAGGTAAAATCTAATTACGCACAACACGCAAGTATACGTGGTCAACAAGTAAATAAAGTGAAAGTAGAGTATCGTTCCTACAAGAGAATTATTTAATAAAAATCACCAATTATAAAATGCACCAATTTAATCTTATTTAAACAAATGATTTAATAATTTAATTTAAAATAATTAAATAAACTATTACTAATTATCCCTAGAATGAAACAAGATATTGAAGACTTGAGATTACAATTTCACTTATTGTTACATTTAAATCAACACACTTCCTGTTAAGCCAAATTATTTATACTGGATTGTTAATCAAGAACACGAAAGTGAAATATGACCATCTCTCAATGCACCATACTCATATCAAATCAAATCCACAGATGATAGAATCAATTTGAACACCCTAATAAACTAACCCACTATATCTCTATGTGAATTACAATTAAAAAGGGTTTAAGTTCAAGTTCTTATTAGACTACATATAGCGTAAAGGCATATCTCTATCCTAAACATGAATCATAATTTCCATCCATGCAGAAATCACAAACACATGCTATCATGATCATATCTAAATCTATACTTCATTTCTCGAGTTCATATAGATTATCATGGTAATTGTTAGCTAGACAATTAAGCAATTCATTACAAATCATAATAGACAATCCAAATATAGCTAATAAGACTAACAAAGAAGCATATCAAAGTAAA
Organism: Panax ginseng; assembly: GCA_020205605.1. Taxonomy (NCBI): domain Eukaryota; kingdom Viridiplantae; phylum Streptophyta; class Magnoliopsida; order Apiales; family Araliaceae; genus Panax; species Panax ginseng. Next base: position 46,428,569 of record CM035131.1, read on the forward strand.
CTACACAAATAAGATCCATAGTAATCTCAAAATAGAGTTTAATTCATAAATAAACTAGAATCCATCATCCACAATTGATTAAGCATTAAAAAGAATACAAATAAATAAGAAAAGAAATTAGAATTGAGATAAACAAATCTGCATTCTCTTGCTTCCAATTTGATTCTCCAATGATAATCAATAGCTTCAATCTTCAATTCTAATATAATCTAGAGTTCCTAATCTATGAAAGAAAGTAAAGAATTATCTCTTAAAAATCTATCCCAAGAGGGATTTTATAGACTCTTAGAACTAGCCTCCCAATCCAAGTTAAACTTAAGTATTTAGAGTTTTAATGAACATCCTAGCAACTTAGGCAACTAAGAATCCTATTCTAGCTCAATTTAGACATCAAATAACACAATTTGACTCAATTCTCGCCGCCTTAGCTGGCTTTCATGTGACCCTAGGCCTTTCTGGCGCCGTCCGCTTGCTGTGGTCCGGACATTCTATTGGCCTACAAGGCTTCAAGGCTAGGCGAAAAGCGGTCCGAGCTACACTATTTTCTGCTGCGACGTCCTTTGGTAAAACGGGCATAACTTTTGATCCGTTTGCAGTTACGGAGCCTGCCACCTATCAAATCGAAGATATCGACGAGATCTATAACTTTCAGTCTTTGAGATTTGACAAATTCGAATTCGATAAAGGTGGAAATCGGGCTTGAAGTAGATGCTATGTAATTGGCAAGTATGACAACTCTTAGCTTTGATCTTCGTTGATAAAAATGCCATAACTCTCGCATCCGAACTCCGATTGGGATGATTCAAGATGTTCCGGAAAGCTAAGAAGTAGAGCTACCATAAAATCTAAGTTCCAAGTTAAGAACATGCATCTAACTTGGTGTCAAAAGTCCTTCCATATTCCCTTCTTGCATTTGCTTGTGTATTTTAGTCCAAAAGATATCTGAATTGCTTATCCTTGCTTCTTCATGCCAATGTCATGTCATAGCCTACAAAATAACATAAAATGTATGAAAAGTAACTAAGAACATGAATATAAGCAACTAATTCAAGTAACAGATACCGGATAAGTAGGTATAAAACCTACTTATCAGTATGCCACCAGATATTCTTCGGAAGTAAGTCCCTTGAACCGTTCATCGTCACCCGAAAGCTTGAAATGATCGAACAGGTTGAATGGAAAAACTTCCAAGGGACTCTTCGGCCAACAAATGGTCGACGTCCCTTGAGAAGAACTTGCCCGGGAAGTGGGAGTGGTGGCAGGCAGGGGGTCAACCTCCATAATTTATTGTTCGAGATGTGGTTGTTCGGGGTTATCGGCGAGTCGTGGCTTTTTGGATCGGGGCTCGAGGTGCTCCTCTTCAGTATCTTCCAAGTCCACGATCACCTCGGCTTGGATAGGGGGTGGAGGAGGAGTCGATTTCGGGGGTATTGGGGTAATGGATTTGGCGGGAGCTTTGGCGGAAGGCTTCTTGGTTTTCTTTAATAGTGATGCCTTCTCTGCCCGACTCATCTTCAGAAGATTTTTGGTGGCAGGTTTGGAGGAAGTGGTAGGGGGGCTGGGCCCGAAGTGGAACCGGTTGAAAGTTCCACTATCGGGATGGTTTCTTCCTCAGCCCTCTCGTCGGTGACTGGAAGGCGGATCGGTTCGATGGTAATGGGGAGAGGAGTTAAGCATACAGCGGCCCCTTCGGGTTTGAAAATTGTCACTGTATAAAAGAGAACGGGTTAAGACATAAAATATCAGGGGTTAAAGAGGGGAATTCAACAGGAGGAAGGGTGATACTTACAGCCGTGTTTATATAACCAGGCTTCATTAGACAAGGCGGTCAGATTCCATTCGGTTTTGCTCAATTTCCTGTAAAAGGCCTTGAAGGCGTCGGCCCGATCCTTGGGAAACTTGGAAATTTTAGAAATGGGGTCTTCGAGAAGGGCCCAGTGAGGAAGAAGGTGGAGATCGGTCCCCTTGGCGAAGAACCACTTGTCGTGCCACCCCTTGTTGCTCGAAGGAGTCTTGATGAGTATGGACCGATTGGGTTGTTTGTTTAATTGTCGAAGATCGGGCTCTTTCGACCCGCCAACGGTGAATAAAGCAAAGAAAAAATCAAGGCCAGGGGTGATCCCCACCTCCTGGAACAGGGCTATGAAGGAGATCAAATGGATGTACGAGTTAGGCACAAGCTGTGCAAAGCCGATCCCAGCAAAACTAAGAAAGGAAGAGATGAATTCATACAGTGGGAATCGAACCCCATATTTCAGAAGATATAGGGGCACGGCCACCCATTCGCCTTCGGGCCTCCAAAACATTTTCTCATCGGGTTTTGGTGCCCGAAGCTTGTATTCTCGGGGGATATTGAAAAGGGTTCAGATGTCGGAGATTTGAGAGGGTATAATAAAGGATGGGGTATTGATATGGGAGAACTCCGTTTCGGAGTGGTAGGTGTTGCGGACTTTGGCTTCGGCACTGATGAGGGTAGGAAGTACCAAGGAAGAAGGGTTATCAGATGGAGCAACCGGCAAGTCAACCGGGATTAGATCGCCGGTGGTGACCAGGGGTGGGGCTGACTCAGTAGAAGGGATAGTGGTGGAATCCGCCATTTGAGGTGGAGGAGATAGAAATACTGAGTTTCAGAGGTTAAAATGAAGAAAAGGAAGCTGGAAATGTGATGATTTCTAACCTGAAATATGAAAGTTGGAATGAATTGATTACTTGCCGGAAATCACCTTGCCTGAAAAGTTAGACAGAGAATTTGAAATTGAGAAATCTGGAAAAGTGATAATGAGGGGAAAAAGGGGTTTTTATAGGTGTAGGTGCATGCTACCCAAGGGCGGCTATTAAAAGCTCTAGGTGGGACCAAGCCTGGAAAGGCGGCAAAGATCTCGAGAAACGAGGATGACTGTTTGGCTTCCCTGCATAACTCATCATTAGTCGTCGTGGCTTTTCAGATACGACGATTTTCAAGTCTCCAATTATAAGTATCTTATAATCAGAGACTGGGGGGCAATGTTCGGGAGCATTTTACCGACCTTTACGAGGGCTGAAGGCCTGACATTAGAAGGGCTTTAGGAGACCTTTGAGCTGAAGCCCATGGAGAGGTTGGAGCTGTTCGGGTTGGCGTCCGAGTCCTTTTGGGCCGGAGCCTCACCTTAGTGGATACTCTTCGGGTTCGGTGTCCGAGTCCTTCGAGCCGGATACATTACCCTGTTGAGTGGAGTTTGGGGTTGAGTCTTCGAGTCCTTTGGGCCGAGGCTCAGACCTGATGGTGGGATTGTTTGGCCTGTACAGTGGGCTCTCCTGCGTGCAGAGTTTGGGATCCTAATCATAATTAAATAAGGTAACTCCAAAGGTAGTGATTGGATTGGATTCCACTTGCACCTTTTAAGGAGATTGTGTTGGACCCAAGTTATGGCAACTACCATGGCTAGGAGTCCTAATCTGACTTGGAGAAGGATTCTAAAGGTGGTGAGAACTATAAATACAAGACCAAGGTAACAATTAACAGGTAATACCTACTTTTGACCATTAAAAACTTAGCCTCCATTGTTAAACCTTATGAACGGCCTGTACTTATTCTCACACCGGAGCTATCCCCCGGTGGCACAAGCCGTCAAGCTTCCGTGTGATCTGTTATTGTGCAGGTTCTAGCGCGTGAATTCTGTGATTGGACGCGCCGGCAAAACTTGGCGTTAACAACAACGAAACCTTTTATGTAATATGTGGAGGTGATTGTTCGCTCCCCTCCATTTGTGAAAATTAAGAGACACATATTCTATCTGAGGCTTGTTATTCTCCCGACGATCAGTGTTGATTCCAGGTGCTCGTTTTATTTTGCTGAAGCCGATGGGCTTGGATTGCCTTGGTTGGCTTCGAGAAGCATATAGAAGATGTTGTTGCTGACTCATGACATGATGGGCCCACACGAATTATTGTCGCTTATGTGGCGACCCTTTTAGAATGTTAGCAGCAATACATCTTTTACTCACCTGAATCAATAATCAATTACTATCATGCTTCAATTGTTATTGGCATAATACATATATACACTCGTACAAATATATATTAAATTTAATAAAAAAGAATCACTTATCTCCTTCGGTGAATCGGTGATTTTAAATCGACACTATAACAAGTGTCTTGTTTCCCACAGACGGCGCCAATGTTAATGCCAAATTTTGTACGCCTGACGAAATCACCCAAAATAGCAGGCCAAAATCGCACCAACGGTTGATTGTATTGTTAAATACACTCACATAAGCATAAATAAAGGAATATAAAGTATGAACACAAGATTTACATGGAAGCTCAATTGGGAAAAAACTACGGAGAGAGAGAGAGTAATCCACTATAATAATATTGGGAGTACAAGTTATGTATTTGTGTTGTATCTCTTGTGTTCCCCTTTTCCTCCTCAAACCCTAGCTTGTAGCCGTATATATAGAAGTCACCTCCACCTGCATCCAACTAGGAGGAGTCCTTTGTAGAATGATATCACCTTATAACAACAATTAATGGCTGATAAATTCCTTCCCAAATTAAACCTCCTTATCCCACCAAATAAGGAAACACAATTTTATTTTAATAAGGACTCTCTCGCTGCCAAAATAAATATATTATGGATCAACACCAAATCTAAACCATTAAATAAATTGGGTTACACCTTGGCTAGACCCAAATAATCACACTCCAACACTATTAAATAATAAAATTTTAAATTTTAAGAATTTAATTCAATATTAAAACTTAAGACACTAAACATAAATTTAAGAATTATAAAATTGAATTTAACTAAATATTACAAATGTATCATCATTTATATAATTTGAAGTTGGTACAAGTTTAAAAAATTATAACTATAATAAAATTATCCATTTTGACTTGATGTTGTTCACTTTTTGTTGTGATTTGATATACTACAACCTGTATTATGAATATGATAAATCATTAGAAAAATAAATATATCAAGATTTGGTTTGGGTAGTTATTAAAATAAAAAAATCTCTCCGCCTAGAACCCGCCTAATTTTCTAGAGAATTTTTTTACCGCCTTGGGCCTAGGTGAGGCGCCGGGAGGCCTAGAGGCGCCAAGGGGGGCCTAGCGCCTAGGCAGGGCACCAAGGGGGGGCCTAGCGCCTAGGCGGACCTAGGCTGAGATTTTTAGAACAATGCAATTATACTATTTTACAAAATACTTTTTTAAAAAGGATCCTAAAAAAGACTGAAGGTGTATTCATGATATTTCTTTGTGAGATTTCTCCAAACAGACAGTGTGCATCTTATATACATAAGGGAAACTGAATTGATTCCATGCAATCAAATAACCAAAATTCACAGAACTAATCAAATAACCAAAACTAAATTGAACTAATTAACAATACAATCATTCCAATTGTAATAGAAATTTACTGTAAATAACAAAAATTAGTAGGAAAAATTAAAACTTAAGTTTTAGGGTAAATTAACCGGGGAGGAAATTAAAACCTTCAATTGGACAATAATGGAGAAGTTAAAGCAGAAGGAGAAGGAGAAGGAGAGAGCAGGTAGCCACCACTATGCCGCCGTTACTGCTAGGGTTAGAGGGAGTCGAGAGAGAGCAGAAAGAGGTGTGAGAGGAAGTTCATTTTTAGATAAGTTGGTCAATTTATCAATAGAGTGGTGACACGCAGGCGAGACTCTATGTGTCCGTATTCTATTGACTAATTGACCAACTTACCAAAAAATAAACTTCATACTAACCGTGAGAGGGTTGACCTGAGTTAGGGGAAAGAGAGGTGCAGCAGACCTTGAGATGCGCCGATCTAGGGGTACCACGGGCGATCTAGTGATGGAAAAGAACAGTTAGGCAAGTCATTTTCTACTTTCTTTTCTTTGTTTCACCTCTAACTTCTTTTCCTAACTATGTTCTAAAAAAACGAGACTGATTTTAACTTATAAAAAAAAATTTAATATTATAAACTTTTTAAAAAGTAATATTGTAAATAAAATTATTCTTTTAAAAATTTAAATTAATTTAAATTTTAATTCTAAAATGTCATAAATTAGTTAATAACAAATTGAAATATAAATTTTTTGTAGAACATAATAGTAATAATTTAACACAAATATTTGTTCTACAAAAAGAGTCTCAATTATTTTAATTTTTATTGTCAATTTAAAATATTTTAAAATTTAAATTATTGTAACTTAATATTTTAATAAATAAAATATTTAACATTATAAATTATTTAAAAAGTATTATTAAGAATAAAATTCTATTTTTAAAAATTAATTACATTACAATTTGAGTTGTAGGATACTATAAATTAACTATGAATAAACTCAAACTTAATTACATTACATCTTGTTTTTTTCATGGTCTATGTTAGAAATTTTTTCGAAATAAATTTAATTTTTCATGGGCATATTTGTTTATTATTAAGTAATGTCAGTTTTTAGTGGATAAATTATTTTAATGTTTGAAGACTTTTTGGTGGAAAAAAGACATATTACTTATGTTAGAGATTATTACTCATAATGATATTAAATATAGTGGGTGCGGATGATAGTAATGTTGGATAAAATTTGTTCAGGCCCGACAAAGAAGAATATAAGTGATTGCAGTAAGCTTTAATATTTTCCTTTAGATGAAATATTGTATAATGGTTCAAACACAATTAAGAAAAATAAATTAAAAAAGGCCTCCCTCGATAAATGACGAAACAAATATTTAAATGAGATTTTGGATTTAATTGTGCTTATAGATTAATACATTAAATTAGTGAATATAAAACTAAATAAATTGAAAATAAATTATAACATGCGATAAAATTATAATCTGCAAAGGAATTTTTCTCTAAATAAATTCAAAAAACATTCACAATATGCAATTATTGAAGGAAACTCTCCACTCGTTAAAATAAATTTATTCGTTGCAAAATATTTATTGTGATAAAAGTCATCTTTCACTAAATAAAATAAATCCCTTATAAAATATAATTTACGAGAAATATATTTCACAATATATCTTTCATAAAAGATATGTAGTCACTAACTCAATGAATAATATCTATTGCGAGGAGCTCTAATGTGAGCCAATGAAAAATTCCTTCACAACTAATCAGTTGTGACTAATATACCATACATTGTGAATGATTTCTCTTTCATTATAAGTCATTTTTCTTGTAATCTGTCTCGTGTAAAACAACGAGTTATTGAAAAAAAAATAATTTAAAAATGTAAAATGATGTGTTTTGAAAAAAAAAGAGGACGAAACGTGCATGTTATCTTAATTTAGGCAACATTTTAATAGTCGTTGCAAAAAATTATACAAAATACGCAACGAAAGAAAAATTATAGAATGAATGTGGTCCATGTTAGGCTACGAAATATAACAACAAAAAATCTTTTGTTGCCCACGATGAGGAAAAATCAACTGACGAGAGATGAATTTTTACCGCCAACACATCAGCAACAAAAAAGTAAATAGGCGGGAAATTATTTTTTGTCTGCCAATGAATTGGCAACGAAAATTTGCAATGCCCTATTAATTTCGTTACAAAAAATGAAATCCTTTCACAAATTGCAACGAATGACAAGTTTGTTTGGGAAAATTTTTGCCTCCATATAAAAATGTGACGTCATTGCATACTTTGTCACTAAATATAAGGATTTATGACGAACTAGTGTTGTCACTTATCCACTCATCTAATTAGTGATGCACTATTATCTCGTTATATAAAATTAATATTTGTGACAATAAAAAGTGTCATAATTTATTAATTTTTCGTCTTTGCAAAATTTGCATCCAAATTTTTTTAAAAATTTTGTCCTCTAAATCAAATTGTGACGATATTACGTACTTTGTCACTAAATATAAGAATTTATGACGAACCATTTTTTTCACTTATCCACGCATCTAATTAGTGACGCACTATTATCTCGTCATATAAAATTGATATTTATGACAATACAAATTGTCATAAATTATTATTTTTTTTGCCTTTAAAAAATTTCCCTCCGAAATTTTTCAGAAAAATTTTTCTTCCAAATAAAATTATGATGATATTACGTACTTTGTCACTAAATATCTAATTATTGACAAACTATTATCTCGTCATATAAATTTGATATTTATGACAATACAAATTGTCATAAATTATTATTTTTCCGTCTTTAAAAAATCTCCCTCCAAAAATTTTCAAAAATTTTTTGCCTCCAAATTAAATTGTGATGAATTTATATTTGGCGTCACTAAATGTGAACATTAGTGACGAAAGCACATTGTCACTAAATTTTACAAATAATTAATGACAAACTATTATGTTTCCATCGAAAGAAATATTGTGTGACAATAAATACTGTCATCAATTATTACAAAATGTCACTAAAAGGTTTCCCTCCAAAATTTTGGTACGAAATTTTACCTCTAAAATAACTTGTGACGAAATTTTGTTAATCGTCATCAAATGTATAAATTAGTGACGATATAAATGATTAATAGTAACAAAATTAAAGGTCGTCACAAAAGCAAAAGTTTTAGTGACGATTATGAATTTCGTAATTATTAATTAACAAATTGTGACAAAATTTTATGCGTGGCAAAAAATTCGTCATAAAATGTGTGATTTCTTGTAGTGTATGTTGTTCAGTATTGTTTCAGTTTACTTCACAACTATTAATTCGTTGTAGAAGTATAGTTCAAAGAAAATATTTATTTATTTCGGCTAATATTTATTATTTGATATTACTTGCTAGGCAATTAAATGCTCATTCTTGCTTTAAATTTAAATATTTTCAGTTAAGCTTGATCAACCAGAAGGTTCCGGCAAGGACAAAGGGAAGGGAAAGCTGAATGGCTAGGTTATAAATTGTTATTTGTAATAGTTGTAGTTATGATAATTTACTATTTATCATGTAATGAATTACTTAAAGGTTATCGTAACTGGGGAAGTAGACAACTTTGATATAATACTTTTACTTAATTAATACATTAAGTAGTTTGAATGAATGTTATCATGGAGCACCAAGTACGGGTTTCAAGTACCTGGATTTGGGGGCGCCACATAAGTATTGCTTGTATAATTCCTGAAATAATTAAAAATTCCTGAAGTTTTGCGCTTCATCTAATATCATTTCGTTGGAATATTGGTCTGAACATTCTTATTAAATTTTAATCTTTTCATGTTGGGATACTATTCATAGGTACTATTCATACGGTACTATTCATGAGTATTGTTCACAAAAAAATATAATTTTCTTTTCTGTCCAAATTATTTTTGATACATAAATATCATTCTTGAATTTTACTTCACAAATAGTTATCATATTGACAATTTGGACATTTTTGAAATCTGGATAAATTGAATTAAAAAATCTCTAATATTTATCTTTGATCTCACTTGATTAAATTTTTATAAGGTAAAATGCAAGGTTGACCACTGAACTTTAGGGGTTTTTGGGTATTGAGCCATTTTCTTTTAGTCAACCCATTTTAAGCCCTTTTCTATTAAAAAATTTGGACTTCGAGCCCCGGTTGACAGATATGCGTTGACTTGCTCACGTGGCGCCTACGTGGCACACGTTACATATCTGATGTGGGTATTTTTATTTTAATTTTACATGTGGCATATATGACGTGGCGAATATTGGACTTGAACCCAAAAAATTTGTTGCTGCTCAGATTCGATCTCCAAACCTCCAACTTAAAATTTTGACTCAATGACCACCCGAGCACCACGGATTAGCTGATTTATTTTCGCAAGGATTATAATTTATAACTGAACAAAAAATACAAGGATTCTGTGCCTCCTTTCAATGTGCCTCAAAGTACTCCCAAACCCAGAAAACTCCTCTTCACCCATCAACTCTCCTAAGTCCCAACCTCGCATTCATCACTCTCTCTCTCTCATCCTCCTCCCCTAAAATCCACCATCACTCTCTGTCGGCATCATGAACCGACAAACTGGGCACGAGTTATGCGTTTTCAGCCACAACAAAATACAATCCGGATGATACATATGATTACAAGGAAGCTACTTAGCTTCAACATTAATCACAAACTGGTCCTTACAAACAGCATAGAGAATCACGGGATCTGATTCGAGCAATATGTCGGTGATTGTGATGGTTGGGATTGATTCGAGGGAGAATTTGGAAGTTGGATTGTGGTGACGGGGGATTGGGCGGAGGGGGAGGAGGTGTCGGCGTTGGTGGCTAATTCATGGATGAGGCGGTGGAGGTAAGGGCTGTCGAGGAGGAAGTTGTCGTTAAGTGTAGTAGCGGTGGACGGGAGGGGAAATTGTTGTTATTATTATCAAGCATTTGTTAGGGTTTTTGAAGGAGAGAGAAATGAAGGGAATAGAGGATTGGGAATGATTGAGTCTTAGCATTATTAGGATCGTTTGGGGTTAGGGTTTGTGGGGTTGTCTAGTTCTTCGAGGAAGTCATTTGTGTCGATGCAAGAAGCAGGAGGAGGCCATTACTGGGGAAGGGAATAGGAGCAGAGGAGAGAGAGAGAGCACTGGTTTTTATATATTTTTTAATTTTGTTTTTCTTTCTTTTTAATAAAATGATCATTTCTTTTATTTGATTAAATTAATTTATAAAATTTAAATTTTGTCACAAATTTATATATAATTTTTTTTAAAAAATAATTAATAAAATTAAAATAACATTAACTAAAATTAATTTACATTATCAAATTTTGATTTCTATTAATTTGTTTAAATAATTTTATTAGTTTCTAAGTGTAATTTTTAAATTTGTCTAAATAATTTTATTAGTTTTTCTAAGTGTATTTTTTTAAATTTGCTTAAATAATTTTATTAGTTTTTCTAAATATTTTTTTGAATTTGTTTAAATAATCTTATTAGTTTTTATAAGTGTAATTATTTAATTTGTAATAATATTTATATTTGTTTTTAATTTTTAATTTGTGTAAAAAAAATTATTAGTTTTTCTAATTGTAACTTTGTAATTTGTTTAAATGTTATTATTTTCTAATTTTATAAACTTATAAAATTTTCTCCCTTTTTTCTAGTGGAGGAATTGATTGATTAAGTATATAACTTATTTGTTGGGTAAACTAAACAATCAGCCTTCGTAGCTTGAGTGGTCTTGTGACTAACATTTTAAATAGGAGGTTGTGGGATCAAATTCATGGAACAACAAAATTTTTGATAAAATTTGAGTTTAAATACACATCAGCAGTGTCACGTGTGCCACGTAGGCAGGTCAACGTACATGTGGCACCTAGGAGTTCAATATCCAAATTTTGTAACAAAAAGGTTCAATTTGCGTTGACAAAAAGAAAATGGCTCAATACCCAAAAACACCTAAAGTTCAGTGGTCACATTTGCATTTTACCCAATCTTTATATCATTGTCATCATCCTCATGCTTATATTGTGATGAAAATTATCTTTGGCCCGTAGTGCAAAGATGGATTGTTGATTGATATGATTATGACCAAGAATTATGTATTGGTATAATCATGACCTGTAATGTTACAGAAAAATGATGTGGTGAAAGTCCTATTTGGCCCGTAGTGCATAGATGGACAGATGTTTAGCATAATCATGACCACTGGTGATACAAACGAATATCATTGGCTCGTAGTGCATGGATAATTCGTTGATGTGAAATATTTATTGATTGGTGTTACAGGGATAAAATATTGATGATGAACTTTTAAATCATAGAAGATAGTAGACATCATACAGTTGTTGATCTAAAACTTGTTGTCTATTGTATTCTATCAGATTTTTTTCTGTTGAGGACTAATGATAATTTTTTCTGCATTATCTTAGTCATAATATTCTTTACTGGGCTAGTTGAGCTTACCCTTTTCTTTCATTGTTCTCTTCGAAAAATGAGAATATGCTGCGAATAGTCAGGGAATGGAGTGATGGTCCAAGATGGTTACTGTAGTAGTCCTCACTATTCTATAAAATAGTGTGATAATAATTATAATGAGGATTTTATTTGAGTTTGGATATTGTCTACGCGATGACATTTGTATTAAAACTCACAGCCTATGTGTTGTCGTATTTTGTACGACAATTGTATAATTGAAGTTGTATTTGAATTATGTACCATGTATTTGGCGACTCATAATGGGTTGTGTAGACCTATTTTGGGGGCGTCACAATCTACCTATACTTATACTTATACTGAGTCCTCTACTGCATCAATAATAGAAAATCCACAAGTCCAATAACCCCCCACCAGTCAGCAGTGTACTTGGTCTACTCTCTAAGATCAAACCTTTCTTCATCTTCTTCCTCAAAAACCCCCATCAAAATCCATCACGATGGGGACCAAATCCAACCCCCCAAACGGCGTCGTAAAATCAGATCTACCACCATCATCATCAACCATGACACCATCCTTCTTCTCACTGAAAACTCTAAAGTTGAAAATGAAGCAGCAAGAGCTTTGAGGTTCTGACTGGGTTTTGAGGTTCTTGAGTTTTGTTGTACACATCCGTGAGGTTTGTGTGAGGTTTTGAGATGGGTGTTCATTGCTTTAAATTTTTATTGGGTATTACTGTTTCTTGTGTGGTGGATTGATTGCATTCTTGGGATCCATCTTCTTACTAAACAGATTTTAAACTAAGGATTTTGGACTGACCATCATGTGTTCGACAAATTGATTGAGTAAACTCTGCACATGTTCGGTTATTAACCGAATTGTAAATTCGATAGTTCGATTATTTCCAAAATTTGGTTAGTTTTTTTGATATTGAAATTATAATTATTTCAGTATTCGGTTATGAGCGAATAGCCTATTCGGTTCGGTTATAATCGAATGACCAGTCTTAGTACCACACCATCTTCAGTTTATTTATTTTGCACCAAAATCGCACCGATTAAGTCATTTGTTCGATTAAAAAATGATAGTGCAATTCGATTTGCCTGATTTTAGTTCAAAGTGTCATCCTTCGAATGGTTAGAAATGAATTCAAAGGATCCGGATCCTCTCCATTTGAATTTGAAATTGAGAGTCTCCATTTAAAGGTTTAGATTAAAAATTATTAGATCTAAGGTCTAAAAGTTGCCACCTCATTTAAAAGTTCTTAACTTAACTCTAACCAACTCATTTAAAAGTCATTAATCTAACTCTACTCACCTCATTTAAAAACCAATGAGGGACATAACAAAGTGCCCATTAATTATTAATAGTGTTTTAATTTAATATAATAGTAATATATTACTATTATTATTATTATTATTATTATTATTATTATTATTATTATTATTATTATTATTATTATGAGCACTTTGTTATGTCACTCATTGGTTTTTTAATAATTATTGCTCCCTCCGTCCCAAATTAATTGCTCAGTTTTTACTTTTTAAAGTCAAATTGACCATTTTTAAAACTAATCTTTTTACTATTTTTGCTAAAATATAGGTGAAGAGATTATAACCAAAAGAAAGTATATACAATTTATTACTAACCCCAATTTTTATAATTTTAAAAATATATTTATACATGCTTAATTATTAATTCTAAAAATAGTCAATTTGACTTAAAAAGTCAAAACTGAGCAATTAATTTGGGACGGAGAGAGTATTATTTATTATTATTATTAACAAATGATTATCATAATAATCAATAAGATTAAACATTAAATAAAAAAAATTATAATATTGCTAAATTAGGTCCTATCTCGTCCATATATCATTTTTACAAATAAACACATTATATGAAAAACAATTATTTTTCATGAAATTATTTCTCACAGAATGAGTTCCACTGAGATTATTTAACTTATTCTCGATTGAAAATTCCGTCGAATACACTTTTGTCGAGACGTACTAAATATTTCAAATTAAGTGAAATTAAAAATAACAACTTTGTATTATAAATAGAAAAGAATAAGTTTGGACAAGTAAAGAAATTCTTTTGACTGTTTCGGGCTCGGAAGAATTGAATACCAAAATTTATCTTGCCCCAAAATTGTATAAGAGACATTTTTTAACTTAAAACTCTGAAAAGCAAAAATATAATAGCATCTCATCATTATCAAAATTGAAAATTATATGTAATGCCTCGTTTTAAATTATATGATTATTATTAACTTTTAAATAATTTATAATATTTATTATTGTATTAATTAAAATTAAAAGAATTTATATCAATTTAATATTTAAAAATATTTCAAATTAATTTTAAAAAGTCAACAATAATCAAATAATATGAAATAGATGAGTATTTGATTTTACTTGTATACTCTTTATCAAAGATCTATATTTATACAAATAATATCATAAAGTTGAGTAAACTAAAATTTTAAATATATTTTTAAAATCAAAATTTATTAATGATTAAACTTTACTTATTGATTTCAACAGTAAAAGTACATCCCACATTCATTCTTCTAATTTTTGTTTTTTATATCAATTTTACATTTTTTTGAATGTATAATATTTTACATTGAATGATTAAAAATCACAATACATTAATATTTTTTTTTATTTCTACCGTCATTTGGACTTTCCAACCAATGAGGAACCTAATAAAAACCAATGAGGGACATAACTTAAACATGAAATAATACCTCACTAGGTGATAGCTAGTTTGAAAAATAGATTGAATAATTTGTTGAATATGCGATTAAAATGATATTTTTTATATAAACTTTTCAATAATTGAAGATAGGAAGAGCAATTGTATGTAATTAAGAAGGAAATGTAATGGAAAATAACACATAAAGGGGGTTGCTTTAGTTGTGCAGAGCACCATAATTCATATAGTGAAAAGTACCTTGATAGGCAAACCTCACTGCATGTTTTCACGCTAATCCAACTTACACCATGGACAATTCTTATAGTAATCATTCTTCAAGTGCATGCTTAAACTCCTCCCCTGCCATTTAATCCCAACCAAATGCTCCCTAATACCTATAAAAATTCTATCCCACCTGCCTAAAGAATTGATATAATGTCAATATCATCCTGACAAAACTCCACAACCCAGCTCTACGTACGAAATCTTTATACTGCCTTGAACACCTGAACATCAAGTCTAATAGATATTAGCAATGATTTCTTAAAATTGTGAAAGTTTAGAATATATTTTTGCATGACATATAAACTTTAGAATATTAACTTTTCTTAAACAAAAAATTACTATCCATATAATCAAGAATCACAAAAATATTTGAATCGAAATTGGCAATGTACTTTGTAACTACGTATTAAAATTGAAATACCAACAAAAATCATAAATCAAAGCCACATAAAAAAAAAATCTATGTTCGATCCATATTTTTTACATTTTGAACGGTACCAAAAGCCAAGTACTTGGATCCTTGATGAAGGCACATAGAGAGAGGGAGCATTTCTTTGACAATCTAGATACCCGATGCCTAGCACCGCCTAAAAAAAATTAACAAAAGTACGCTGCTTTGTACATTTTTGAAGCACAATAATATCTGGGACAATCAACTTTAACAGGTTAGTAATATTCAGTTCAAATAATCCCAAATAACAAATGACTAAATATTGCTCAACTATTTGTGTTTGTTCGCCTATAGGTTTTATTTATGAGAATTGATATTGGTATCAATGACAACAGAAGCAATAGCCACAACGTGGCATCAGTATATAGATCACAACTAAGGTCCACTTCTAGCAATTTTGCAAACAATAAACTTTAAACTTCCGATTTCCCGTACATTTTAGCTCATAAAGTTTGAACTGAATTAAAATAAAATAAAGATCGTTTCTTAGATTTCACAAAATCAATACTAAGTGCCATGACACAGAGTTAGAGGTTTGATTTTCTCTACGAAAATCTAAAGCAGGCAATTAAAATATCACAGTTGATATCACACAACTGCAGGTACACAGTAAAAATTAAAGTATAAGCAATTAAGTTTACAGTTGAAAATGAAAATGCCCAAAACTATTTATGCTACTGCAAACACAATGTACCACTTTTAATACATATATGGTACTGGCACAACAGTACAATGCATCCCATGAAAGATGAAACTGCAATGGAACTAAAATTTCATTGAATAGACACATGTAGTTGCACATAAAATATAAACACACACACACATACATAGATATAAACTTCTCGTCGTTAATGCAAATTGCTAATTAGATTTATAATAGAAACCCTTGTTCTTCACATAAACCAAACAACCAAGTAGCTGATTAACAATTTCAAAAACAAATGAACTGAAGCCTGAAAGTGGGACTTGGTCATAGAATTTCAACAAATGAACATTACACTCGAAGCATACCATATTTTCAGTTCCTAACAACTAAAGTTCTTAAACAAAGTACATTGTTACAAAGTATACCTTTACTTCCATTCTAATAAACAATTACTCACGTGTGCAAATAGATAAAGCGGTAATTGCATATTGAATACAGAAGTATACTTAATAATTCTTGTAGTTCTTACTGGTAGTACGTATGTAAGTGACACAATAAGGAGCCAAAACTCAAATTTAGGTGTTAATTGGGATGCAAGTATGCAACTGATAAGCTTACTTAGGTCACTACCCGAAGTTGGCAATCTAGGGATTTAGGAAGGATGGAGTGGGAAGATATTAATTCTGATTTAGTCAGCAAAGCTTAGCACTACTTGGATTGACAGCAAGCTTTTTACTATTGCACCAAACATTGTTACAACCAGGAAATCTTGAATATTAAATTCTAAAAGAGTTCTCCCAAGTTTTACAAGAAAATGACCAGAATTTATCAAATACAGAGTCAATGGAAATCCTCCTTTAGAGAAAGGGAAGCTTAAGCAAGATCGCAAGAGAAGGTCAAAGTTAGTAAAATGAGTTTACTTGGTATAATTGTGAATATATATACACATCCCATGCCATTCCAAATCTGTAAATTTTAGTATGGTACAATATTGTTTCATTAGTTCATTAGTTCTATTAAATTCATAAATTGAGTCCACAATTTCAATAATCCATTTATAGATTATGGCCTTTTCTCAAGTTCAAATTGTTTCATCTTGTGTTTTGACAGACCATAACAGGCGAGAAAGATACATAGAAATCAATGTTCATGTTGCTATGCAGAAAAATCAATCTACTATCTTTAACAACTGCTGCAATTCAGTCTTCAATATCTCTAACTTATCATCCATATTAATTTTTCCAGGGACTGATCAAAGTGAAAAAAAATTATAAAAGAAATGATAGTGGATTAAAATTTTGAAAAAAAAACACTTCTTTCTTCTTCGTAATTTATTATCTAGTATCTACTATCTAGCAATTTAGGTTAATTTTGTGTGGATCGACTAATAATACTCATAATTGAGTACTTCAAATATGTTTTGAAAAGAAAACATAATAGAACCAAATGTAAAAGAACAAAACCTAATTATGAGAAGATGAAGTGATAAAGAGATAATGAGGGGGAATTACACGAAAGTTTGCAGCTTCAAAAAAACTAATCAACAACTAAAATCAATTATGAAATATTTGTAGAAACAGTAAACTATATTCATTTGTTTTTTTATAGGCAATGGGAATTCATTGTTACTCATCAAATATGTATTGCTCGTTGTGTAAAAATGAATATAAACTCACGTGGGTATGGTATTCTTGCCCCAAATGTGACTTTAAAATGAACAAAAATTTAAAAAGTAATGTCCAGAAATCAAAAGATTGTGCAAAATTCATTTATGCTCAAATGCAATATGAATAAAACAAAAAACAACTCGATACATGCATGAATAAGCCACAAACATCATTATATTTCTCTAGTGACTTGAAAGCAGCTCTGTCTGTCTCTATCTCAGCATCACTACTGCCCTCAATACTAAGTTTGCCACCCCTACGTCGATGAACGAAAAAAAAGAGTACTAATAGGTGAAATTACAAAGAAAGTATGACTCTTTCTTCTGAACAGATGAAGTATTTTCTATGAGAACTTTCTAAGGTGAAAATTTAAATGAAGGGAGTTAGTCATACACACATCTCCAGGGTAGTGATAAAAACAATACTGACATCATCTCTAATAAATTCCTCCACTTCTTCCCTTACTTTCTCATAAGGAATTACAAAAACTGGCCTCACTCCCTGTTGAGATAATAGACCAAAAATTCATTAGCATTGAACATACCTTGAGGCTTAATGACTCGATTGATTTTAATGTACAAATAGGCGAGATAAATACAAACTTAACACACAAAATTGTTGGGTATGTTAAAAAATGAAAACCATAAAGCTAAGCAACCTTGCAAATAACATTTTTTTTTTCTCTTTCACATTTTATCAAACAGGTAACTTGCATATGGCAGAGATATCAATAAAATTGGAACAAATCAAATTTTCATATGCAAAAGTAAATATAGATTTGGAGGGAGAAAGAGTAATTGGGGAGACTTAATCTTTATGTACCTATTAGATAAAATAACTGCTCGGCCTTCGACTACAACTCGATGATCGGAATAAGTAGAAAGAGTGGGTAAGGGAATATATAATTGTACATAAACTGAAAGTGGAAGAAGAAGAAGCGGAAGAGGAAAGAAGAGGGGAAATCTGAATAGACGCGGACGATTTTGTCGATTGGAAGATGGACTGGATTCCAAACTTGATTGATGGAGGAGGAAGTGTCGATCGAAGCGTTGTTCGATTGCAGAACCAAATTCGTTTCCAGGATACCAATCGATTCTAAAGTTGCGTGAAATGAGAGAAATTAACCGATTTAACTCCTAATTAATTAAGAGTTAAGTATATTGGAACTAGCAGTAGCAATAGCAGTGCAACAACAAGAGCAGTATTAACAAGACTAAGAAATCAGAAAAATTGGAACAATTGGTACAGTTGAGCTCCACAGCGTTCACCCTCCAGGATTCAACGGCAAAGCCTCGATTGCGTATACTCGCAGAAGAAGGCTGTGGACTTGTCAATGTAGATTGCCCCCAATTTGGATTATGAGAATAACAGAGGCTTGGTATAAAAAGATTAGGGGTTTAAGCAAAATAGTGGGCAACCTGGGTGCACCCGCAAGGCTCAATCGACCGGATCGGCAGACTTCGCAAGCGGCATGCGATCGTATTGTACACACGCACTAAGGTTTTCTGACCGAAAGTCCAAGAACCAAGTTTGGCCTCACCCAATTCCTTAGTCGTTCTCATGTGCGCGAGCCCATCCCTTTTACACAACCAAGTTACTAGACCCAAGCCAACATGTACTTATATACACATAGAAAGTTTTCAAAATAAATGATGTGGGACTTTGAAAAAACCATAAGATTTTGGAGCATAACCAACAATCCCCCACATGATCCAAAAATATCAAAGAGAGAAAAATTAAAAATAAGTGAGAAGGGCAATGGATTTTAGATACATAACGTCGATACCTTGTGGGTTTGAATCGACACTTAGTGGAACAAGCTAAT
Organism: Panax ginseng; assembly: GCA_020205605.1. NCBI lineage: Eukaryota > Viridiplantae > Streptophyta > Magnoliopsida > Apiales > Araliaceae > Panax > Panax ginseng. The sequence goes on from CM035131.1 coordinate 46,447,928, forward strand.
GATTGTAGATTATAGGTGAACTATATTCTTGAACCTATTATCTGTGATACAATCAATTGAACTTGCACACATATCTTAAATCCTGAATCCACATAAGTCCGCGGTTGGGCGCGTTCTAGGCCATGCGCCATATCCCAAATTTTCATAAAGGCTCTAGAGAGTTTGCCAAAGACTCTCATAGGAAGCGGCCTACACTTCCACCTTTATATAGGTGAACCCATTAAGTGTATACTGACATACACCACCCTTTAGGGCTATGAGTTTCATTAAGAATTTAAATGATTCACCCTATCACAATTTGTCAGTAAGCACCACATACACACTGGGAGAAATATAAATAATCGTAGTGCTTTAATTAAATAATTACATGACTTGTTGTTACCCATTTAACCCAATTCATGGGATCTCCAATCACATGGGTTGGGTTTCCATCATATATTATTTACTCAAGATGTTGGCAATAGTCTCATCCCTCTGGATGCTTCTTGGACTACCTTTTTACTCAATCCCTTAGTAAGCGGATCCGCTAGGTTCTTTTCAGACATTACAAATTCCATGGAAATAACACCATTACTGATCAGTCCTCGTACAATGTTATGCCTCAAGCAAATATGTCTCTGTTTTCCATTATAAACATGGTTCATTGCCCTGCTCATCGCTGCTTGAGAATCACAATGCAGAGAAATAGAAGGAATTGGCTTATACCACAATGGTATATCAGCCAATAAATTCCTTATCCACTCTGCTTCTGTACCTGCCAATTCTAAAGCAATAAATTCAGATTCCATAGTAGATCTAGCCAAGACAAGTTTGTTTAGCAGATTTCCAAGAAATGCTCCTCCACCTAAAGTAAACACATAACCACTAGTGGAGTTTGTTTCATCATTATCAGATACCCAATTAGCATCACAATATTCTTCTAAAACACTAGGATGACCAGTAAAATGTACACCTCCATTAACTGTTCCTTTTAAATACCTCATTAGTCGTGACAATGCATTTCAATGTTCTTGTGAAGGATTATGTGTATATCTGCTAAGTCTACTAATGGCATATGCAATATCAGGTCGAGTACAGTTCATTAAATACATTACACTACCAATGATTCTAGCATATTCAACTTGTGCAATACCATTCCCTTTATTTTTCTTTAAATGCACACTAGAGTCATAAGGGGTTCTTAATGGCTCTTCATTAAAGAAATTAAATTTCTTAAGAATATTTTCCACATAATGAGACTGTGATAAAACTAAACCATTTGCATGTTTATTTATTTTCATGCCAAGAATCAAATCCGCTTCTCCTAAATCTTTCATGTCAAATTTAGAAGATAAAAACTCTTTAGTAGTTTTCACAACTTTCTCATCAGTACCAAATATTAGCAAGTCATCCACATATAAACAAATAATCACACCACAATTTCCATTGAATCTACTATAGACACAACTATCAGATTCATTTGTCACAAAATTATTAGATAAAAGAGTTTTATTAAATTTTTCATTCCATTGTTTTGGCGCTTGTTTCAAACCATACAAAGATTTTACAAACCTACACACTTTATGTTCTTCACCTGGAACAACAAAACCTTCAGGTTGACACATATAAATTTCTTCATTTAACTCTCCATTCAAAAAAGCAGTTTTAACGTCCATTTGGTGGATTATCAATTTATGAATAGAAGCCAAAGCAATTAAAATTCTTATAGTTGCTAATTTAGTCACTGGTGAGTAAGTGTCAAAATAATCAAAACCTTCCTTTTGAGTAAACCCTTTTGCTACAAGTCTTACCTTAAATTTATCAATAGACCCATCAACTTTTAACTTCTTTTTAAATACCCATTTACATCCAATAGGTTTACTTCCTCTAGGCAAATTAACTAGTTCCCATGTATGGTTAGACATAATAGATTCTAGTTCACTATTAATAGCATCCTTCCAAAAATTTGCATCAATTGATTTCATTGCTTCTTCATAAGTTTTAGGGTCATCTTCAGTTATGAAAGCAGTTATAAAATCTGGACCAAAAGTTTTCTCAAAACGTTGCCTTTTACTTCTAGTAGATGCAGGTACAGGATCTTTATCTTTCCTTTTAAAAGGTTCACTAGAAGAAGGATTGCCCTCATCTCTAACTTTCATTGGAAATATATTTTCAAAAATTTTTGCATCCTTTGTTTCCAAAATTGAATTATTTTGATAATTATTAGTTGCGTCTTTAATTACCAAAAATCTATAAGCTGCACTATTAGAAGCATACCCAATAAAAATGCAATCCATTATTTTAGGTCCAATTTTATTCCTTTTAAATTCCGGTATAGCTACTTTAGCTAGACACCCCCGCACTTTAAGATACCCCAAATTAGGTGCATGTTTCTTCCATAAATGGTATGGTGTAGAGTCTATCTTTTTATGTGGAATTCTATTTAAAATATGATTTGCAGAAAGGCAAGCTTCTCCCCACATATTAGAAGGTAAACCAGAACTAATTAACATAGCATTCATCATATCTTTAAGTGTTCTATTTTTTCTTTCTGCAACTCCATTGGACTGTGGAGAATAAGGAGGAGAAGTTTAATGTATTATTCCATTTAGTTCACAAAATTTTTTAAGACTTCTTGAATCATATTCACCTCCACGATCAGATCTAAGTTTTTTAATTTTTCTTTCTAACTGATTTTCAACTTCCGCTTTATATTTAATAAACATTTCTTCCGCTTCATCTTTAGAGGAAAGAGATAAATTTGAGTATATCTAGACATATCATCCACAAATGAAATATAATATTTCTTACCACCTCTACTCGAAGTATTTTTAAAATCAGCTAGATCACTGTGAATTAACTCAAGTAGTTCAGTTTGTCTTTCAACACTTTTAAAAAGTTTCTTAGCATGTTTTGCTTCTACACAAATTTCATATTTATTAAACTCGGTATTTGCAAGATTAGGTATAAGTTCAAGTTGTTTCAACTTTTTAATAGAAGCTACATTCACATGTCCTAATCTAGCATGCCACATATCCAAAGATTCAACAATATAAGCAAAAGAAGCATTCTTATTATTCAATTTAGCAAAAGCATCAAGTACAAATAAACCCCCATTACAAAAACCTTTCCCAACAAATTCCCCATTACGATTAAGTACAAGTTTATCAGATTCAAACACAAGTTTAATCCCAGCTTTATTCAACAAAGACCCGGACACTAGATTTCTATGAATATCGGGCACATGAAGAACATCTTGTAAAGCAATTGTTTTCCTAGAAGTTAATTTTAGTAAGACTTTTCCTTTTCCCTCAACATTGGTGGCTCGAGAATCCCCCATAAAAACCTTTTCTCCATTAGTCACATTTTCATAGTTGAGAATTGCATCTCTATTCGCGTAAATGTGTCTAGTAGTGTTGCCTCTTTTACAGTCCTAATAAAAGAGCTCTAACTCATGCAAGCATACATGCGTCAACAAGCAATACAAAGTAAGTAGAGTATCGATCCCATAGAGAAAGTTGTTAAATTTAAACTATTATGCATCAATTAACTCACTGTATTTATATGCTTAAACTAATAACTAGAATTGTTGAATTGAACTAATTGTACTAACAACTAAAAATAAGAATAATAATAGAATAAATATAAACTGGAAATAATGGGACCCTAACTTCATTTAATATTTCATCTCATCGCCACTATCATGCAAGAAGTGTTCACATATCATAGAAAAATAGCCAAGAGCACGAATAGAGTTATAACCATTTTTCAATGCACTATAACCTACTTACACAAAGATCCACGGATGATAGACTCTATGTAATCATCAACACAACCAAAATCACTATATGTCATGTGAAATTGCAATTATATTGATTTTAAGCACAAGCCCTTACTCTAGCTCATATACGGTGAAACAATATATGTCTATCTCTGTTCACAAAATACGCAAGCCATATATAACAGCCCCATATTCGTATGCTATCATGATTACAGTCCATACTTGCATGTTCATTGTCAATTCCATACAAATACTGAAACGAATGGTGATCAGGCATTCATACATGTAAAACAATCACGATAGAATTCCCATATAATATGCAAAACAACCCTAGCATTTAAGCGTGCAACCAAACTACATATTAAAATTCGTTAGAATCCCATAATGGAGTTTAGTTCATGTCTGAACCAAAAGCCATTATGGGATCAACGCTAAACATGATCAATAAGCAAATAATTGAAATATGAACGATAGAATGATCAAACCCAATTTCTGAATAAAAACCAATGATGAACGATTAAATCCTCATAGAAATCCAGTAAACAATAATAAAAATCCACAATGATAGAGAATCCCAAGAAGAATTGGAGAAGTAGACGTTTTGGCTTCGTTCTACGTTGGAATCTCTCCCAAGGTGTAAACCCTAGTTATGATGTGTAAAATACGCTAAAAGTATCAATCCTCCTCTCGACAATTGGCCGTAATCGTTTTAAAACCAATTACAACTCATTTAATTAAAATAAAATACAACAAAATCACGGCCAAGATCGCTGCATGGTCATGGCCTCCTTCAGATATGTCCCTCGCGCGGGCGCGAGACTTGCAGAAAGTTTGCCCTGTCCAACCGAAGTTTCAGACGCAAGGCCCCTGTGCTTTTCTCGCCAAGGCTACCTTGATCCACAAGTTCCGTTCGATTCTATTGCTGTCATGCTGCTGCTGCTACTACTTGCTCTTTCATGCGTGATCTTCTTCCATGCTTGGTCCCCATGCTTCATTGTACCTCCATGCCATGCACATCACCGCTTGTACCTCGCCTTCACGCATCCCTTAGCCTCGTGCCCTCTAATATCACCAAAATTAAGTCGATTCCTGCACTTATTCACAAAAAGGAGTTTTAAGTAAATGCAATGCAAAATAACATGAAATACAACTAAAACACAATAAAATGTACTTGAGAAGGACACAATTCGCATGAATTGGTATTCAATAAGTAGGTAAAAATACCACTTATCAAGTAGCACCGGTATCTACTACCCATTCCGTGATGTTGTCAACAAGGTTTACTTCCGAGACAACAGTAACGATAACATCATCGGATTCAACCAAGTTCGCTTGGGGCTTAAGCTGAGAGTTATTATTTTTTTTATCTTGCCCCTTGCAAAAGTGACACTTCATAGCAATATGGCCAGGTCTGCCACATACAAAGCAAGGACCTTTAGTAAAAGGTTTCTGAATTTGATTTGAAATGTTGAACTTATTATCCTTTCTTCCCATTGATTTTTGATTTTTTCCTTTGTGGTTTTTGGACTGATAATTTTGGCTCTTCTATTGTGGTTTTTGTTCTATGAGATTACCTTTGACAGTTTGACTTGGAACTACATCTCCTCTTTCTTTAGCCCTGTTTTGTTCTTCAATATGGATGTGAGCTACTAATTCTCGTGATAGTGAAATCTTTAGTTTCATGTTTAAGGTTCATCTTATAATCTTTCCACGAGGGTGGTAATTTTTGATAAAGACAAAGAACTTGGAAATTCTCACATATTTTCATTCCTTCTCCAATAACTTCCCCCACAATTGTTTGGTATGTATGAACTTGATCTATAACAGATTTTCCATCTTGCATCTTAAAATCTAAAAATTTCTCCGCCACATATTTCTTGAGGCCAGAGTTTTCAACAGCATATTTAGATTTTAAGGCTTCCCAAATTTTCTTAGCACTTTCATACGGATAATATATCTCAAACAATGAATTAGACAAGTAGTGCAACAAGTATCGACGACGCGTACGATTATCCTTAACATAATCCCTTTTATCAGCATCCAAAATTTCAACAATTTCAATAGCAGCAGGAGTAACATCATTAACAGTAACAGCAGGAGCATCCACATACAACACATATTCTAAGTTCATGGTTTCCAAATAAAACAGTATGTCTTCAGACCATCGCTTAAAATTAGTACCATCAAAGCGTTCAATTTTAGAAAAGTCTAAGGCAGATTTCATCATCTTGTTAATAACCGAATCACTTTTTAGATTGTTGGAACTAACAGTAGCAATAGCAGTGTAACAACAAGAGCAGTATTAACAAGACTAAGAAATCAGAAAAATTGGAACAACTTAGCTGGTATATGAAAGAAGCCGAGGCGTAGCAAAGCTACTGTCCTAAAAAGTGATTCCGCCCTCACTGGTTATAAACCTTGGTACAGTTGAGCTCCACGGTGTTCACCAACGGCAAAGCCTCAATTGCGTGTACTCGCAGAAGAAGGTTGTGGACTTGTCAATGTGGATTGCCCCCAATTTGGATTATGAGAATAACAGATTATGAAGATTATGAAGAAACTGTATATGTATATATTTCTGTGTTCCTCTTTTTCTATAGAATAGAGACAGTATATATAGAAGAAGAAGAAGAACGAACGAACGTAAACTGCAGAACGTTGGAAGTAAATAACGCGATCGTTGGAAGTAAATAATATTGGCAACGTTGAGAGAAATAAATAAGGTTTACGTTGTGGAAAAAATAAAGTAAATTAAAATGGCTAGGGTATTAACTCTATTTAGGGCTTGGTATAAAAAGATTAGGGATTTAAGCAAAACAGTGGGCAACCTGGGTGCACCCGCAAGGCTCAATCGACCGGATCGACACCTCCCCTGCGCGGGCGTATCGTGCGCACACACGCACTGAGGTTTTCTAACCGAAAGTCCAAGAACCAAGCTTGGCCTCGCCCAATTCCTTAGTCGTCCTCATATGCGCGAGCCCATCCCTTTTACACAACCAAGTTACTAGACCCAAGCCAACATGTACTTATATACACATAGAAAGTTTCAAAATAGATGATGCAGGACTTTGAAAAAACCATAAGATTTTGGAGCATAGCCAACAAAGTACTCACTCAATTTTTCAATTGAGGATTGCCTTACGTCCCTTTATATATAAGGATTGATTTGTTAATAATAATAATAATAATAATAATAATAATAATAATAATAATAAATAAATAAATAAATAAATAATAATTATTAAAAAACCTAATAATGGACATAACAAAATGCTCATAATAATAATAATAATAATAATAATAATAATAATAATAATAATAATAATAATAATAATATATTAGTGTTATATTAAATTAATGGCTAGAGTTAGGTTAGTGGCTTTTAAATGAGATAACTAATATGTTAGTTAGGTTAGACTTTTAAATGAGGTGACAATTTTTAAGCCTTAAATTTAATAATTTTAAATCTATACTTTTAAATAGATCCTCTCTATTTCTTTTAAAACGGAGTGGATTCTTATCCAAATTCAAAAGCCCAATTCCTTATACATAACCTTTAGTAAATTTTACTGCATCTGCCCTCTACTTGTACACCTTCCTAATTAATTTCTTAAATTTGTGTTTCCTTTTTATTTTGTCAAAACAATCTATAATAATGAAATTGTTATAAAATTATAACATATATATTTATGGATGTCTAGATTTATATTTTTATATATTTATGGATGTCTAGATTTATATTTAATTATAATGATCTTTGGTATTATGGAACTCCCAGGTTCATTAAGTTTTAAAACTCATGAGTTTTGAGTTTTGTAACTTCCAAGTCCATATATCTATAAATAAGAGCATTGTAAAAGAGAATGTGATGTATACAAAATATAATGAGAATGTTCTCTTTCTTCTAATCATCTTTATTCTTAATTTTAGTAATCTCTTTGTTCTTAATTTTAGTAATCTTTTATAACACGTTATCAACACGAAGCTCTACCCAATTTTGGAAAAGGAGTTCTCTTAACTCACTGTAAGTATTGTTTCATTACAATTAAATTTGATCATATATATATGTAGTATTGTTTATATACATACAAGATGGATGAAACATGATCAAGATGGGAAACGGAGTAGTATATAAATCTTCTTTTTGAAATACTAACCAACATGTATGTTTTTCTGTGATATGGCATGGTGGCATATTTGATATATTTCTAATGATCTTTTGATATATTTCTTTTCGGCATGGTTGCATATTTGATATATTTCTAATGATCTTTTGATATATTTATTTTTGGCATGGTAGCATATTTGATATATTTCTAATGATCTTTTTGATATATTTTTGTATGAAGTTACAATGATAAATATGCTTAGTAATGTTGGTTTGTTATTTAGTTTTAGTAGACAAATTTAGTTCCGTGTTTTACTGCATTTCTATAAATTGTTTCATTATAATTAAATCTGAACATATATAATTATTTAATTTGATGGAGAATATGTTTAGTTATTTAATATTCAAATCTTATAAATTTGAATTTGTTGCTCTTGATTTATATCGAGCAAGAATTATTTGTCATGTACTCTTAATGATAAGATTCATCTAAAGGATCATCCATCCCTGCAGGATCATGCAAAATTAATGATTTTTATTCGCTATCATCTCCATGAAAAATTAAAATATGAGTACATTACAATAAAAGACTCACTTGTCTTATGAAATGATTTTAAAGGAAAGACATGTTAGAGAAAATATTTATTATATTTCATGCCTCGAATATGCTCTTGCAGCAGCAATATCGAGAGCGGAAGTTCACAAAATATTCCTTGAAGCGATAAAGGAAACTATGTTCCCATAAGTGATATTATGTTTTCTAGTGGCTGTACAAAATAATGAGTTTTTGCTGGAAAAAAACCAACAATCTCACCCAACCGATTCTACTACATTCCATGAAGTGAATGGAACCGCATTTGATAATCATAGAGGAAATTATGATTGTGGTTGTAGTAGTGGACGTGAAAAGAACAATCAATATAGAAAAGGAAATGTACATATTGTACTCCTAAACATTTGATAGATTTGTACCAAGACTCCATAAAAGAAAAGGAAATGAAATTGAAACAAAATTTATTGATTATAACGATCCTGAAGATCCCAAGAATTATTTTGACTTATCAAATGGAGTGGATATAACTAATTCTGATATCTATGGTTTCCTTGATGGTATGTTGATAGAAATGTTCATACCAATTAATTATTTTTATTTCATTATATTATGACATTATAATAAGTATTTTTATTATATGTTTTATTTATGTTTCAAGTAATAAAGTTAAATTTATGTTTTGCGTATATGAAGTTGTATGGGCCAGAAGCTCATCAAACTTAATTAAAGGCTCTAGAAGACCGATTATTCATCAAACATAATTGAAGACTCGAATAGTGATTATTCATCAAACTTAATTAAAGTCTCTGAAAGAGTGATTATAATGTTGTCAAAGGGCACAAAAATTTGTATTGATGATTCTTTATATTCTTTTGAGGTAAGCAGAAATTTGCTCAACTTTAAGGATATATGTTATAATGGTTATTATATTGAAACCAATATTGAAGGCACTGAAGAATTTCTGTAAGACCCCAAATTTTATGAATAAAGAATAATTTTTTCGAAATATATTTTTGAATATTATGATGTGGATTTGATATAATGTTATAGTTGTGGGTAATATTTATAAATTTTGCAAAGTAAGCAAGTGGCTATATAATATTCGATTAGAATATTCGTTTTAACAGATAATATTCGTACGACGGCACAATCATTGGTGGACCCCACAATGAAAGTATTATCGTAGTTAGAAAATGACAGAATTATCATTTTATAAAAATAACGGCGAAAGTGTTACCGTTAAAACTGTTGAACTACCTGGTAGTAAAAGTACAAGAATACACGTGGTTGCATAAGAAGACACCAGTATTGATTATTGATGCTTACGTGAGAAGTCACTCGCTTATACTCAATTATTGCTACATGAATTGCTACATATCTCATCATATTATTGATTCAATTATTGTCACAGTATCATCTGCATAATATGTTATATTATTAAATCAATAATTGAGATGACAAAGTTATTCATATTATTAAATTATAATATTTATAATGTCTAGAAATTATGTCAAGGAGAGGTTTGGTCATCTAATTGCGCGTCAATAAGGAGAAATCCTTATCGAAAAGCCCCCTCTTTCCTAGGAATGACCTGGTTGTTAAATATTGTGAGTTATAATATTGATGATGAATAAGTTCGTGTTAATTAAAGATGAAATTGATAGTTCCATTGTGTTGGAATTATTAGTGTTAGTAGAAATCGACATTTATTTCGATATTAATTGATTTCTGGAAGTTATACTGACCAGTTGGTAATTAATCGGATAAATGAGCAATTAATTGCTATTAATTCACATGATTATAACTATTTGTTCACATGTGTGTACTATTGATTCACATTCTTGTACTACTAGGGGAGTTAGTGCAAGATTGATAATACTTGCATGACTAAGTTAAAAATGGAGGTACTATACTGTAATTCGTATTTTCACATGATTATAACTATTGATTCACATGATTGAACTATTGATTCACATTATTTACTATTAGGGGAGGTGGTGCAAGTTTAATAATACATGCAGGACTAAATTAAAAATGAAGAAAAAGAGGAAGGTATTATACTGTAATATTTCGAGCCCCAAAACGTGCAATTATCGAAACTATATTTTCCTATAAATAGAAGCACATTCTTCCTTCATTTCTCACCAATTCATTAAAGCTATAGAGCAATTATTATAGAGAGAAATTATAGAGAGAAAGAAGAAGAGAAGTCTATTACCTCACTATTCCATTATCCAGTTTTTTTCTAAGGTAAGGGGTATTATTCTTTCGTATTCATGAAGAGAGTTATTTTTTTTTAATACTCGTAAAGGTTGTTATTCCATTCTTTATTATTATGTTGAAATAACTTGTCTATGCGAAGTACCGCATACATGGTGAAATTCTTCTGTTATTCCATTATTTATTATTTCATTGGAATAACCTCATTCAGGCGGCCTATCGCATGCCCGGTGAATTCGTTGTTATTCCATTCTTTATTATTCGTTAGAATATCCCCGTCTGCAAGCGGATTATGCATGACTCGGTTCCATTTCTTTATTATTCGTTGGAATATCTCCGCTCATGCAAGTTACGTATGATTTGGTTCCATTCTTTATTATTCTATTAGAATAACTCGTCGTGTGGATTACGACATACTGGTGAATTCTTCTCGTTATTCCATTCTTTATTATTCGTTGGAATAACTCTGTCTATGTGGATTACCGCATGCATGGTGAATGATCATTCGTATTCATTCCTTATTAAATTGTGGAAATGATCTGTCTACGTGGATTACCGTATGGCGGGCAAAAATTTATTTGCGGTTTCATATATTCTATTATACTCAGTTGGTTAAAGTTTTGGCTTCTATACTCCATGAAATTAGTGGAATATCCTTGATATTTGCGCTTCATCCAGTATCTTTTCATGAAAATATTCTTCTAAGCATTCTTGAATTTTACTCCACAAAGAAGTATCATGTTGACAATTGGACGTTATTGATTTCTGGATAAATTAAAATTATAAATCTTCAAAATTTATTCTTGAACTTGTTTTATTGAATTATTATGTCATTGTCATCCATGCTTATATTGTGATGAAAGTCATCTTTGGCTTACGTGCATAGATGGACTTGGTATGATTATTTAATTGGGATTATTCTAAGATAATCATGACCATAATGTGACGAATGATGTGTTAAAATTCCTCATTGACTTGTAGTTCATTGATGGACAATTATTGGTGTGATTAAGACCAGGGATTATTCGGTATAGTCATGACCATTGATGATTACATAAATATCCTTGGCCGTGATGCAGGATGATTCGATTTTATTTATTGTCGAGTCTCAAATGATAAAGTTGATGAAAAACTTTTAAATCATAGAAGATAGTAGATTTTATGCTCTACTTGACTCTTTTAATGGATTGCTTGTTCCGCTGCAGTTAAACTTGTTGTCTATTATATTCTATCAGTTTAACATTGTTGAAGGCTAATGATAATTTATTATGCATTATCTTAATCATAATATTTCTCATCGGGCTAGTTGAGCTCACCCTTTCTTTTCTTCGTTTTCTTGAAGAAAATGAGAACGTAGCCGGGACTAGTCGAGGAACGAAGTGACGATTCAGATGATAGCATTAGTAATCCTCACTATTCTGTTAAATAGTGTGACAATAAATGTAATGAGGACTCCATTGAGTGTGGATATCGTCTAGATGACAATATTCTTATTAAAACTCTTAGATTATATTTTGTCATATTTTACACGACTGTTGTATAATTAAGTTGTATTTGAATTTTGTACCATGTATTTGGCAACTCAAGATGGGTGATGTATACCTATTTTGGGGGCGTCACAATTTCTTTATATTACTTCAATAGTATCGGGACAGAAGCTCATATTAGAAAAAATGTATATTTTCTCTTCTGAGTTATATTATACTAAAATGAGAATAGTTGAAACAAATGTTGTAATACACCAGAAGTGTATAGTACACTAGAAGTGTTCGAATTCAAATGTTTTTATGATTTGGCATGATCATCTAGGATCAATAATGTTGCGTTAAATTATTGAAAACTCCTATGAACATCCCTTAAAGAACCAGAAGATTTCTTTACCTGTTGATTATATCAAAGTAAATTAATTACCAAACTATCACATTTAATTATTGTTATTTAGTGTTCATATTTCTTAGAAAGAATTCAAGATGATCTATTTGAACCAATACACCCACCATGTGTGGTTCATTCAAGTATTTTATGGTTTTAATTGATGCATTAACCAGATGATCACATGTATATTTACTTTTAACTAGAAATATTGCATTTCCTATTCTTCTTGCTCAAATAATTAGGTTGCGAATACAATTTTCTGATTATATAATTAGGAAATTCTATTTATATAATGCTGGTAAAATTCACATCTCAAGTTTTTGATGAATATTTCATGTTAATTGGAATTTATGTTAAACATCATGTTGCACATTCACATACTAAAAATGGTATAACTGAATAAATTTTTAACAGATTTTAAATTATTACTCGACCTTTGATTTTGAAATTAAAATTACCAATATATGCTTGGGTTCATGCTATTCATAACCTCAATAAGTGATATTTTAAGGTATATTTTGAGGAATGTTATTTTAATGAAACAGTCTTCCCACCATTAGGGGGAGAAAAATCGTTGCCTGAAGCATGACGTGAGATCGTTGCCTGAAACACAACGGGAGATTAATTGAAATATTTCAACGTTATTTAATCTTGATCTTTATACAAATCAATATGAACCAGAAGTTCAAAGGATTATTCATTTGCAATGAATCGCAAATCAATTACCAGAAGTATTCACTAATAATAAGAAAATAGTGATATCTCACATTCTAGCTGCTAATACTGTAGTAGAGATTGAAGTCCCTGTAGGACAATCAATTAATACAACAACAAATTGAATCAAAGTCACACTTGAAACGTGGAAGAATGATTTGTGTTAAAGATAAAATTTCTCAGAAGAAGAAAGTACAAGAAAAATAAGTTGCAGCCTATAAAGAGGCTATACCCATGAAACATGCTACAAAATTTATCGATCTATCCAAAACTTATGAACAAAAATCTCCTGTAAATAAAACTTTTGAAGAGTTATTCCTTGAAGAGGATGAGTTATCCCCTGAAGAGGATCAAGAACCTGAAAATAACGAGATCTCGATATATTATGTGTGTACAGGAGATGTATATATTGGATAGAAATAAAATCGTTGTCGATAACATATTTTCATATAAAGTTGCTATTGATATTACCAGAGTAATGATCATGTATACGAATCACAAATCGTTGATGAATGTAGAAATATTTGGCCAATGTGAAAAGAGGCGATTCAAGTAGAACTAAATTCACAAAGTAAACATGAAGTTTTTGGACCTGTAGTCCGAACACCTAAAGGTGTGATGCATGTTGAATACAAATGGGTATTTGTACGAAATAAGAAAAATAAAATTATATGGTACAAAGCACGACTTGTAGCACAAGGTTTTTCGCAAAGACGTGGTATTAATTATGAAGAAACATATGCTCCTGTAATGGACGCAATTAGATTCAGATTTTTAATTAGCTTGGTAGCAAGAGAAATTAATGGATGTTGTTACATCATATCTGTATGGATCATTAGATAATTATATCTACATGAAAATCCCTGAAGGATATAAAATGCCTGAAGCATATAATTCTACGTCTCAAAGTATGTATTCTATTAAGTTACAAAGATCTTTATATGGGTTAAAGCAATCCAGATGCATATTGTGGTATAATCGCCTGAGTGGATATCTTTTGAAAAAAGGATTTGAGAATAATCCAATTTGTGCATGCATTTTTACCAAAAGATCATAATCTGGATTTACTATTATTACTGTATTTTTTGATGAAAGATCTTGCTCCAGAAGAGTCGACAACAACAACAATTTTGAGATGAAAGATATTGGCAAAACACATTTTTATCTTGGCCTACAAATTGAACTATGGAATTCTTGTTCATCAATCAACATACACAGAAAAAATCTTGAAGTAACTTTACATGGATAATGTTAATCCTTTGAGTACTCCAATGATAGATTGGTCACTTGATATCAAGAAAGATCCGTTTTGACCACAAGAAAATAATGAAGAAACTCTTAGTCCTGAAGTATCATATCTTTGTACAATTGGTGCTTTGATATATATTGCAAAATTTCTCATGACCTAATATAGCATTTGTAGTTAATTTTACTAGCAATATGGATCAAAACCACAGTTAGTTGGATCTGCTGATGCAGAGATTATCACAATTCATGAAGTAAGTTGTGAATGTATTTAGTTGAGATCAGTAATTCAACATATTTGTGTAAACTGTGGATTATCATCAATCATAAATAGTCCAATAATATTATATGAAGATAATGTCGCTTGTATCACTCAAATTAGAGGATGTTATATCATAAGTGATAGAACCAAGCATATTGAACCAAAATTCTTTTATACATATGAGCTCCAGAAGAGTGGCGATATTGATGTCAAACAGATACGATCATGTGATAATTTAGTTGATATGTTCATTAAGTCATTACCAACTGAGATTTTGAAGAATATGATGCACAATATTGGCATGCTTCGACTTAATGATTTTTTTTACCATGAACAATGGAAATTCTATGTACTTATGAAGGGGAGTAAAAAGGATATGTGCTGATTGTACTCTTTTTCCTTCGCTAAGATTTTTTTCCCACTGAGTTTTCCTTTGCAATGTTTTAATGAGGCAATCTTAAGGCACTAGAAGTTATTCAAGAATATTGTAATCTTTTCCTTGGCCAATTTTTTTTCCCACATGATTTTTCTTTGGTAAGATTTTTAACGAGACATATTCTTAAAAATTGTTACAAAAGAACTCCATCCATTCTGTATGAAGATAATGTTGCATGTATAGCTCAATTAAAGGGAGGATACATCAAAGGAGATAGAAGAAAGCATATCTCACCAAAATTCTTTTTCACACATGACCTTGATAAATGTGGTGACATTGATGTTCAACAAATTCGATCAAAAAATAATCTAGCAGATTTGTTCAGCAAAACATTACCAACTACAATGTTTGAAGGATTCAATCGCAGTATTGGAATGCGACAGCTAAAGGACTTAAAGATACATTCATGAGGGGGAGCTAATACGCGTTGCACTCTTTTTTCCTTAACCAAGGTTTTTTCCCATTGGATTTTTCTTGGTAAGATTTTTAATGAGGCAACTTTCTATGCGTATGGCTATACAATAGACATCCAAGGGGGAGTGTTATAAAATTATAACATATATATTTATGGATGTCTAGATTTATATTTTTATATATTTATAGATGTCTAGATTTATATTTAATTGTAATGATCTTTGGTATTATGGAACTCCCATGTTTATTAAGTTTTAAAATTCATGACTTTTGAGTTTTGTAACTTCCAAGTCCATATATCTAAATAAGAGTATTGTAAAAGAGAATGTGATATATACAAAATATAATGAGAATGCTCTCTTTCTTCTAATCATCTTTCTTCTTAATTTTAGTAATCTCTTTGTTCTTAATTTTAATAATCTTTTATAACAAAAATATTTTGTTTCACTAAAAAGCTAATTTAAACTAGGGGAGGAATAAGTGTGAAAATAGTGTTAGTAATATAATTTTCATTACTCAATTTGTCTCTTTAAATCATGTTCATATTACGATTTTCATCACCGATATGTAATGTGATTTGGGCTCGTCGGGCGGGCGTGAAGATTACACATAATTTTACTTTTATCTTCGATCTTATAATCTTATAAATATTCCTCATACTTGTATTTCGTGGAGACTAATAATTTATAATTTTTTTATTAAAAAATTGTATTTAAATTATATATATATATATATATATATATATAATCGGATTTGTTTCACCTCTTATTCATTCTCAATTGAGCTCATCTTTATGACGGACTGACGACGATTCGGTTATACAACCGTCGCTCTATACTTTTAGCGACGCTTATATGTTGTCCGTTGCTAAAAGTATAGACGACGAACAGATGATCGAACGTCGTCACGTCCGTCCTAAATAAATGGGGGGTGAACTCGGATGATTTGAATAAGGGGAAATTTTAAGATTCGAATATATATATATATATATATATTAATACATAAAATTGAATCTTATGTATGCACACAAAGGTATATATTTTAATCATTCGTTTCTAGTGTGCATACCCCTTTATTTTACATACTCTAACCACCTTTAGCGACCGAGCGACGATTTGGTCAATCGCTATAGAATAGACAAACGATTTATATGTTACGACGACGATTCGATGCGATGCTAAAAGCTAGGATGATGGTTCTATGATATACGCGACGGACTGAATCATCGTCCGGTCCGTCGCTAAAAATAGTAAATAAAGTATGTTAAATAAAAGGGATTGATCCTCTCTAATATTTTAATTATGTAATATATAAAATATAAATATTAATTTAATTAATATATAACTATTTGGGACGGTTACAGTACGTCTCATTTCCATATATAACTATTCCAAGATTCCATATATTGTCATTCCTATTTCCTAGACGCAATATTTGAAAAATGAAAAATCTATTATCTAACCAGAGTAATGCTACGCAGACAAGTTTATTGGACCGGTTAATTGGACAGTTTTAATTTATTTTTTTTATTTTTTTTTCTTGTTACTCTCAAAAAATGTATAGAATTTATTTTAACATAAATTTTTATAAAATATAGTATTTTAGGTATAATTTGGATTCATATACAAAATCAGGGTTATTATTATATATGAATTCAAATTACACCGAAAATACTATATTTTGTAAAAATTTATGTTGAAATAAATTCTATACATTTTTTGAGAGAAACAAACAAAAAAAAAATAAAAAAAATAAAAAATATCTAATATTCATGTCCAATAAAAATGTCCCCCAAGACTTATTTATCTAACTATTATTTAATGACGTGTCTCAAAATTCGAAAACGGTGCCTAATAAGTATATACGACATCGTATCCTGCCCTTCCATTACTGTGCAGTTTGCACAGATTTATAATCGTTGAGCGGCTCAGCTCAAAAACCCTCTTCCGCGATCGACTCTAGCAAATAGAGAGAGTGAGAGAGAAGGGCTTTAACAGTCGGCCAAAAAAGAAACTTTAGTGGCTGCAAAACTTATGGCGGTGCCGGAAGCTCCGCTATGTTACGTCGGAATTGCTAAAAAGTCCGCCGCCTTCCGCCTCATGAAACAAATGGTTAGCTTTATACATCTGTCTGTATACATACATACATATATAAACCCTTGAATTATCACTTGTTGTTTATCGGAGTAATTTCAACCCAAACCTTTCAAATTGAGGTAGGAATATAATTTATTTGCAGGGGTGGGAAGAAGGCGAAGGTCTTGGGAAAGAGAAGCAAGGGATTAAAGGTCATGTTAGGGTTAAGAACAAACAGGATACTTCTGGTAATTTTATTATTACCCTTTTTTGTTTTTCGGTTTATTTGTTAAAATTCGGAAATATTTGTTCTATGATCAATTGCTGATTTTTTTTTTAAGAAATGGATATAAAAATTACTAATTCTAGTAGTTGAGATGAATTATTCGATTTGGAACAATGTTAGCAATAAAATGTGAGATGATGGTTATTGAGTTTTTGGATTTGTAACTATGTTCTGCTCTGGTTTTTAATAGGTGTTGGTTTGGAAAAGCCAAACCCTTGGGCATTTGATACGGCACAATTTGATAGCATCCTTAAGAGATTGAAAGTGGTAAGGCTGTAGACTATGTTAAATTAGCTCACAGTAGAATTTTAATGTTGCTTAGTCACTATTTTTGATCCTTGTCTTGTGGATGATTTAGCAGCAAGCAACAGATGTCAAGAATGATGAAGGTATACTGAATGGCTGTGATTTTACATTGTGGATTTTATTTTACATTGTGATTTTAGTTTGGTGCCATTATTTCATTTCTTTTAACAGATGCTGAAAAGGATGATGCTGAAGAGATTGAAAAATCTATGGAGAATCGTGAAACGGTTGTCAAATCTACCCGCCCTCAAGGAAGGTGTATAAATTTACAATATGTTTCTGTGTACATATATATTATATGAAGTTTTTGGTTCTAGTTGTGCATATTCAATAGTTTCATGAATACCCTATTTATCTTATACTTATGTATGTTTACTTTAATAATCATAGATACAAGAGAAGAGAGAGGGGAAAGCTTGTCCAGGCATATTCTTCTAAGGATCTTGAAGGAATTCTTGTACGTTCTCAAACTCAAGGATTTCTATGTATTCTTGTTAATTGTTATGATAGTGAATCCTTTAAAGTTGCTTGGAGTTTGGCAATTTTATTATTCTGCAAACTGTTGTAATGGTATATGTGGCTAGTTTGTTGCATTTAGATAACTATTTAGGCTTCATGATTTCAAATAAAAGTTTTGATTATGTAAGTTCATTGATGGTTGCCCCGTTTTCACATCTTCAGAGTTCATATATCTAGTGTCATGTAGTTGGATGTGGTGGCTGCCATATCAATTCTTGTACTATCTGGGAATTGTTTTCTAGGAATATGCATAACTTGTTATGTGAAACAATTTAACATCTTGTCTCCTTTAACATTTTTAGGTTTTTGTGTCTATGACTTATGAGACAACTGTTTACAAACTACTGATTTTCGATTGAAAGTAATTTTAATTATGTAATATAGAAAATATGTAGTTTGGAAACAATATTGATAGGTGAAAGGGTTTTGGGTGTCCTTTATTTATTGAAGCCCATTGTACATTCTTTATTTGGCGACGATACATATTTTCTGTGCGGGTTTTATTAGTTTCTCTTTCCAAAATGCAAAGAACAAGCCATACAATGATATTCAAAAGCCTTTTTGTTTCCCAGGCTTTCTAACCAAAGCAATAGATCCTTACATTTAATTAATCTGAATTGTATATGAAAGAATAAATTAAGGAATGTTGAGTGGCCTTTTTATGAATAGAGAATAAGGTTAACTAATTTGTGTCGGGTGCATATATGACTAAGCGGTATTTGTTTCTATTGCTTCCTAAAAGATGACAACACTGAACCTCCGATCAACGTAGTCACATCATAATATTTGCATTGATAGAGAATTGCGAGTTTGTAACTTAGTGAGTGTTTTCTTTTAAGGCATTGTCTTGGAAGAAGAAAATGTAGGGCTTGTACTAGTGAGGCAGGTGTTAAAATTGACTACTGAAATGAGAAGGTTTTTCCCAAGGGCTGGCAAGAGGGAATGGCTGGGGACAGTATAAAAGAAGCCATACCACTTGCTCAAAGAGAATTTGAGTGGTGTTCTATTAGTAGAGCTTTGGAACTATGCTTAAACTGGTCCATTTAGGTTATTCTCACCTCAATTCATAGGACCCAATTCACTTCATAATGGCAATTTGTGACACCCCCATTAGGGATTAGTTAATTGTATTCTGGAAAACTATAATTTAGTGGTAGAACTTCATAATTAAGTTTAAAAAGGCTGACTTTACTCAAATGCTCAAAATATATTAACCTTAACAATTCTTAAATGTTCACTAAAAACCTACACCTACTATTGTATTACATTTGCCCTCTTTTATGGCATTGAGAACTATTATCTGAGTTTCTTAATATTGGTGGTTATTTAGATTGGATTCTCTTTCTCTAGAAGTTCTACTCACTTCGACTTTGGTGCTAGATTCCATTATCTCCCTTTTGTTTTTTATTCCTTCAGTGTTGCGTCTCTAACTATTATATTCTGTAGGTTACAAAGGCTGAGGACTCTCCTGCAGTAAATTGTGATCAGGATGGCACATCAGAGTCGATGGAAGCATTGGAAAGTGATGTTTTGTTTATTGAAGGTAATTCTAGAACTAAGTAGACTTTCCCTCTTATATCTGTTATTGTAGAGTTTTGTGGTTCTGTAGTGTTCATCATATGACAATCGTTCACACTTTCTAAATGATGCCTATCTTATTGTTCTACTCACACCTATTTTGTGACGCTAGATTCTCATTCTCTTGAATTGCATCCTGCACTCATCTTTCTATGTTTCTATTCGTGATTACTTTAAACTACCCTATGTAGTTGAGAATTGTGAAGGCTTTGGTTTTTTAATGGTAGATAGTCGGTCAAATTTTCCTGTGCAATGTGCATTAAAGTTTTTGGCTCGATCCTTGCCCTAAACTTTTGGTTTCTCATTCTATGTCTGTCTTTGCAAGCATTGATGTTGGGACTTGGGCTACCTTTGAGTTAATCAAGTGATTGATTTATGTGCCAAATCAACTAACAGTAGTATGATTGGACTCTGGTTATTTTTAGGCGAGTTTTCTTTAGGAGCTTAATTTTAGTTATCTTTTGGTGGCTTCCTTGTGCAGAGGAGGGTGTCGTGCTTTATGCAGGCGCATTTGTGTGTTTTTGCTTCCCCACGAGTCTTTGTATGCTCCTTGTGTACAAGAGTTTACCTGCTTTTTGGTGCTGCAGTACATACTTATTTGCCTATATATATATATATATATATATATATATATATATATATATATATATATATTCATGTTTTTTTCTGTTGTTAGAAAAGCTTTCTACTTTGGCAATATTTTGTGGATATGTAGTGTTTATATGCAGGTCCCAATGCTTCCCTTGTGAAAGCCACTTTCCTATTTTTCTTGAATGCATGTTCCATTGCTTATGTCTTGGATATAAAGTTAGTAATAGTAACCCTTGGTCCTCTATATATCTACTGTTCTGCACCCTTCCATACCTTTTCTCCCCAAAAATAAAATTTGCTTTTGAGACATTTTCCATTATTTTACGGGTCACCTGATCTGTATCGTCTTTGTGGATTTTTAAGCAACTCCTGCAATATTTGCATGCTTTTACTTTCTATATTCAGTCTGTTGGTTTAACTTCATCACTTCATCTAAAAGTTTACTTTGTGATGTCATTTTGGAATGGGTTATGCTAGGGGTCTTTAATTTTTTTGGTCTCAAATGATGTGACATTGGATAATAAGACAAATGGTACTTTATGAAATGACCAATTACAAAAGATGTACTCAACCAATGTAATGAAACTACATCATTTGAGACGCTATTTGAGGCAAAAAAAATATTGAGACCCCTAGTATTATACTTGTGGAATGTTCTAGTGTTACTGAAATGACTCCTGCAATTTGATACAGGAAACATGGGAAAGGATATCCCACCTGACTGGTGGGGCTACAAATATGGATTTGTGTCCGGAGGTTTGCTTGGAGCTCAGTCTAGGAAAAGGAAATCTGTTAAAACTGAACATGCTCAAAATTGTCTCGAGAGGACACCATTTCATGAGGAGGATCAGGAGAATCTTTACAATCTTGTTCAAGTATGCATCCTTTCTGCAAACATTGTTCATACAAATTTTGAAATTTATGCATTTGGTGTTCATTCCGATGTGATGGAACTTTTTGTAGTTGGTCTTGTGGGTGTATGATTTTTATTTATTTATTAATATTTTTTGGGGGTTGAGATATCCATCTTTTGATATATGTTGAATAAACAATTTTGTTTGTTTTTAGTATTGCTATATGATTACTATTGCTTCATAAATACTATGCTAATATTGGATTATGGCCTTCAAGTTTGTTCTTTTGCCAAAAATGTTAAAATGAATATTATAATACCTAGACAATATCCTTGAGTCTTCTTCAAGGAGAAATGCCAGTGTTCTTGAGGATTATCCTTTAAGGTTGTTGGTTCCAAGCTCCATGCTTGGGGACACAATTTCCTATTAAAAGAAAGAAAAGAAGAAATAAAGGAAATGTTATTTCACATCTACTCTGAAATGAATTTTCCATAGCTTGTCAGATGGCGTTAATTATACAGTATGTGCATATCTGTTTTACTTGTAGTGATATATATATATATATATATATATATATATATATATATATATATATATATATATTTATATTGGTGCAATAGTGAACATATAGGCACTATGGAGGTTGTTACATCGTTATGTATTCATGCTAGTCTTTGTCTGCAGAATAAAGCCACAACTGGAAAACAGGGGCTGGGCATTAAGGACCGGCCTAGGAAAATAGCTGGTTGTCACTTTCAGGGGAAGAAGACATCATTCGATGATAGTGACGGCGAGGATTCTGCTGCTGATTCTAGTTATTCTGAAAAACATAAATACGTTGACATATCAGAAACCGAAAAGAGTGATGAACAAAAAGTGAAGCTAAAGAAATTGTGTAGAAAGCTTCTTCGTCAAGTGTGTTCTCAAATTTTACGAGCTTCTCTAATATTTTACCTCTGGTCTCCCACTGATTAACTTATTGTATACAGGTTCCTGGAGAGTCACTAAAGCTGAAACAACTAAAAGTTCTTATTGATGAACATTCATATTCCATTTTTTCCAACTTCTCTTCAAACAGAGATGCTCTTGCTTTCTTGAAACAGAAGGTACTTTGCTGGTACTATTGGAACAATTTTGCATCTCATGATATAGTTTTGAAATCACAGATCTTGAAAGATGAGCCATAATCCTAAATTTTGCAACTTCATGTTCCTCATTCAGTTGGCTTTAATAACTTCTGTTTCGTTGCTGCACAGCTTAAAGGCAGTAAGAAGTTTGCTGTGGAGGGAAAGAAAGCTGCTCTTTCATCGAAGAGAAACCTATAAATTTTTACCCTAAATTGAGAAATTTGTATCGGCCTGTACGTTGCAGCTCGAGACTAAAGTAGCATTTTTTATATTTCTCGTTGGCTGGCTGTGGTGAAATTATCGCAGGTAATTATGTTTTTATGTTCTCGATTCATTTTGATAATTGTTGTAATTTTAGGTGGCAGACGTTTGCCTTTTTCTTATTTTGGGTACACGAGGCGAATGAACAAGTGAGGGTTCTAAATTTATTTTTTTGTCTGCTACTTTTGCAATAATGATATAGCTCCAAAATTTTGCAACTTGTTCCTTTGGCTGATGGCTTGCTTAAATCTCTACAAGATTACATTTGATGGGTTGGTATGTATTTTCTACATGTCAGTTGGCTTTGGTGGATCTCCAAACCTTAATTTTGTTAAAGAAATATCTCTTTCTTTTCAAATTGAATTTTCAAAAATTTAAAATCGATATATAGATTGAACAAGAAATTCAATTTTTTGTTTTTGTTTCGTGAGATGATAAAAAAGACCGACATAAGAGAAGATTTAGGTCTTTATTCGTCGATTCAGAGTGAGTTTTTCGTATTCTATTATATGGTGTTATGATACAGATTCGATTAGATGTTTGTTACATTCTCTTATAATATATACAAATTTAAATTAAATTAGGATAATTAATTATTATTTTGTTTTGTTTTTAATTTTAATTGTGATTTTATATTTGTAAAGTGTAATAGTAAATATATTTTCTCATTTCTAAGTAAAATAACAAATTCAATTTATAATTATATTTATTATAAAACTAGTTATTATGCGGAGACTCAAATTCGAGCATGAATTTGAAGCTCGCGAGTGGTTTGAATAAATATTCGAGTCGAGATCGAATTTAAGTAATAAATATTCGAGTAGAGTCGAATCTGAGTAGAATTTTTTAAATACAATTCGAATTCGAGTACGAATTTATTATTTCGAATCAAATTTAAATAGCTCTCTATTCATTTTGTTTTGACTCGTTTACACTATTACTAATAACCTAGACAGCTAGGTGAATGTACGATTAATGAATCGAAAGCAAGAAAGTAATAGAGAGGAAGACCATTACAACTTAGGCATGGTTATAGCAGAGGAGGTGGACCTAAAGGGTAGGAAGGGTATTAATTCCCTTTTTAATTTCTAATACTAGTTGTACCCTATTAGTTGTTAGGGTAGGGGCTAAAAGCCCACACATCAAGTCCAAGAATGGGGATCTAGATTCTCTTTATTTAATTTTAAAATAGAGAGTTCATTTAAAGATTCAGATTTAAAATTATTGGATCTAAAATTTAGAAGCTATCATCTCATTTAAAATCTACTAACCTAAGTCTAATCATCTCATTTAAAAGCTACTAACCTAATTCTAGTCATCTCATTTAAAAGTTACTAACCTAACTCTAGCCATTAATTTAATATAACACTAATATATTATTATTATTATTATTGTTGTTGTTGTTGTTGTTGTTGTTGCATATTACATGGCGTTTTTAAAAGAGAATCAAGGTGCGTGTATAACAAGTATATTGAATATTAGAATAAGTTAAACAATGGTATCGAAAACAAATAATAATAATTAAATCAAAAATTCCATCTAGTTTCAGCTCAGAATTTATTTTTAATTAAAAAATAGTAAAAAATTGATTTTTAATTAAAAAATTAGTCAAAAATAATATTCAATAAAATATTATTATTAAAAATTATAAAATTATATTCAATAAAATAATATTATTATTAAAAATAATATTAAATAGTGATATTATTATTATTATTCAATAAAATAATATTATTAAAAATAATATTAAATAAAAATTATAAGTGTGACGCCCCCAAAATAGGTATACATCACCCATCTTGAGTCGCCAAAAATATGGTATAAAATTCAAATACAACTTAATAATACAACTGTCGTGTAAAATACGACAAAACATAAACTGAGAGTTTTAATACGAATATTGTCTTCTAGAAAGTATTCAACTCAAATGGAGTCCTCAATACATTTATTTATACACTATTTTTCAAAAATAGTGAGGACTGCTAAAATATCTTTCTAGAACCATCACTCCATACCCCGACTAGATCCTGATATATTCTCACCTTCTGAGAAGAAAAATGGAACAAAAAAGAAAAGGGTGAGCTCAACTAGCCCAGTAAAGAATATTATGACTAAGATAATATACAACAAATTATCATTAGTCTTCAACAGGGAAAAATCTTATAGAATATAATAGACAACAAGTTTTAGATCAACAAATATAGCGGAAACAACAATTCATTAGAATAGTTAAGTAGAGAATGAGTTCTACTATCTTCTAAGATTTAAAAGTCCATCATCAATATTTTATCCCTGTAACAACAATCAATATGCATCTTTAATCAAATATTCATCTTTGCACTATAGGCCAAAGATATTCATTTGTATCACCAGTCGGTCATGTTCATCTCAACACTTGCTCATCTCAACACCTGCTCATCTTTGCACTACGGGCCAAAGATATTCATCAGTTAATCATTCATCTTTGCACTACAGGCCAAAGATATTCATCAGTAATTTCATCATTTAAGACTGAGGATGATGAAAAATATTTTAAAGAAAACGAATCTAGTGAGACAGAAGGACAAATATTAGGGATTCGTATAACAGTTTATCCAAGATCAATAATACTTCATAATAACCAATTGTGAAGTAGAATTCAAAAATAAAGATCAAAACGTGGATACAATCAAAGATAGTAACCATAATAGACATCTTGGACAAAAAGAAAAAAAAATTATTTTTCGATGAATAATGTCGTATACGTGAATAGTGCCGTATACGTGAATAGTGCCGTATACGTGAATAGTAACCCCGACATAAAAAGGTAGAATTTTCACAATAAAATTCATATCAATATTTCGGCATAATGATATTGAAGAAAATGATATCATTTACGAAGAAAATAACATCCCTTACCTCAAAATAACCGTACTTCTGACTGAATTTCGGATATAGTGCTGACAGAAACTTGCATCGAATAACAACTCTCAAAGTATCAAAATACTCACAAAAATACGATCGACAATATAGAGAGAAAGAAAACTTATTTCTGGTGTGATTTTCAATTCTAACCTAAGTTACTTATTTATAGAAAAAATGCTAGAAGCATAGGAGAGACTAAAATAATAAAATATTATTTTCTTTTCTTTTCCTTCCACGCACACCTCAATTAAAGAGCAGCCATCTTGGAAAAATATAACAGCCCATGTGTATTCAACACCAACCCAAAAGTGAGTCCCACCCATAATTTAATAAAAATTATTTTATTTTCTGAAACTTCAATAATTCATAGAAAATAGCCCGTTTATCAGAAAAATACAATTTTTATGTCCATTCCACACGAAATCGAATTCTCTACAACTTTGTAGCTTTGAGTTTTTCCAAATTCCAAACAAAAAATATTCAAAATTCACAAACGAATAATTTTTAATACCTTCATTCCGACAAAATACTGATAAAATACCTCAGCATTAATTCCTTCATTTATAGCCACATAAATAAGTCCATCATTTATATTCACATTAAATAAATATTTCTTTATCATATAAATCAATAATTAATTATTCACAAATAATATTACAGAATCATAATTATGACAACCAAGCAGTTCCCAGGAAAGAGAGAGCTTTCTAATAAGGATTTCTCTTTACTGGTGCGCAATTAGGTGACCAAACCTCTCCTTGACAGAACTTTCTAGACATTGCCAATAATGCTATCTAATAATATTATTCAAATAATATGAATTATTGATCTGATAATGGAAAATACTGTGCAATGACAATTATTAAAACAACAATAATATAAACTATCAACGCAACAATTATTGAATCAATAAAATAAAATATTGACAAAGAATTCATCGTGTAATAATGATTGAGTAAGACCTTCTTACGTAAGAATAAATAATTCAATAATCATGCATAACACCGTGCGCTACATCGCATGCAAGTATTACTATATTTTAACCACTGTGTAATCCAACAGTTGTTAAGCAGTAATAATTCTACAATTGTTATTTATAAAAACTCATACTTTGTCGTTTTTTTCTTCATCCAACTTTTTTAGTTATGGGGCTCATGAATGATCGCTATGCCGTCGTAAATACAGATATTCCCTACAAAAAGAATATTCCACGACCAAACGAATATTCCCCGACAACAATGAATATTTTATAACCACTTGCTTATTTTGTAAAATTTGCACATTTCACCCATAACCAAAACATTATATCAAATTAATACCTTATTATTTCAAAATAATAATTAGAGAAAATTCAATTTTATTTATAAAAAGTTGGGGTCTTACAATAAGTTGATTTTTTTTTGTATAATAATAATAAAATTATTATTATAAATTATTAACAAAATATTTTTTCTTGATATTAATCGATTAATAGAACTGAAAAAAGAAAAAGAGAAAATTAAGAGAAACAACCACATAACTTAACTATGAGAAAAACTATATATTTTCGTTCTAATTCTCTCTCTCTTATTTTGTATTCGATATACTCTCCAATCTGACACAGCCCAATGAGATCTTAAGCAACTTAAGACTAGAAATAAAGAATTGAGAAACCATGATATATATATATATATATATATATATATATATATATATATATAAATTGATATATGAAAATATTAGTTTTTAAATAATAAAAAACAATGAGCGACATAACAAAATTTTTATTATTTTTAACTAGTTTTTAATTAAAAATAAATTTTGAGTTGAAACTAGATGGAATTTATGATTTAATTGCTATTATTTATTTTTGATATCATTGTTTAACTTATTCTAATATTCAATATGCTTATTATACACACACATTGATTCTCTTTAAAAACGCCATAATAATAATAATAATAATAATAATAATAATAATAATAATAATAATAATAATAATAAAATTATTAAAAAAAATAATAAGAGACATAACAAAGTGCTAAAATAATAATAATAATAATAATAATATAGTTTTATATTAAATTAATAGCTAGAGTTAGGTTAGTAACTTTTAATTCAGGTGACTAGAGTTAGGTTAGTAGCTTTTAAATAAGGTGATTAGAGTTAGGTTAGTTTTTGAATGAAGTGACATCTTTTAAACTTTAGATCTAACAATTTTATTAATCAGATGAATGAGTAGGGGTTTTTCGTATCTATGAATATTTTATATTAAATATTGAAATATTTAAGAGATTTTATTTCTTTTTCACAAAAATGGAAAGGTTGTTGAAATAGAATGAAATCGAATAATAAAAATACGTATTAAGTTAAACTAAGTATTTTTCTTATTTTATATTGTATTTTTTTCTTTCTCTAATCTAGACATAAAGTGATTAAAATATATGAATTATTCCGTATAAATCATTACATGGATTTACAATTATTCATTAGAGTAACACAAAATACCTAAAAAGGTTAAAATTAAATAAATAAACCACTTTGTAAAAATGTGAAGGGATGAAATATTTTTTGGCATGAAGTTCAATCCTATTGCACACAAGCAATCAACACACAAATGGATGCAATCAAAATCCCTATTAATGCCATCACAAGGATTGGTCATGGAAACATTAACATCGTGTGTTTGTGTCTTTAATATTCTTGTCTCTTTGTGTCCTTTTATTTAAATTTTAACACTTAGTCTCTTATCTAACACTAATTAATTTTAAAATTAAATAAAAGAACATGTGTCAAAATTTAAGTGGGGGAACACAAGAGAATAGAAAATTTAGGAACAGAGGATCTTATCTCGTTTGTGAGTGAGGATTGAGGAGAAATTAAATAAAGAAATTTGTAGAGTCAAAGAAACTAAATTTTAAAAAAATTACTATTTTTATTCTCATGATATTACATTTGAGAATTATTATGAAGATAATTTTGGTATTTTAATAAGCCATCCAAATATTTATTAAATTTCCTTCTAATTTCAAAATATTCGGAGGAAACTTTTAAAATTTCTATCCTCTTTTGTTCCCTAATTTTATAAGAAACTCAAAAATAAAAGATTTTTAATTTTAATCCTAAATTTCCCTACTTCTCTTTTATTTTTTCTAATTTTTAAAACTCACAAACACACTGTAACGGGTTTTATATTTAATCTAAAATTTAAGATATATTTATAAAACGATGACCGATTAAAATTATTTATTTTTTGGTTGAGAGTTTTTTTATGTCATCATATATATACAATTACAGATGTTTTCCTAGTTATCTAAATCATTCCGAATTGAATAAAAATTTGAAAAATCTAATCAAACTGGCCTATTAGTTCAGTTGGGATTTTTTTAGCTTAAATCACACATACCAATATATAAACTAAAATGACAAAAATACCCTTAATATATTTTTTTTGAAGTTGAAGAGTTAATGAGTGTCATTTAATTGTAGTGATTGTAAGACGCAATAAATACCATTGGTTGCATAAGGGCATATATGGGAAAATATTATAAAAATTGTATTGAAGTTCTAACACATCACTTATTTTGAGAAAAAATATTAAATCTAAAAAATCACTTATTGTAAGACGGAGGTAGTATTTAATATCGTAAAATTATTCTTAAAAACTCGTCATTTTAAATATCTATGTATCTACTAGGACGGAGAGAACTTCCCTGGGAAAAAAAATCACCTATATATTACACGTTAAAAAATATACAATTATATATATTTTCAAAAAAAATAAAAAAGATTATAATTATCGAATCCCAAGATATATATACCGAGCTAGTATGGATAAAGAAAGTAGCTTGACTTGAATTTGAATCAGAGACCATATATAAATATAACATATTTAAAGATTATTAAGATCTCAACTCTTTCAAATATAGTGAGATTCTTTTATCTTAATGTATTCACTGCATCTTAATATAATTTAACAGTTCATCTTTTAATGTATTTTAATATTTAAAATTGAGATAAAAATATAAATATCAGTCTAAATTATTCAGAGTAGTTCTTAATATTTAAAATTGGGATAAAAAATATAAATATGAGTCTAAACTATTCAGAGTAGCTCTTAATAATAGTTCAAACTAGGATAATTAATTATTATTTTGTTTTGTTTTTAATTTTAATTGTGATTTTATATTTGTAAAGTGTAATAGTAAATATATTTTCTCATTTTTAAGTAAAATAACAAATTCAATTTATAATTATATTTATTATAAAACTAGTTATTATGCGGAGACTCAAATTCGAGCATGAATTTGAAGCTCGCGAGTAGTTTGAATAAATATTCGAGTCGAGATCGAATTCAAGTAATAAATATTCGAGTAGAGTCGAATCTGAGTAGAATTTTTTAAATACAATTCGAATTCGAGTACGAATTTATTATTTCGAATCAAATTTGAATAGCTCTCTATTCATTTTATTTTGACTCATTTATACTCTTACTAATAACCTAGACAGCTAGGTGAATGTACGATTAATGAATCGAAAGCAAGAAAGTAATAGAGAGGAAGACCATTACAACTTAGGCATGGTTATAGCAGAGGAGGTGGACCTAAAGGGTAGGAAGGGTCTATTAATTTCCTTTTTAATTTCTAATACTAGTTGTACCCTATTAGTTGTTAGGGTACGGGCTAAAAGCCCACACATCAAGTCCAAGAATGGAGATCAAGATCCTCCTTATTTTAATTTAAAATAAAGAGTTTCTATTTAAATGTTCAAATTTAAAATTATTGAATTTAAGACCTTGAAGTTGCCACCTCATTTAAAGTCATTAACCTAACTCTAGTAATTAATTTAATATAAAACTAATATATTATTATTATTATTATTATTGTTGTTGTTGTTGTTGTTGTTGCAAATTACATGCCGTTGTTAAAAGAGAATCAATGTGCGTATATAACAAGCATATTGAATATTTGATAATTTAAACAATGATATCGAAAGCAAATAATAACGATCAAATCACAAATTCCATCTAATTTCAGCTCAAAAAATATTTTTAATTAAAAAAATAGTCAAACAAATTGATTTTTAATTAAAAAATTAGTGAAAATAATATTCAATAAAATATTATTAAAATTATAAAATAATATTCAATAGTGATATTATTATTATTATTCAATAAAATATTATTATTAAAAATAATATTAAATAAAAATTAAAAGTTGATTTTTTTGGGTATAATAATAATAAAATTATTATTATAAATTATTAACAAAATATTTTTTCTTGATATTAATCGATTAATGGAACTGAAAAAAGAAGAAGAGAAAATTAAGAGAAACAACCACATAACTTAACTATGAGAAAAACTATATATTTTCGTTCTCTCTCTCTCTCTCTCTCTCTTATTTTGTGTTCAATATACTCTCCAATCTGACACAGCCCAATGAGATCTTAAGCAACTTAAGACTAAATAAAGAGTTGAGAAACCATGAATATATATATATATATATATATATATATATATATATATATATATATTGATATATGAAAATATTAGTTTTAAATAATAAAAAAAACAATGAGAGACATAACAAAATATTTATTATTTTTAACTAATTTTTAATTAAAAATAAATTTAAAGTTGAAACTAGATGGAATTTGTGATTTAATTGTTATTATTTTTTTTCGATATCATTGTTTAACTTATTCTAATATTCATGTTATACACGCATCTTGATTCTCTTTTAAAAACGCCATGTAATATGCAACAATAATAATAATTATTATTAAAAAAACAATGAGAGAAATAACAAAGTGATAATAATAATAATAATAATAATAATAATAATAATAATAATAATAATAATAATAATATAATAATTTTATATTAAATTAATGGCTACAGTTAGGTTAGTGACTTTTAATTCAGGTGACTAAAGTTAGGTTAGTAGATTTTAAATGTGGTGGTTAGAATTAGGTTAGTGGTTTTTGAATGAGGTGACAACTTTTAAACCTTAGATCTAACAATTTTAAATTTGAACCTTTAAATGGAGACTCTCTATTTCAAATTGAAATGTTGAGGATCCGAATCCCAAGAATGGGGTAAATGGAGACTCTCCATTTCAAATTGAAATGAAGAGAATTCGAATCCCAAGAATGGGGGCGACCCAAGGTCCGTAACTAGAAGGACCCACTCAATATATACTCGGGCATCGAAGTTGAAGTCCACAGATTTATCCTTTAATGGAATGTGTCTGCATCACCCACATGAGTTGATATCAACTGCGAATTGGTGAGACGTACCGAAGTGACATATTCTACTACCTTGACCTATAAATGGAACTCTCCTACAATTTTGGTGAGATTAGACACTTTTTACACTTCAAAATTCTGAATTAAAATTCTATCTTTCTTCTCTACTTACAAATTAACACCTACACCGAAAGCATTCCACGAATACCAAAAGCCGTTAATTATAACACCCCATTCCCGAATAGGTACAAAGCATAACAAATCTCAAAATAAGTAAACAGTGCATTAATAACTTCAAAATATTAATAATGAAATTCATTAATGAAGTACTAAATACAATTCTCCAATAGAGTCATAATAATCAAAATCTAAAATCGAATCAACCTAGATGGTCAAAGGTAGCTATCTTTTCCCACAATCTTGAATCACCCTTGCAAAGCCTGCCGGAAGAAAAAAAACAGCATGAGCCAATTGCCCAGTACGGATATAAAGATGCACAAATATAAAACAATTTATATATGTACCAAAATAACTGAATGAACGAACAAATACAAACTACGAACAATACTGACTACGAACTAAATATGAACATATCAAAATTGTTGCCAAGGTACAAATGATCAACACTATCGAATTGAAAAGTATATTCAAACGAATTCTAAACAAAATAAAGTTGAATCAAATGGTGATAAGTGTAAGGTTTTGTGAAAATCAAAGCAGCAATCAAATTGCAAAATTAGCGGAAGTAAAATAAAATCAGATTTTAAAATGTTTCACAAAGCAATTACCCGGATCATCCTTTATGCACATTATTAATTAAAACGAAGAATAAGAAGTTGTTAGTTCCTAGACGCACAATATAGATCTAGAAAGGGGGGGGGGTTGAATAGATCCTTTTTCTTTTCAAAATATTTTATTTGTTTTCTTTTATCTTATTAAGTGATTAACAATTATTTAATAGAGGAATCAATTTATGCACAGCGGAATAGATTAACCTACCCTTCAGACATATGATATTAAACACAGTTCTAATGTAGAGTTAATTGTAAGAAGATATAGCAGTTATAGTACATAATGTAAATGACATAAAGTAAATGACACCAGTGGTTTAGAGACTGAATGCTCCTAATCCATTCTTCTGCTTCAACAAGTAGAGATTCCACTAAGGATTTGATCAATTTTGAATCACTAAGATTCCTTCAAGACCGGTAGTCTTGGGACTCTAGTTCACTAAGAACTCTTTAAGTCCAGCAGACTTGGAACTTTAGTTCACTAAGAACTCTTTAAGGCCAGCAGCCTTGGAACTCAGTTTAGTCCATAGGACAAGGACCTTTCAGGCCCTGACTTCTTGTTGATGTTGTTGTTGGTGCTGAGCTGCTAAAATGACTTTAAGCTTGTTCATCCTTTGATACTTAGCAGCTTGATGTGATCCTCTTTAGATTCTGCATCGAGACTAGATCACTATTGGACAAACTTCTAAGTTGTTCATAAAGCTTGTTCTCTTTGAGTACTTAGCAGTTTGTTTCTTCTTCTTTGGTGCAACTGATCTTATGGTTGGTTCTTATCTTTATTTGATCTCAGCTTGCACACCTTTACCACTTGAGGTTTGCTAAGTCTTTGCACTTTTGGTAGACTTCGTCTGGCATTTAGCATCCCCCGAACCTTGGTTGACCTGTGTATAGATTTGGTTCTGTATCTGTTCTTCTTCAGCTCTTGATGGTTCATAGTGATTCGTAGAATGGATCTTTGAATCTTTTCTCTGTTCTGCCAATCTTCTGAATGTTATCTTCTTGGTCTTCTCAGCTCTCAACTTAGCTGACATCCTTAATGGCATTCTCATTGTTGTTGAGTGAAGCCTTTTTCTGTTAAAGATATTCTCTTATCTCGCCTTTTACTTTCGTAGTCTCACTGCCACTGAGACGTATTCTGTTTTTGGCTCTGTAGAACTCGTAGAGTCAACAACTTATTGAGAACCAACAACTCTTCTTCATTCGGGCTTCTGTTGTTAAATATCCTTCCATAAGCTTCCCGTTGAAATATAACCGTTGAAAGCTATTTGAATTGATTCGCAGATCTTGAGTTATTTGGTGCAGACTGCTGATGTGACGTGACAGCCCCTTTTTAATTTTTCTGACACTGCAGTCTATTATTTCACCTATCACATCAGAGATGCCATTTTAACACGTCAGGCTGGTAATCACCTTTATTTCTTCTTTCTGATTCCTTGATCAGAACATCATGAATTGTCCTTCTGCATCGATGCTTTCAATTAACAACGTTCGAATGTCAGTCTTTATATTGAGACATTTCCAAGGCTTCAATACTTAGATGACCGAACACTACGATTCTGATGCTGATGACTGAACTCTACGATTCTGAGAATGTTCTTTGGATTTTCAATGCAGAACCTCTCTTCCTTTACTCGTGCAGTGCTTCAACACTTCAGCTTGCCTTGACTTGCATTAGATACTGACAACTTGTTTGAATGCTCTGGCCCTCCTGAGATTCAAGACTCATCTGATTGATCATGCTCATCTCTCTTTCTCCTTGTGATCTCCCATTCACATATCATCAATGGTCTGAGCCATGCATAATCTTCTTTGTCTATTCTTTAAAAGGTTGACCAGTATCTCTGTATAGACCGTATCAGTTTCTGCTTCTCATCTGGCTAGCACTACGATCATGGTTATACCCAAGATCGTCATCTTTTGTTTATCTTGACAACTACTGCATTGCTGATGTAAGACCCCAACTTTTATGAATAAAGATTAATTTCTCTCGAAATATATTTTTGAATATTATGGTGTGGATATAATATAATGTTATAGTTGTGGGTAATATTTACAAATTTTGCAAAGTAAGCAAGTAGTTATATAATATTCGATTGGCCAGGGAATATTCGTTTTAACAGGGAATATTAAATGCGACGACACAATCATTGGTGGACCCCTAGCGGAAGTATTGTCGTAATAAGAAAGCGACAAAATTATCTTTTTATAAAAATAACGGCGAAAGTGTTCCGAATTAAAACTGTTGAACTACCCGGTAGTAAAAAATGCGATGTCTGGCGTGGTTGCGTAGTAGCACACGGTATTAGTTATTGATGCTTACGTGAGAAGTCACTCGGTTATACTCAATTATTACTACGATAAGAATTGCATTATATCTCTCATATTATTGATTCGATTATTGTCACAAGATCATCCTGCATAATATGTTATATTATTAAATCAATAATTGAGGCGACAAAGTTATTTATATTATTAAATTGCAATATTTACAATGTCTAAAAGTTACATCGAGGAGAGGTTTGGTCATCTAATTGCTAATGATAAGGAGAAATCCCTATCGAAAAGCTCCCTCTTTCCTGGGAACGACCTGGTTGTTAAATATTATGAGTTATAATATTAATGATGAATAAGTTCGTGTTGATTAAAGATGAAATTGATAGTTCCATTGTGTTGGAATTATTAGTGTTAGTGGAAATCGACATTTATTTCGATATTAATTGATGTCTGGAAGTTATCTTGACCGGTAATTAACTTAGGATAAATGAGAAATTAATTGCTACTAATTCACATGCTTATATAACTATTTGTTCACATGTGTGTACTATTGAATCACATTCATGTACTATTAGGGGAGTTGGTGCAAGATTGATAATACTTGCATGACTAAGTTAAAAATGGAGGTATAGATGGAGGTACTATACTGTAATTCGTATTTTCACATAATTATAACTATTGATTCACATGATTGAACTATTGATTCACATTATTTACTATTAGGGGAGGTGGTGCAAGTTTGATAATACTTGTAGGACTAAATTAAAAATGAAGAAAAGTTGAAGGTATTGTATTGTAATATTTCGAGCCCCAAAACGTAAAATTATCGAAACTATATTTTCCTATAAATAAAAGTTCATTCTTCCTTCATTTCTCACCAATTCACTAAAGCTATAGAGCAATTATTATAGAGAAAAATTATAGAGAGAAAGAAGAAGAGAAATCTGCTACCTCTCTACTCCCTGTATCTAGTTTCTTTCTAAGGTAAAGGGGTATTATTTCTTTCGTATTCATGAAGAGAGCTTACATTATTCCATTCTTTATTATTATGTTGGAATAACTGCATCATCAAATACCGCATACATGGTGAAATTCTTACATTATTCCATTCTTTATTATTACATTTGAAATATCACATGCATATGTGAGACGCTTTAGACACTGGTTCCATTCTTTATTATTTCGTAGGAATAACTTTTGTTTGTCTTGATCTATCGCATGCATGGTGAATTCTTTGTTATTCCATTCTTTATTATTACATTGGAATATCACATGCATGCGGATTATGCTAGAACTGGTTCCGATTCTTTATTATTACATTGGAATAACATGCATGCGCGGTCTATCGCATGCATGGTGAATTCTTCTGTTATTCCATTCGTTATTATTCTGTTGGAATATCCTATCTGTGCGGATTACGCATGACCTGGTTCCATTCTTTATTATTCTATTGGAATAACCTGTCTATGTGGATTATCACATGCTTGGTGAATGATCCTTCGTATTCATTCCTTATTAAATTGTGAAAATGATCTGTCTACGTGGATTACCGCATGGAGGGTGAAAATCCATTTGCAGTTTCATATATTCTATGTTACTCATTTGGTTAAAGTTTTGGCTTCTATACTCCATGAAATTAGTAGAATATCCTGGATATTTGCGCTTCATCCGGTATCTTTTCATGGAAATATTCTTCTGAGCATTCTTGAATTTTACTCCACAAAGCAGTATATCATGTTGACAATTTGGACGTAATTGATTTCAAGATAAATTAACTTATAAATCTTTAAAATTTATTCTTGAACTTGTTTTATTGAATTATTATGTCATTGTCATCATCCTCATGCTTATATTGTGATGAAAGTCATCTTTGGCTTACGTGCATAGATGGACTTGGTATGATTATGACCAGGGATTATTCGGTATAATCATGACCTGTAATGTTATAAATGATGTGGAAAAAGTCCTCAATAGTCTGTAGTGCATTGATGAACAGTTTTTGTTATGATTATGACCAGGGATTATTCGGTATAGTCATGACCATTGATGATTAAATGAATATCCTTGGCCCGTAGTGCAGGGATGACTCGATGATGTGGTTTATTTATTAAGCTGAGTCTCAACGATAAAAATTGATGAAAACATTTTAAATCATAGAAGATAGTAGATATCATGCTCTACTTGACTCTTCTAATGGATTGCTTATTCCACTGCAGTTAAACTTGATGTCTATTGTATTTTATCAGTTTAACATTGTTGAAGACTAATGATAATTTATTCTGCATTATCTTAGTCATAAGCTAGTTGAGCTCACCCTTTCTTTCGTTCTCTTCAGGAAATGAGAACGTAACCGGGATTAGTCAGGGAATGGAGTGACGGTCCAGATGATAGCATTAGTAGTCCTCACTATTCTGTTAAATAGTGTGACAATAAATGTAATGAGGACTCCATTGAGTGTGGATATTGTCTAGATGACAATATTCTTATTAAAACTCTTAGATTATGTTTTGTCGTATTTTACACGACTGTTGTATAATTAAGTTGTATTAGAATTTTGTACCATATATTTGGCGACTCAAGATGGGTGATGTATACCTATTTTGGGGGCATCACAGCTGACTTCCTTTAGTCAGTCAAATTATCTGAAGTCTTCTTACTGTTTGTTTGCAAGCCATTAGGTGAATGCTCTCTGGCTTCCTTTAGGTAAATTGCATCTTTTACAGTTCTAACTAGAGGCTTCAGTCTTTGGATGCTTTGGGAGTGCTCATATGTTGAGAATCGTGTTATCACTACGATACTTCCTTGTCGTTATGAGTACTGATAGACTTCGTCGAAGACTTTGTTCTACAGACTATGATCTAACTTTAGTTCTGCAGATACTACGACTTCGAGAGCATATTATACACCAGACTATGATTTCTGTTTTAACATTTGCTGTCCTTATCTGATCTAGCTCGACTACGATCATGATCGTGGTGTCTTGTCATATTCATGCTTGATTCAGTCTTGATAAATAGAACACTACAATTTCTCTTAAACACTAGTAGACTACGATCTTCACTAGCTTAATTTACGGTTCCGAGAGCAAACTACTATTCTTGATTATGGCTCGATAGGCGCTTGGACCAACTCTACGATTCTGATAGGCCTTCCAAAGCAGACTACAATTCTGAAGAAACTTTCTCGATACTCTACGATTCTGCCTTGGCTTCTGCAATCTCTTGGCTAGCTCGACAGACTACGAACTTTTAGAGTTACTTTTCTTACAGACCTCGATGGCTAGTGTAGTGTTCAACGATAAAGCTGGCCTATCTGTGACGCCCCCAAAATAGGTATACATCACCCATCTTGAGTCGCCAAATACATGGTACAAAATACAAATACAAACTTAATTATACAAACGTCGTGTAATATATGACAAAACATAGCTGATAGTTTAAACAGGAATATTGCCTTCTAGACAATATCCACTCTCAAATAGAGTCCTTATTACATTTATTGTCACACTATTTTATAGAATAGTGAGGACTACTATAACACCATCTCGGACCATCACTCCGTTCCCCGACTAGTCCCGACTACGTTCTCATTTCCTGAACAGAACAATGAAAGCAAAAGGGTGAGCTCAACTAGCCCAGTAAGAAATATTATGATTAAGATAATGCAGGATAAATTATCATTAGCCTTCAACAATGTTAAACTGATAAAATACAATAGACATCAAGTTTAACTGCAGCGGAATAAACAATCCATTAGAAGAGTCAAGTAGAGCATGATATCTACTATCTTCTATGATTTAAAATTTTTTCATCAATTTTTATCGCTGAGACTCACCTTAATAAATAAACCACATCATCGAGTCATCCCTGCACTAAGGGCCAAGGATATTCATTAAATCATCAATGGTCATGACTATACCGCATAATCCCTGATCATAATCATACCAAAAATTGTCCACCAATGCACTACAGGCCACTGAGGACTTTTACCACATCATTTATAACATTACAGGTCATTATTATACCGAATGATCCCTGGTCATAATCATACCAAGTCCATCTATGCACGTAAGCCAAAGATGACTTTCATCACAATATAAACATGAGGATGATGACAATGACATAATAATTCAATAAAACAAGTTCAAGAAAAATTTTAAAGATTTATAAGTTTATTTATCCTGAAATCAATTACGTCCAAATTGTCAACATGATATTGCTTTGTGGAGTAAAATTCAAAAATGCTCAGAAGAATATTTCCATGAAAAGATACTGGATGAAGCGCAAATATCCAGGATATTCTACTAATTTCATGGATTATAGAAGCCAAAACTTTAACCAACTGAGTATAATAGAATGTATGAAACCGCAAATAGATTTTCGCCCGCTATGCGGTAATCCACGTAGACAGATCATTTCCATAATTTAATAAGGAATAAATACGAAGGATCATTCACCATGCATGCGGTAATCCACATAGACAGGTTATTCCAACAGAATAATAAAGAATGGAATAATGTAAGAATTCACGAGCATGCGATAGACCACATGCATAAAAGTTATTCCCAATGAATAATAAAGAATGGAACAGGTCATGCATAATCCGCATGCATACATGATATTCCAACAGAATAATAAAAGAATGGAACCAGTCATGTGTAATCCGC
Source organism: Panax ginseng (assembly GCA_020205605.1). Lineage (NCBI taxonomy): Eukaryota > Viridiplantae > Streptophyta > Magnoliopsida > Apiales > Araliaceae > Panax > Panax ginseng. The sequence continues at coordinate 46,487,975 of CM035131.1, forward strand.
ATGCATGAGGATGTTCCAACAGAATAATAAAGAATGGAACCGGTCATGCGTAATCCACATAGGCATGGATGTTCCAATAGAATAATAAAGAATGGAATAACAACAGAATTCACGGGCTTGCGATAGAGCAAGCATACAGACATGTTATTCAAAGAATAATAATAAAGAATGGAATAATGAGAAGAATTTCACCATGTATGCGGTACTTGCATGAGTAGAAAGTTATTCAACATAATAATAAAGAATGGAATAACATACGAGTATTGAAAGAAAATAACTCTCTTCATGAATATGAAAGAATAATACCCCTTACCTTAGAAGAAGACTGGATACTGGAATAGTGAAGTAGCAGACTTCTCTTCTTTCTCTCTATAATTTCTCTCTATAATAATTGCTCTATAGCTTTAGTGAATTGGTGAGAAATGAAGGAAGAATGAGCTTCTATTTATAGGAAAATATAGTTTCGATAATTGCACGTTTTGGGGCTCAAAATATTACAATATACCTTCCTCTTTTTCTTCATTTTTAATTTAGTCCTGCAAGTATTATCAAACTTGCACCACCTCCCCTAATAGTAAATAATGTGAATCAATAGTTCAATCATGTGAATCAATAGTTATAATCATGTGAAAATACGAATTATAGTATAGTACCTCCATCTATACCTCCATTTTTAACTTAGTCATGCAAGTATTATCAATCTTACACCAACTCCCCTAATAGTACAAGAATGTGAATCAATAGTACACACATGTTGAAAAATAGTTATAATCATGTGAATTAATAAGAATTAATTGCTCATTTATTCGATTAATTACCCGACTGGTTAGTAAAACTTCCAGACATCAATTAATATCGAAATAAATGTCGATTTCCACTAACACTAATAATTCAAACACAATGGAACTATCAATTTCATCTTTAATCAACACGAACTTATTTATCATTAATATTATAACTCACAATATTTAACAACCAGGTCATTCTCAAGAAAGAGGGGGCTTTCCGATAAGGATTTCTCCTTATTGGCGCGCAATTAGATGACCAAACCTCTCCTTGACAGAACTTCTAGACATTGTAAATATTGTAATTTAATAATATAAATAACTTTGTTGTCTCAATTATTTATTTAATAATATAACATATTATGTAGATGATACTATGAAAATAATCGAATCAATAATATGAGAGATATGATGCAACAATTACTGTAGCAATAATTGAGTATAACTGAGTGACTTCTCACGTAAGCATCAATAATCAATACAAGTGCGCTTACTATGCAACCAATGCGTATTAATGTACTTTTTACTACCGGGTAGTTCAATAGTTTAACGGTAAAACTTCCGTAGTTATTTTTATAAAAGATAATTACATAGTTTTAACTACGACAATACTTCCGTTATGGGGTCCACCAATGATTGTCTTAGTAAATCGAATATTCCCTGTTAAAACGAATATTCCCCGATTAATCAAATATTATATAACCACTTGCTTACTTTACAAAATTTTTAAATATTATCCACAACTATAACATTATATTATATTCACACCATAATATTCAAAAATATATTTCGAGAGAAATTAATCTTTATTCATAAAAGTTGGGGTCTTACAACCTCCCATTCTTATGAAATTTCATTCTCGAAATTAGGGTACGTACCTGGTATATCGAAGAGGTGAGGATATTTTGACTTCATCTCAGATTCTAACTCCCAGGTTATTTCTTCCGCATCGTGGTTTCTCTACAAAACTTTGACTTGAGGTATAACCTTGGAGCGTAGAATATGATCCTTCTTATCCAAGATTTTAACAGGTAATTCTTTATACGTTAAATCTTCTTCTATTTCGTCTAGTTCTAATTCAATAATGTGGTTCGGGTCTTTCACATATTTACGTAACATAGATATGTGGAAAACGTTATGAACACGAGACATACTTGGATGTAAGGCGAGTCTATAGGCCACAGTTCCTACTCGTTCGAGGATTATAAATGGGCCAATGAATCGAGGATTGAGCTTTCCTCTCTTTCCAAATCTCGTAACTCCTTTCCATGGAGCAACACGTAACAACACATGATCTCCAATATTGAATTCCACGTCTTTTCGATGAAGATCAGCATAACTCTGTTATCGATCTTGTGAGGTTTTTATACGTTGTCAGATCATTTGAATCTTTTCCATAGTCATACGTACCAACTCTGATCCCAACAACGTTGCTTCACCCACCTAATCCCAGCATACTGGAGAATGACACTTTCTTCCATATAACGCCTCAAATGGAGCCATGCCAATACTTGCATGATAACTATTGTTGTAGGAAAACTCCACCAATGATAAGAACTTGTCCCAACTTTCCTTGAAGTCAAGGACACAGAGTCTTAATAAATCTTTAAGAGTTCGAATAGTCCTTTCTGACTGTCCATTCGTTTGAGGATGATATGCCGAACTAAATCGTAAATTCGTGCCCATAGCTTTTTGCAAACTAACCCAAAATCTTGAAGTGAATCTTGGGTCTCGATCAGAAACTATGGATACTGGCATACCATGCAATCTTACGATCTCGTTTATGTACATACTAGCAGGACGTTCAAGTGTAAAAGTTTCTCGTATCGATAAAAAATGAGCAGACTTGGTCAATCATTCAACAATGACCCAAATCGCATCTATGCCTTGAGAAACCTTGGGAAGACCAGTAACGAAATCCATGGTAATGTGCTCCCACTTCCATTCTAGAATTTTAAGTGGTTGCAATGGACCTTTTGGCACTTGATGCTCCGCCTTGACTCGTTGATAAGTTAGACACCTTGAGATAAACCCCGCTATCTCTCTCTTCATATTCCTCCACCAAAATGTATGTCGAAGATCACGATACATTTTGGTACTCCTAGGATGGATTGCAAACGGTGTTTTGTGCGCCTCCATCATGATTTTATACTTCAAGTCAGAATCGTTAGGAACACAAAGTCTGGAGTTGACTCAAAGTATTCACTTTTCATCGATTCTTGCTTCTGTAATAGCACCTTCTTGCACTTTCTTCCTCATACGCATCATCTCCAGGTCTGTAGTTTGAGCAGCTTTAGCTTTATCGATTAAAGTCTGTTCTACTTGTATGTTCACCATCATCACATGGGTCCCTGGAGTCTTTAACTCTATTTCCATCCTTTCCAAGTCATACAAAATGGGCCTTTGCGTTGACAATATTGCACTCGTACCCGCATATGATCTTCTACTCAATGCGTCAGCTACTACGTTCGCTTTTCACGGATGGTATTGGATGGTATGATTATAATCTTTCAACAACTCAAGCCATCGTCGTTGCCGCATGTTGAGTTCCTTTTGAGTGAAGAAATATTTGAGGCTTTTATAATCGGTATAGATCTCCACCTTCTCTCCATACAGGTAATGCCTCCAAATCTTAAGCGCAAAAACGACTGCTGCCAACTCTAGATCATGAGTAGGATAATTCCTCTCATATTCTTTGATTTTTCGTGAGGCATAGGCTATGACTTTCCCATGTTGCATGAGAACACATCCTAACCCTTTGCCTGAAGCATCACTGTAGATGACAAATCCCTCCGAGCCAGATGATATTGTCGAGCAGTCTTTGAAATGAGTCTCCTCTTGAGTTCTTGAAAACTCTTTTCACATTCCTCGCTCCAACCGAATTTTGTATCTTAGCTGAGTTAATGGAGTAGCGATTCGAGAAAACCCTTCTACGAATCTCCGATAATAACCAGCTAAGCCGAGAAAGCTACGTACTTCGGTCATTGACTTAGGTTGCTCCCAGCTTTGAATTGCTTCAATCTTTGCAGGGTCAATAGATATTCCATGATTTGATATCACGTGCCCAAGAAATGTAACTTCCTCAAGCCAGAACTCATATTTCTTCAACTTGGCATAAAGCTTGTTTTCACGAAGCTTTTGAAGTATCAGCCTCAAGTGTTGCTCATGGTCTTCACTGGTTTTGGAGGATATGAGGAAGTCATCAATAAAGACGACCACAAAGTGATCCAAATATTCCTTGAATACTCGGTTCATCATGTCCATGAAGGCAGCAGGAGCATTAGTCAATCCAAAAGAAATGACTAGAAATTCATAATGCCTGGGGAGTTTCGAAAGCGATCTTTGGAATGCCATCGCTTTTTATCTTTGTTGATGATATCCAAACGAAGATCAATCTTTGAAAAGAATTTGGCTCCTTGCAACTGGTCAAACAGATCATTAATGCGAGGCAACGGGTACCTATTTTTGATGGTGACATGATTCAACTCCCGATAATCAATACAAAGTCACATACTTCCATCTTTCTCCTTTCTGAATAGAACAGGGAGCACCCCAAGGAGACGTCTTAGGATGAATGAAACCGATGTCTAACAATTCCTCGTAGTTGGGTTTTTAACTCCACGAAGTTCAATAGGAGCCATTCGATATGGGGCTTTGGAAATGGGTTTTATCTTAGGATTCAAGGTCGATACAAAATTCAATTTCACACACACTGGGGTAGGCAGGGGAAGTTCTTGAGGGGAATACGTCAGAAATTTATTAACAATAGAAATATCATTCAAATTTGACGTATTTTTATTTAAATCCGTGACATGGGCTAAGAAAGCTTGACATCCGTTTTTCAATAAATAAATAACTTTATAACTTGATACGAAAGTGATTGATTTTAGTGGTTTGGTTGCTTGAATTCGCATAATAGGTTGGTTGGGAATATGAAAGCTAATAACCTTACAAAAATAATCGATTTTAGCATGATGAGTAGTTAACCAATCAATCCCTAAAATCACATCAAATGCAAGTATTTTCAAGGAAATAAGATCGACGGGTAAATGCGATTCTGGATTTGAATCAAACAAGACTTATAAACCGTGGATGTAATGAAGGTTTCTCCCAAGGGAGTTTCAACAGATAAGTCAAAGTCTAATTTCTCGAGTCAAATTTAAGCGTTGGCGCAAGTAGGAGAAATAAAGGAATGGGTAGAACCGGTATCAAATAAAGTATAAACTTCGCTAGAGTTTATGATTAGCTAACCCGTGATCACCTCATTCGGATTCCTCGCTTTTTGAGAGGTTATGACAAACGCTCTCCCTTGAACTACCGATTTTGTCTTGTTTGGGACACCCTTTGATGCCTCCATCCCAGCTGGACTTGACTTTGGTACACGATAAAATTGGGTTAGGTGACCTTCTTTTCCACAATTATAACATGCTTTGGACTGCATCATGCAGTTTGGACTTATGTGTCCTTCCCCTCCACATTTGTAACATACGACCGGTGGTCGTTGTCCTTCCTTAACAACAGGTGTTGGTGCTAACGTCTTTCCATCATTATTGAATCTCCTCTTCTTGAAATGTCCACTCTTATTGTCATGGCCATGATTACCACCGAAGTGATTATCATTTCTGGCATGTTGATTCCTTCCACGTTTGTTGTCACCACTTCGATGACTGCTACCACTGGTATTATCGACTTGTCGACTGCTCTCTCTTGGTTGGGTTGACTCATTATCGCACTCCAATAACTGAGCCCTATTCACAACATCTGAATATAAACACATTTTATGAGAGATAAGGTATTGACATATCTCAGGTTTCAAACCTCTTAGAAACATCCGCGTCATTCTCTCCTCATTATCAACCAAGTGGGACGAAAACCAAGACAACTCGGCAAACTTAGCTTCGTACTGCGCCACAGTCATATTGTTTTGCTCAAGCTTGATGAACTCTACCTCCTTCATGTGACGAATACTTTCAGGAAAGTACTTGTCGTTGAACAACTCTTGGAAATTCTCCCAAGACATCTTCAGTGCGGTAGGTTGAGTACGCTTTACAGATTTCCACCAGTAATCTGCCTCTGCTCGCAACATGAAAGTGGCAAAGGGAACCTTTTGCTCCTCGGAGCATCCCAAGACATCAAATATCTTGTTGATATGCTTTATCCACGTCTCTGCCTTAAGTGGTTTTGGCTCTCCAAAAATCTCCGGTGGTCCCAACTCCTTGAACTGCTTAGCGGTGACCGGTCAGGAAGTTATCGGTGTTTCCACCGCATTTTGGACGAGGAGCCGTCGCTGATGTTGCATGAATTGCATAAAACCTCCGAACATCCCATCGTTCATCATTTGATCGTTGTTGTTTACCTGAGGATTATTATATTCCTGTTACACATTATCTTGGGTATTAATCTGTGGTGACTCAACGGTCTCATGTGCTTCATTGCTTATCTCAACATTTTCGGATGCCATTTTCAAATACTGCCACAAAACAAGGGTTAATTATCATATCACATATTATCCCTATACTTTAACCGACCAATTAAATACTAAATAAACTTAGGTAGGTCATACTAGCGAAGGAATTCCCCGTCTCTCCCCTCCTAGTTCTTGTCTCACATCTCAGCCAGGGATTATATCCCTAAGCTTTGATACCAACTGTGATGCCCCCAAAACAGGTATACATCACCCATCTTGAGTCGCCAAATACATGGTACAAAATATAAATACAAACTTAATTATACAAACGTCGTGTAATATATGACAAAACATAGCTGAGAGTTTAAACAGGAATATTACCTTCTAGACAATATCCACTCTCAAATAGAGTCCTCATTACATTTATTGTCACACTATTTTATAGAATAGCGAGGACTACTATAACACCATCTCGGACCATCACTCCGTTCCCCGACTAGTCCCGGCTACGTTCTCATTTCCTGAAGAGAATAATGAAAGCAAAAGGGTGAGCTCAACTAGCCCAGTAAGAAATATTATGACTAAGATAATGCAGGATAAATTATCATTAGCCTTCAACAATGTTAAACTGATAAAATACAATAGACATCAAGTTTAACTGCAGCGGAATAAGCAATCCATTAGAAGAGTCAAGTAGAGCATGATATCTACTATCTTCTATGATTTAAAATGTTTTCATCAATTTTTATCATTTGAGACTCGGGTTAATAAATAAACCACATCATCGAGTCATCCCGCTTTACTACGGTCAAGGATATTCATTAAATAATCAATGATCATGACTATCTTAAGAATAATCCACGGTCATAATCATACCAAAAAGCGTCCATCAATGCACTACGATTGTGGACGCCACAAAAGCGGTATACATCACCCATCTTGAGTGCATAAAATACATAGTACATAAATTCAAATACAACTTAATTATACAACAGTCATGTAAAAATATGACAAAACATAGCTGAGAGTTTAAACAAGAATATTGTCATCTAGACAATATCCACACTCAATGGTGTCCTCATTACAATTATTATCATATTATTTCGTAGAATAGTGAGGACTACTAAAGCCATTTATCCTGGACCATCACTTCATTCCCCGACTCGTCCCAGTTATATTCTCATTTCCTGAAGAGAACAATGAAAGAAAGGGTGAGCTCAATTAGCCCAGTAAGAAATATTATGACTAAGATAATGCAGGATAAATTATTATTAGCCTTCAACAATGTTAAACTGATAAAATACAATAGACATCAAGTTTAACTGCAGCGGAATAAGTAATCCATTAGAAGAGTCAAGTAGAGCATGATATCTATTATCTTTTATGATTTAAAATGTGTCAGGAATAAGCATGTGAATGATATTCCTATTTACATATAATTTGATTATGATATACATATATATATATGAATGAATATGCAAGTACGATTGCATTAAGAAAAGCTGTAAAGTCCCTTGATAGATAATAGAAACATATGTACAAGGACTTAGAATGAATTCATCAAATGTGTTAGGTTGATCCTACATAAGTAAAACAACTTTGTAAATTCCTTAAAAAGAACTGATGTACAAGGACTATAAATATAGAAAGATCAAGCATGTTAGGTTGATCTTATGATGTAATAGATAAGTCGTCGATCGTTGAGCCCGCACTGTAAATCGTAGTGTGGGAGAGTAAAGGATAACTCGAGAGCTATCAAGGCGTAATCGTAATCTGCAAGATAGTAGATCTCGGAGTTAAGATTCGCCGGGAGAGGCGAGGAAGGATCAGTAGTGTGTCGAGTAAAGCTTCCTCAGGGCCATAGTCTGCTGAGGAAGTCATGTTCGAGAATCAGAGAGAAACGCCACGAGCCTGGTAAATAGAGTATCTGCCAAAGCCAAGTCAAGAATCGTAGACTACACTCAGAGTTGTAGAATCTACTAATCATATCAAAGGCAGAGATCATAGTCGAGCAGGATCAGATGAAGACAACAAACACAACAATAGAAATCGTAGTGTTAAGATCTGATCTTAGAGTCGTAGTGTTTGCACAGCCAAAGCTGAATCGTAGAGTGCAGAACTAAGACCTCAACAGATGTGCTCACAATGCCAAAGCAGAATCGTAGAGCAAATACGATCCTCAACAAATGAGCACTCCCTAAATATCCAAAGGAATGAAGCCTCTGATTAGTACTGCATAGATACATCCCACCTAAAAGAAACTAGAGAGCACTCAACGAATGGCATGCAAGCTAACAAAAGATCTAAGCAATAACTCAATCAACATCCCGATTGAGTTATGAAGCCATTTGAGATGAAGTCTTCCACAAAGAGATCATAGGAAGACTTCTGTAACTGACTAAGAAAAGTCAGCATATGCAGTAGCTATCAAGTGGAAAGATGACAAAGATCTTGGAAGTAACCAGGATCGTATTGTTTGCCAGACAAAGAAGGAACTGATGAAGTATACTCAAAGATACTGGTCAACCTCTGAATAACAAGGATAAAGTGATTAAGCATTGGGTCAGCTTATGTCTAACATGGAGCAGCTCTCCTAAAAGATTAATGACAAAACGAGGGGGAAAAAGAGGCATATTAAGAGGCGGAGTAATAGGCAGTTAAGAAAAGGCAAGGAGAGCAGGAGCAAACAAGAAAGGAAGATAAAGAAGAAGAAAGCAGAACAAGAAGATAGTTCATCATCTAAGGGGGAGCTAAAGGATGATGAGCCTGGATTTGCAAAGACTGAGGGGGAGCCAAAAGAAGAAGAGGAGCATACATCTGCAAAGGAGAAAATAAAAGAAATGAAGTTAACATCCCAAGGTGAGCAGGTGCAAGTAGATCAAACAGATGAATAGCTAATCAATAGACATCCTGGAAGCATACATGGAACCAAAGAGGTACATCTCTAACTAGTTAGGTATGTTCTGGATCCAGGATGTAAAATATCAGTGTATTAAATTCCACATCATTATAAATGACATTCATGATTATCTGTTTTAGAAATACAGCTGGTCAATATGTATAAGATTCATTCATAACACGCATATGCACTCACTGTTTTTGTCATAATCAAATAGGGGGAGATTGTCAGGAATAAGCATGTGAATGATATTCCTATTTACATATAATTTGATTATGATATACATATATATATGAATGAATATGCAAGTATGCTTGCATTAAGAAAAGCTGTAAAGTCCCTTGATAGATAATAGAAACATATGTACAAGGACTTAGAATGAATTGATCAAATGTGTTAGGTTGATCCTACATAAGTAAAATAACTTTGTAAAGTCCTTAAAAAGAATTGATGTAAAAGGACTATAAATATAGAAAGATCAAGCATGTTAGGTTGATCTTATGATGTAATAGATAGGCTTGTTTGATCGTCGAGCACTGCACCAGAAATCGTAGTCTGCCGGGAGAATAAAGGATAACTCGAGAGCTATCAAGGCAGAATCGTAGTCTGCAAGATAGTAGATCTTGGAGTTCGTAGACTGCCAGAAGAGACGAGGAAGGATCGTAGTGTGTCGAGTAAAGCTTCCTCAGGGCCATAGTCTGCTGAGGAAGTCATGTTCAGAATCGTAGAGACAGCCTGCCTACGAGCCGACCGAGTATCTGCCAAAGCCAAGTCAAGAATCATAGACTACACTCAAAGTTGTAGAATCTACTAATCATATCAAAGGTAGAGATCGTTGTCGAGCAAGATCAGATGAAGACAACAAGCACAACAATAGAAATTGTAGTGTCAAGATCTGATCTTAAAGTCGTAGTGTCTGCACAGCCAAGGCTGAATCATAGAGTGCAGAGCTAAGACCTTAACAGATGTGCTCACAATGCCAAAGAAGAATTGTCGAGCAAATACGATCCTCAACAAATGAGCACTCCCTGAATATCCAAAGGAATGAAGCCTCTGATTGGTACTGCATAGATACGTCCCACCTAAAGGAAACCAGAGAACACTCAATGAATGGCATGCAAGCTAACAGAAGACCTAAGCAACAACTCAATCAATATCCAGATTGAGTTATGAAGCCATTTGAGATGAAGTCTTCCACAAAGAGATCATAGGAAGACTTCAGAATCGACTAAGGAAAGTCAAAGATATCGATGGTTGTCAAGTGGAAAGATGACAACGATCTTGGAAGTAACCAAGATCGTAGTGTTTGCCAGACAAAGAAGAAACTGATGAAGTATACTCAAAGATACTGGTCAGCCTCTGAATAACAAGGCTAAAGTGATTAAGCATTGGGTCAGTCCATTGATGATAACTGAACGGGAGATCACAAGGAGAAAGTGAGCTGGACACGCCACAAATCTAAAGTGTCTTGTTATTAAGAAGAGGCAAAAGCAAGGAATCAAGCCATCAGTACCTGAGAATAGTCGAGGCAAACAGAAGTAATGAAGCACTCACAAAAAGAGGAAGAGATGTTCTACACTGAAGATCAAGCGAACAATCCTCAAGATCGTAGTGGTGTCTCTACCAGTAAGCAAGACACTACGATCAGGTCCATGAAGACATGCATCGTAATCATAGAGTTCGAATAGTCAAGATTGAAGCATTGGCAAGCGGTTCAATCTTGAACGATAATATTAGAGACAAGAGCGTATTGAGAGCATCGATGCAAGGACAACCCTCGATTGAGAAATCGGAGGGTAAAATAAAGTTGTCGACACCCAAGATGTCAAAGTGACATATCGCGAGGGGTTGGTGAAACAAAGCAGATCGCAGGTCGAGGAAGTCGAAAAAAGTTGTCATGTCACATCTGCAGTCTGCACCAAATAACTCGAGATCTGCGAGGAAATTTGAATAGCTTTCAACGACTACTTTCTAATGGGAAGATTGGGAAGTAGTATAAATCAACAGAGCTTCAAAGATCAAGAGTTACTGATGATTGAGAAGTTGTAGAATCGTTGAGTTGGTGAATGCTATTGTTGACTCTACGAGTTCCACCAAAGATCAATAGAACAAGTCTTAGTGACAATGAGACTACCAAGGTGGAAGTGAAGCAGCTTTGAAGAAGGAATCAAACAGATCGAAGCTTCACTCAACAAAGATGAGAATGCCACTGAAGATGGCAACCAAGCTCAGAGCCGAGAAGGCTAAGAAGATAGCATTCAGGAAAGTGGCTGAGTACAAAGAAAATCAAGATAGCCACTCTACGAATCACCATGAACCGAAAGCTAAAACTGAACAAGTGCAGAACCATGTCTGCAAAGTATTCAAGAAGAGTTCAGGGATTGCTAAGTGCCAGACAAAGTCTACTAAAAGCACAGAGACTTAGCAAACCCAGATGGTGATGGTGCATAGCTGATACCAGATGAAGATGACCAGAAAATAGTGAGGATCAGCTGCACCAAAGAAGATGTGGTCCAGACCTGAAGTGGAATGCAAAGAGGACCACACCAAGCTGCTAAGTACACAAGATGTTCAGAGCTTAATGACATCTTAGCAGCTCAGCACCAACAACATCAACAACTACAACTACAAGAAGCCAGGGTCTGAGGGGTCCTTGTCCGGAGGGACTAAATGAAGTTCCAAGCCTGCTGGGCTTGAAGAGTTCCTAGGGAACTAGAGAAGTTCCAAGGCTACTGGCCTTGAAGAGTTCTTAGTGAACTGAAGTCCCAAGGCTGCTGGCCTTGAAGGAATCTTAATGATTCAGGGTGCTGCCCTTCCTTAGTGTAAATCCTGTTTGTTGAAAGCAGAAGAGTGGATTAGGAGCTTGAGTCTCTGAACCACTTAAAAACCCCTTATGTCTTTTACTTTATGTCATTTACTTTATGTACATTAACTGCTATAACTGCAATGTATGTTTTAACTGCTTACCACTGAACTAACTCTACGAACAATGTATGTATGATTATGAATATATCAATGAAGGGGATCTTTTACTTATTATGCTGTGCTTGAAAAGGTTCTTATGTTTGTCACATGCTAAATTATTAGCAATACAAAATAAATCAGAAAAGTATTTGAAAGAAAAAGGATCTATTCAACCCCCCTTCTAGATCTATTGTGCTTACTAGGAATTAACAATTGGTATCAGAGCAGGTTCTCATGTTATGTTTAAAAGATAATCGCTTTGAGTCTGATCCTAGGCACAAACATTGTTCTAAATTTAGTTTAGTAGTAAGTCACTTGTTGCATGCAGATGAGCTCACACATTGGAAATATTGTGTACAGGTAAATGTGTATATATACCTGAAGCTGCTTTGATTGGTCCATGCTCTTGATTGTCATATCAACGAGACCAATTCTTGCTCGCGGTCAATCTTATAATCTGAAGACCAGGCTTGTAAGCTCAAGAGACATTAACAGAAAAGAATCAAACATCCACCAGCCCGAAAAGATGAAAAGGCCACACATGCTAAGAAATGCTTATCCAGAGAAGAAAAAAGAACTTCTCAAACATGTGTCTGGCCAACCAACAGCTGGATGTAAACCTTGTGAACTCAAGGATGTCGAAGAACTGAAGACATTGAGATTCTCTTATCTTGCATCCTCAAGACCACGACTGATTGATTGAAGGTCAACTGGAGCAACAAGTTGTCAGGAGTAAATGAGAAACTATGCACATCAATGCCTAATCTCAATATGTCAAAGATAATTGACTGTTAAGGAACTAAAAGTAGAAAGGTACGGTTCCTCACTAGTATAACTGTGTACATCATGTTGCACTTCCTGATGAACTATAACAGTATTCTTTCAAGAAATCATAATCTACCTAAAAAGGTGAATAGAGAAAGTACACTGAGGATAGAAACCCAATTGCCTATTAACTTTTTCTCCATCCAAGTTTTAGGTTAAAAATGACATATTGAAAGAAATCTGAAATGGGTCATAAGAGCATCACAGGTTAAATTAATTTTATGTGAAGTAATCTTTGCTGATGGGTTAGTATGTATGTACAAACCAATGTTCTAAGAGTTTGATAACACATAGAGTATGATCAGTCCTGCAAAAGTATCTTGATGATTTGTAGAAACTGATCACCTCCATGAATCAACCAGATACAAATAATTCGTAGAGTTGATTCTCACTCTAAGAACATTTAAACTTTGTGAACATAACCAAGCAAATGATGAAACCATCAAAGAAAAGGAGTGTTTTATTAAAATAGCAAATCTTACACACACTCACCTTCATGCATCTCAAAATGTATTATCTAAATGAGTTAGATATATGAATATGACTGTTGGTGATCAATATGATGATTATCTAAATATATGAGGAACAGGGGTTTAGAAAACTAACCTAGTAGGACCCACTTAACCATGTGTACCAAAAATAGAAATTTATAACCTGTAGGTACATGGTCTATCTGACCACACTAAGGAATGCTGAAGCAAAAGACTTCAGTCAAGAAGAGTCAACCAGCAAAAGGCTTAGGACTGTTCAGAAATAATTCTGACAAAATTCTTATATGTCAAAGCCTGTCCTTGAAGACCTGTTGAGCTAATCTAAATGAAGCTCAAATGGCTGCATATCTTCATATGAAAGCAGGCCACTCAACCAGAGATGAAAACGGGTCTTAGATGCTCAAGCATGCAAAACTTGTTCTCAAGGAAGCACACATAAGAGAACCATCGATCATCAAACTTTAGGAACTTAGTTTGGGAGCAGAACTCCACGAGCACAAGCTGACAAGGAAGACTACGTTTGTAGTGCTGTCAAAGGATCGTAGAATGATCAACCCTGAAAATGCCCATTTCTACGATACAAGAAGATTTGATGACTTCAGCCAGAATGAGATATGCATGGTTGCCTTCTGCTACACATAAAGAAGAAGAACTTAGGTTTCTCTGAGAAGACAATATCAACTATGGGGGAGTAGTAATCTGCTAACAGTACAGAAGCTCTAAACCATCAGAGATATACTATGAAGCTGTGTACCAGCTACAGAGTCCCAAAACTTTGTGGCTGATGAACCAAATGAAGATCCATAGTCAGTAGGAACGTCTCGAAACGTACTACTGATAACCTTTTAGCCACCCAACTCAAAATCGTGGAGTACCTATGATCAAACATCTGATCGTAGTGCAAGAGCAGGAGGACACCACAATTGCAACCAGTGCAAATGTCTAAAGTTGGAAGAGGGACTCCCCAATAGAAAAGGTCAAATGAGATATCAGCGCAAATCACTTCTAAAGTATTTCATCTGGAAAGAGCCTCAGGGACAAACCTGACCCTTAGCTCACTCTAAGAGGTTGGCCCTTCCTGAGCTACCTTGACTCAGAAGGAATGCTTAGTAAAGTTCATCACAAGGACTAAGTCAGTCAATGACTGTAGAATAGAGTTTTAAGAGAACTCAACGATCGTGATGCAATCTCAACAATCGTAGTGAAAACTCAACAATCGCAGAAGCAGACTTGACGATCGCAGACTTAACAGAAGACACTCTAGCTCATGAGGAGCTTGGAAGAACGAGACAATTGCTCTACCATTCTGAAGTATGTGGAGATTAGTTCAAATACAGTTTGGAAAGACATCTTGCAAACGCACATCAGAACTTAAGTACCCAAACTGGCTTGGGGTACATCAGTGGTTGAGCTATGCAGTTTCAACATAAGGAGAAATGTCAAAACCATCCACTGTAACATCTTTCAGAGAATTGATCTTTGAGTCAACAAAGGAAAACGTAGAGTCAATAGTTGTCCTATCATACTACTCTACGAACTCAAGAGGTCGAAGGTCAATCCACGTCAATCAAACGTCCACTCTTCTAAAAGAGACAACTAACTGACAAGTTACTGAGGAGTTACAGCTCGTTACTGGGCATCGTGCAACCAATGACTAGTTGACATGTCATAGCGTATGTAGTGTAAGAAGGAACTGCAATAAAGACAAATTCAAAATCTGCAAACAGTTACCGAAATCCATTGAACCTCTCTCCCTCCCATTTTCAAATCCTAGAATTCTATTCGAAGTCAAACCACTAAAACTTCCAGAGTTCAAATCAATCAGCCATACTTCATAAATCTCCCTGAATCAATAACCAGATTCCTCGAATCATTCAAATGGAAGATTGGCGAGTAATCACCGCCATTCAGCTAGGAACCAAGATGTTCGAAAAATCCAAAAAGAAGTTCAGGTATATTCTTGAACTTGTGAAGAAGGCCGGGTTCTCAGAATGTCTTGAAAAAAACACACGAATATATGGTGACCTGGTCAAGGAGTTTCATTCAAACGCAACTGTAAATTCTGGAATCCTATCCACCAAGGTTAAGGGTCAGATTATGAAGCTAAACTCTTCTGACATCAATCAATGCTTAGGCCTTCCTGACCGAAATCTGAAAAGCTTGGAAGAGATCGACATAGAAAAAGCTAAAAAGGTTATGCAGTACAGAAGAAACCCTAGTCTGAAGGACATGAAGAAAAAGGAGTTTCCTGAAGAATTCGAGTTCCTTACTGAAATCGCGGGGAAATGTAGCTATTGCAAAGACACTGCACATGATACTGTGATTGACCAAAAGCTGTAGATCATGTCTGCCATAGTCATGAAGGAACACATCAACTTTGGAGATGTTCTGCTCGATCATGTGTCTAAGTGGTTGGATAAGGAAGAAAAGAAAAGATTAACTGAAAAACCCCTCACAAAGGTTTTTCATGGGAGATTCTTAAGTATCATCTTGAAGAAAAAGTTGAAGAATAAAATTAAGGATGATGATGGTGAAATCCTTAATGTTCACAAGGTAATGTCTCCACAACTGTTCATAAATTGGAAGAAAAACCCAAAGGAGAATAGGAGGTTGACAACTGGGAGCAGTAACAAAGCCTCTGCAAAGAAGAGGAAGGCAAAAGAGGTAGAAAATTCTGAATATGATGATTCTGTACCAACGGCAACAACACCATCCAGGAAGAAATCCAAGAGCATAAGTAAAGCTGAGGCCCCTCCAATAAGTCTATCCACAGAAGACAAGGTTGAGAATGAAAAAGGACTCAACTGCAGAGACCACCAAGAGAAGAAGTAATAGATTACTTCAAAGGCCATCCAGCAAGAAAGCTAAGATGATAGACAGTCCAATTTCAACTCACCTTGAAGGTATGTCTAATGAAGAAAAGGACGTAGAATCAAAAGAAGAAAAGGCTGAGCCCCCACAGGCCAAATCTAACAATGAAGGTAAAGCTTGATTAAAGGAAGAAAATGTAACATCTGCTGATGAAGAAGAATGCACAAGCCCCCAGAGCATTCACTCTGCTGATAAAGACAATATACAAATTGACCAAACTGCATCTCCAAATGTAAATGCTCCAACCAACCTAGATGATGGATCAAATGATGCTGATTCTGAAGAAGAAGGACATGCCCCCACAAATGCTGAAGATCAAGAAAGTTCATCTACTGACTCAAAGATCTCAGAATCTGAAGAAGAAGAAGTATCTGATTCACCCATAACTGAATCACCAAGAAGAAGAAGGAGTCACCGATTGATAGCTCAATTTGCCTCCAAAAGGAGAAGTGATCACTCTAATGCTGTCATTGAATTAAGTGATAATGAATCTGAATCACAGGAAGAGGATTCTGAAGATGGGATCAGAAATGAAGAGAATGAATCTCAGGAAGATATTGTTGAAGAAGGTTCTGAAAATGAAAACCGACAAGAAGGATTCACTGACGAATTCGATCAGAATGATTCAGGCTCAGAGAGAGAGGAACTGGAGAAGGATTCTGATTCTACACATCAGGAATCAGAAGAACTAGAATACTATCCTGTTCTCTCTCCAGCTAGAATTAGCAGAAGAATAGTGGTGGAAGTCTTTGATGAGCCACCAGCAGAACCACCAGCATGATGGATAAATCATAGAAATAAACAACTTCGAGTTGTAAGGATGACTACAGATGAAGTGCTTCATAAATGGAAAAATATGGAGTTAGATTGCACAACTATACTGTACAATTCTGAAGACCTTCTGATGAGGCGGTTCTTCCCATGGATGCTATGGTTAAAGGCACATACTGAGAGAGATAAAAGTTACTTCAGCTGGTGCTACTCTTAGTTTCCAAATTTGGAACTGGTGTCACAAAATTTTCCCAGGGTAAAGAAGTTTACAACCATGATGATCAATGATAAGCCTCACTACAAGATCTACCGACATGCTGAAAATCATTATATTCCTTATGATCGTAGAGTGGACTCTGATGGAAAAAGGAATATGGCAAAAACGTTGATAGCAGAGTCTGTTCACTCTACCACTGATGATGATCAAGTCCAGATTCATATGTCTCTATTTGCCCAAGTACAACTATCTAAAATTCCTGCATTCTCCCACGATTGGTATTCAACGATTTCTCAGATTCTCAATACCTTCAAAGATCTGTCCAAGAATGAGAATCATAGAGTCCAATCTAGTGTTCCACAAGAGGCTGCCCAACCAGATGATCAAATTTCCATGGAGCAGGAATTATTAAAGAATTTTGATAACCTGATTGAGAAGATGTCTCAAATCAATGAAAAGTCAAAGATGCTGACAACAACAAAAGACAATTCAGTTCATGATAGAATCCAAGCTACTGTGGCTGATGTATCTCTAAAAATCAAAGAGAGAGATGACATCTATCTGAGGGCCATAAATGATCAAAAAGCAAAAGCACCACGTACACAGAAGGCAAATGAAGAATAACTCCACGCCCTATCTGACAAGATTGACCACATGAATCAGTCCTTTTCCATGCAACTTGAGCTGAGCCAATAAGAACTCAAGTTTGAAGTTGCTAATTCCTTCTATCTGATGGAGCAGCTTATGTCCAACATGGAGCAGCTCTCCCAAATGATTAATGACAAAATGGGGGAGAAAAAGAGGCATAGAAAGAGGCGGAGTAAAAGGCAGTCAAGAAAAGGCAAGGAGAGCAGGAGCAAACAAGAAAGGAAGATAAAGAAGAAGAAAGCAGAACAAGAAGATAGTTCATCATCTAAGGGGGAGCTAAAGGATGATGAGCCTGGATTTGCAAAGACTGAGGGGGAGCTAAAAGAAGAAGAGGAGCATACATCTGCAGAGGAGCAAACAAAAGAAATGAAGATAACATCCCAAGGTGAGCAGGTGCAAGAAGATCAAAT
Organism: Panax ginseng; assembly: GCA_020205605.1. Lineage (NCBI taxonomy): Eukaryota > Viridiplantae > Streptophyta > Magnoliopsida > Apiales > Araliaceae > Panax > Panax ginseng. The sequence goes on from CM035131.1 coordinate 46,506,263, forward strand.
AGATGAATAACAGATCAACAGACATCCTGGAAGCATACATGGAACCAAAGAGGTACATCTTTAACTAGTTAGGTATGTTCTGGATCTAGGATGTAAAATATCAGTGTATTAAATTCCACATCATTATAAATGACATTCATGATTATCTATTTTAGAAATACAGCTGCTCACTGTATATAAGATTCATTCATAATACGCATATGCACTCATTGTTTTTGTCATAATCAAATAGGGGGAGATTGTCAGGAATAAGCATGTGAATGATATTCCTATTTACATATAATTTGATTCTGATATACATATATATATGAATGAATATGTAAGTATGCTTGCATTAAGAAAAGCTGTAAAGTCCCTTGATAGATAATAGAAACATATGTACAAGGACTTAGAATGAATTGATCAAATGTGTTAGGTTGATCCTACATAAGTAAAATAGCTTTGTAAAGTCCTTAAAAAGAACTGATGTACAAGGACTATAAATATAGCAAGATCAAGCATGTTAGGTTGATCTTATGATGTAATAGATAGGCTTGTACGATCATCGAGCCTTCGCACTAGAAATCGAGATCACGGGGAGAGTAAAGGATAACTCGAGAGCTATCAAGGCGTAATCGTAGTCGCAAGGTAGTAGATCTCGGAGGGCGTGATCATTGAGGAAGTCATGTTCGAGAATTGTAGAGACGACCGCCCGCCACGAGTAGCCGAGAAATATCTGCCAAAGCCAAGTCAAGAATCGTAGACTACACTCAGAGTTGTAGAATCTACTAATCATATCAAAGGCAGAGATCGTAGTCGAGCAAGATCAGATGAAGACAAGAAGCACAACAATAGAAATCGTAGTGTCAAGATCTGATCTTAGAGTCGTAGTGTCTGCACAGCCAAGGCTGAATCATAGAGTGCAGAGCTAAGACCTTAACAGATGTGCTCACAATGCCAAAGCAGAATTGTCGAGCAAATACGATCCTCAACAAATGAGCACTCCCTGAATATCCAAAGGAATGAAGCCTCTGATTGGTACTGCATAGATACGTCCCACCTAAAGGAAACCAGAGAACACTCAACGAATGGCATGCAAGCTAACAGAAGACCTAAGCAACAACTCAATCAATATCCAGATTGAGTTATGAAGCCATTTGAGATGAAGTCTTCCACAAAGAGATCATAGGAAGACTTACATGAATCGACTAAGGAAAGTCAAAGACATATCACGATGAGTTTGTCAAGTGGAAAGATGACAACGATCTTGGAAGTAACCAAGATCGTAGTGTTTGCCAGACAAAGAAGAAACTGATGAAGTATACTCAAAGATACTGGTCAGCCTCTGAATAACAAGGCTAAAGTGATTAAGCATTGGGTCAGTCCATTGACGATAACTGAACGGGAGATCACAAGGAGAAAGTGAGCTAGACACGCCACAAATCTAAAGTGTCTTGTTATTAAGAAGAGGCAAAAGCAAGGAATCAAGCCATCAGTACCTGAGAATAGTCGAGGCAAACAGAAGTAATGAAGCACTGCACAAAAAGAGGAAGAGATGTTCTACACTGAAGATCAAGCGAACAATCCTCAAGATCGTAGTGGTGTCTCTACCAATAAGCAAGACACTACGATCAGGTCCATGAAGACATGCATCAGAATCGTAGAGTTCGAATAGCTGAAGATTGAAGCATTGGCAACGGTTCAATCTGAACGATAATATTAGGACAAGAGCGTATTGAGAGCATCAATGCAAGGACAACCTCTGATTGAGAAATCAGAGGGGTAAAATAAAGTTGTCGACCTGCCCAAGATGTCAAAGTGACATATCTGACAGGGTTGGTGAAACAGCAGACTGCAGGGTCAGGAAGTCAGAAAAAGATGTCATGTCACATCTGCAGTCTGCACCAAATAACTCGAGATCTGCGAGGAAATTTGAATAGCTTTCAACGGCTACTTTCTAATGGGAAGATTGAGAAGTAGTATAAATCAATAGAGCTTCAAAGATCAAGAGTTACTGATGATTGAGAAGTTGCAGAATTGTTGAGTTGGTGAATGCTATTGTTGACTCTACAAGTTCTACCAAAGATCAATAGAACAAGTCTCAGTGACAGTGAGACTACCAAGGTGGAAGTGAAGCAGCTTTGAAGAAGGAATCAAACAGATCGAAGCTTCACTCAACAAAGATGAGAATGCCACTGAAGATGGCAGCCAAGCTAAGAGTCGAGAAGGCCAAGAAGATAACATTCAGGAAAGTGGCTAAGTACAAAGAAAATCAAGAGAGCCACTCTACGAATCACCATGAACCGAAAGCTGAAACTGAACAAGTGCAGAACCATGTCTGCAAAGTATTCAAGAAGGGTTCAGGGATTGCTAAGTGCCAGACAAAGTCTATTAAAAGCACAGAGACTTAGCAAACCCTGATGGTGATGGTGCACAACTGATACCAGATGAAGATGAGCAGAACAGAGTGAAGATCAGCTGCACCAAAGAAGATGTGGTCCAGACCTGAAGCGGAATGCAAAGAGGACCACACCAAGCTGCTAAGTACACAAGATGTTCAGAGCTTAATGACATCTTAGTAGCTCAACACCAATAACATCAACAACTATAACTATAAGAAGCCAGGGCTTGAGGGGTCTTTGTCCGGAGGGACTAAATGAAGTTCCAAGCTTCTTTGAAGCTTGAAGAGTTCTAGGGAACTAGATAGATAAGTTTCAAGGTGGCGGCCTTGAAGAGTTCTTAGTGAATCAAGTCTCAAGGTCAGCGGCCTTGAATGAATCATAGTGATTGGTCTTTGCCGCCTTCCTTAGTGGAAATCTCGCTAGTTAAAAGCGTAAGAGTGGATTAGGAGCTTGAGTCTCGAACCACTTAAAACCCTTGTGTCTTTTACTTTATGTCATTTACTTTATGTACATTAAGCGCTATAAGCTCGCTATGTATGTTTTAACTTCGCTTACCATTGAACTAACTCTACGAACAATGTATATATAATTATGAATATATCAATGAAGGGATCTTTTACTTATTCCTTTGTGCTTAAAAAGATTCTTACATTTGTCACATGCTAAATTATTAGCAATACAAAATAAATCAGAAAAGTATTTGAAAGAAAAAGGATCTATTCAACCCCCCCTTCTAGATCTATTGTGCCTACTAGGAACTAACAATTGGTATCAGAGCAGGATCTCATGCTATGTTCAAAAGCTAATCGCTTTGAGTCTGATCCTAGGCACAAACATTGTTCTAAACTTAGTTTAGTAGTAAGTCACTTGTTGCATGCAAATGAGCTCACACGTTGGAAATATTGTGTACAGGTAAATGTGTATATACACCTGAAGCTACATTAAAAGTCATGATTATACCGAATGATCCGCTGGTCATAATCATACCAAGTCCATCTATGCAAGTAAGCCAAAGATGACTTTCATCACAATATAAACATGAGGATGATGACAATGATATAAACATTAATAAAATGAAAACAAGGATAAATATTAAAGACTTTAAATTTATCCAAATATTATCAATCACTTAATAAACTCATCATCGAATATTATTAATATTATAACAATATTTTAATCGTTTCTTAAACTTATAAACAATTTATTTCAATTGTTTACACTTTACCAAATAATGCATTTAACCATTCAAAAATGCCATACTCATAAGATTTCATCACCAATGATCAAATCCCTCATCAAAAATCTTCATATACCCTATAGGATTCCCAAGCCATAAAATTCTATTTTCCAATTTTGTTACTTCACATAACATATTTAATTCATTTACTCATAACTAGTTTATTTTCATGAAAAATACCAAATCAATCCCAAAAATATTTCTTTTCTGGGATTTAGCAGAATATAGTCCCATATTGAACATATATTCTTCTCGGAATTTTTAAAATTCATTTACTATTTTTCATATGGCCAAAACTACCGAATATTTAGACATTTATCATAAATTGTACTTTTGTCCAAAAATTCTAAAATTTACAGGGTATACTCCTGTTATATACATGTACTCCCAATAAAAATTTCACCAATTTTGGAGTTAACTACAAAGAGTTATAAGGGTTTACTTTTAAAATAGTCTTTTCCCATAAAATCCATAACTCTTAATTTGTACATACAAAAATCGCCATTTTTGGACACAATCTAGAAAACACATCAAATTATTATTTCAAATTTTTCCAGAATTTTTGAGGGTCAGAAAAATTACGAAATTGCCCCTGGAAGAAACCCCTTTTGAATGAAAATACTATGCATATGAATACAAAGGATCATTCACCATGCATGCGGTAATCCACATAAACATGTTATTCCAACAGAATAATAAAGAATGGAATAAATGAATAATTCACCATGCATGCGATAGATCAAACATACAGGTTATTCTCAACAGAATAATAAAGAATGGAACCAGGTCATGCGTAAACCGCACAGACAGGATATTTCAATAGAATAATAAAGAATAAAACCAGGTCATGCGTAAACCGCACAGACAGGATATTCCAACAAAATAATAAAGAATGGAACCAGGTCATGCGTAATACGCACAGACAGGATATTCCAACAGAATAATAAAGAAAGGAATAACAGAAACTCTCTTCATGAATACGAAAGAAATAATACCCCTTACCTTAGAAAGAAACTGGATACTGGAGTAGAGAGGTAGAAGACTTCTCTTCTTCTTTCTCTCTATAATTTCTATATATAATAATTGCTCTATAACTTTAGTGAATTGGTGAGAAATGAAGGAAGAATGAGCTTCTATTTATAGAAAAATATAGTTTCGATAATCAGACGTTTTGGGGCTCGAAATATTACAAGACAATACCTCCAATTTTTCTTTCATTTTTAATTTAGTCCCGCAAGTATTATCAAACACCACCACCCCCTAATAGTAAATAATGTGAATTAATAGTTCAATCATGTGAATCAATAGTTATAATCATGTGAAAATATGAATTACAAGATATAGTACCTCCATCTATACCTCCATTTTTAACTTAGTCATGCAAGTATTATCAATCTTGCACCAACTCCCCTAATAGTACATGAATGTGATTCAATAGTACACATATGTGAACAAATAGTTATATAAGCATGTGAATTAGTAACAATTAATTGCTCATTTATCCGATTAATTACCCGATTTATCAATATAACCCCTGGACATCAATTATTATTATCGGAATAGATGTCGATTTCCACTAATGATAATAATCCCAACACAATGGAACTATCAAATTCATCTTTAATCAACACGAACTTATTCATCATTAATATTATAACTCACAATATTGAACAACCAGGTCGTTCCCAGGAAAGAGTGGGCTTTCCGATAAGGATTTCTACTTATTGGCGCGCAATTAGATGACCAAACCTCTCATTGACAGAACTTTTAGACATTGTAAATATTGCAATTTAATAATATGAATAACTTTGTCGTCTCAATTATTGATTTAATAATATATAAAATATTATGCAGATGATATTGTGACAATAATCGAATCAATAATATGAGAGATATGATGCAACAATTATCGTAGCAATAATTGAGTATAATCGAGTAACTTCTTACGTAAGCATCAATAATCAATCTTGTGTGCTTCTTATGCTGACCACGCGTATTCTTGTATTTTTACTCTTAGGGTAGTTCAACAATTTTAACGGTAACACTTTCGTCGTTATTTTTATAAAAGATAATTACGTCATTTTCTAACTACGACAATACTTGGTTGTGGGGTCCACCGGTGATTATGACGATTAAAGACGGATATTCCCGACAAAAAGAATATTTCCCAACCAATCGAATATTGTATAACAACTTGCTTACTTTGCAAAATTTATAAGTATTACCTACTACTATAACATTATATCAAATCCACAGCATAATATTTAAAAAAAAAATATTTCGAGAAATTTAAATCTTTATTCATAAAATTTGGGGTCTCACAATCTCCCCTCCTTATGAAATTTCGCCCTCAAAATTTATGTACGTACCTGGTATGCCTAACAATGAGGATATCTTGACTTCATTTCAGATTTTAACTCTTGAGGTATAACTTTTGAGTGTTGAATACGATCCTTCTTACCCAAGATTTTAACACGTTTCTCCTCATACGTTAAATCTTCAGCTATCTCATCTAGTTTTAATTCAATAATGTGGTTCGGGTCGTCCACATATTTACGTAACATCGATACGTTAAAAAAACATTATGAACACGCGACATACTTGGCGGTAAAATAAGCCTATAGGCCACAGTTCCTACTCGATCGAGGATTTCAAATGTGAGACCCCAGATTTTATGAATAAATATTTAATTTTCTCGAAATAATTTTTTTGAATATTATGGTGTGGATTTAATATAATGTTATAGTTGTGGGTAATATTTATAAATTTTGTAAATTATGCAAGTTGTTATATAATATTCGATTGGTGGAGAATATTCATTTTAACAGGAATATTAAATGCGATGGCACAATCATTGGTGGACCCCTAGCGGAATTAATTATCATTCGGATTGAGAAAGCGACAAAAATATTTTTATGAAAATAATGGTAGAAGTTTTACCATTAATTGTTGAAAACACGGTGTTAAAATGTAAATACACGTGGTTGCATAGTAGCTTATTACCTGTGATTGATTATTGATGTTTACGTGAGAAGTCACTCGATTTTGTTCAATTAGCTCTGATGAGTTCTTTGCATAGTATCTCACGTTATTTGATTCAATTATTGTTGAGTGTTATATATATATATATATATTATAAGTTTTGTTTTATTAGTATTATTAATGTAATAAAACAAAAAAAAAACTTTTTATATAAAACAGAATACTTTAATAAAGTTATTCGTTTTATTAGGCTAATAGTAAAATCTTTTTATATAAAACAAAATACTTTTATAAAGTTATCTCATTTTATTAGACAATAATTAAAATATATTATATTTTATTATGCATAATGTACTGATAGTGTTTTTGCATAGTAAAATCTTTTATATAAAATATAATACTTTTATAAAGTTATTCATTTTATTAGATTATAAATAGAATATATTATATTTTATTTAAAAGATTTTGCTTTAAATATGGACCGTCCGATTAAAAGTAAATTAATCTGGACCGTTCATGAATTAGTTACTATGCAGTCCATTCTTCTATAAATAGAAGGTTATTCCTTCATTATTTCTTACAAATTCACTGAACTCTAGAGAGAGAAACTATAGAGAGAAAGAAGAAAAGTGTTCTGCTACTTCACTACTCCTATATCCAGTACTCTTCTTTCTAATGTAAGGGATATTATTTGTTGTACCTGTAAGGGGTATTATTTTTTTTATATTCATGAAGAGAACTTCTGTTATTCCATTCTTTATTATTACATTGGAATAACTCGTATACATGTGATCTCACCCTATACTTGGTGATTTCTTTTGTTATTCAATTCTTTATTATTCTGTTGGAACATCCTGTCTGTGTGTTTTACGTCGTGGTTCCGTCTTTATTATTTTGTTGGAATATCACATGCATGCGTTTCTTACGGACCGGTTTCGATTATTTATTATTCTATTGGAATAACTCATCATGTCTGCAAGTACCGTATGCATGGTGATTTCATTGTTATTCCATTCTTTATTATTCTGTTGGAATATCCTGTCGGTGCGTATTACGCCGGACCTGGTTCCGTTATTTATTATTCTGTTAGAATAACACCGCCTACATCAAGATACCGCATGCATGATGATTTCTTTTGTTATTCCATTCTTTATTATACTTAGTTGGTTAAAGTTTTAACTTCTATACTCCATGAAATTAGTGGAATATTCTTGATATTTGCGCTTCATCCAGTATCTTTTCATGAAAATATTCTTCTGAGCATTCTTGAATTTTACTCTACAAAGAAGTATCATGTTGACAATTTGGACGTTATTAGTTCCTGGGTAATTTAATTCTTGAACTTGTTTTTATTGAATTCTTATATCATTGTCATCATCCTCATGTTATATTATGTTGAAAGTCATCTGTGGCCTGTAGTGCATAGATGGACTTGGTATGATTATGACTAATGATTATTCGGTATAATCATGACCGTAATGTTACAAATGATGTGAAAAAAGTCCTCATTGGCCCGTAATGCATTGATGGACAGTTTTTGGTATGATTATGGCTATGGATTCTCTTCGGCCAAGGGTGCAAAGATGAATTATTTTATGGCATGATCAGGACCGTTGATGAAAACACGATTATCTTTGGCCCGTACTGCATGGATAATTCGTGGTCATGATACTAAATAATATCCTTGGCCTGTAGTGCAGGGATGAATTGATGATGTGGATTATTTATTAAGCTGAGTCCCAACAATGAAAGTGATGAAAAACTTTTTAAATCATAAAAGATTGTAGATTTTATTCTTTACTTGACTCTTTTAATGGATTGCTTGTGCCGCTGCAGTCAAACTTGATGTCTATTGTATTTTATCAGTTTAACATTGTTGAAGACTAATGATAATTTTTTTTGCATTATCTTAGTCATAATATTTCTTACTGGGCTAGTTGAGCTCACCCTTTCTTTCACTGTTCTCTTCAGGAAATGAGAACGTAGCCGGGACTAGTCGGGGAATGGAGTGACGGTCCAGATAATAGTATTAGTAGTCCTCACTATTCTGTTAAATAGTGTGACAATAAATGTAATGAGGACTTATTCTGAGAGTGGATATTGTCTAGAAGACAATATTTGTATTAAAACTCACAGGTCTATTGTTATATATTAAAGATTGTATTTGAATTTTGTACCATGTATTTGGCGAGTCAAGATGGGTGATGTATACCTATTTTGGGGGCGTCATATCAAATGGGCCAATTAAATCGAGGGTTGAGATAACTCCTTCTTGAACCTTCTTCTTCACATTCATCAGATTCGGGTGTGTAGCTTGAGCGGCTTTAACTTTATCGATTAAAGTCGATTCTACTCGTATATTTGATATCACCACGTGGGTCCTTAGAGTCTTTAACTCTATCTTCATCATTTATAAGCTATACGAAATGGGTTTTTGTGTTAACAACATCGCACTCGTAAACGCATATGATCTTCTACTCAACGCGTCAGCTACCACATTCTCCCTTCCACAATGATATTGAATGGTATGATCGTAATCTTCAACAGCTCGAGCCAACATTTTTGGCGTATTATACGTTCGTTTTGGTTGAACAAATATTTAAGGGTTTTAGAAATGGGTTTTGTACTGGGGTCAATATAAAATTCGATTTCACGCTCTCGGGTAGGCCAGGAAGTTCTTCGAGAATACGTCAGGAAATTTATTAACGATAGAAATCATTCAAAACTGTGACTCTCATCCAAGACTTGGATAGCACATGTAATGAAGGTTTCTCCTAACAGAGTTTCAACATATAAGTCAAAGTCTAATTTCTCCGGAGTCAAATTTAAACGTTGAGCGCAAACAAGAGAGATAAAAGAATGGGTAGAACCGATATCTAATAAGCTATAGACTTCGCAAGAATTTATAATTAACTAACCCGTGCTAATTTCGTTCGGGTCACTCGCTTTTTGAGAAGTCACTAAAAACGCTCTTCCTGAAACCACCGACTTTGTTTTGTCCGTATCCACCTTTGGTGCCACCGTCCCAGTTGGACTTGACTTTGGTGCACGACAAAATCGGGCTAGGTGACCTTCTTTTCCATAATTTTAACATACTTTGGACTGCATCACGTAGTTTGGACTGATGTGTCCCTCCCCTCTGCATTTGTAACATACGACCGGCGGTCATTCTCCTTCCTTAACGGTCTTTGGTCTGTCATTGTCTTTCCATCGTTGTTGAACCTTCTCTTCTTGAAATTTCCACTTCTATTATCTTGGCCATGATTACCACCGAAGTGGTTACCATTCTTGGCATGATAATTTCCTCCACGATGGTTATCATTGTTCTGATGGCCGTTTCCACCGGTACGATTATTATCGTGTTGTTGGTCGTTGCCTTTTGGTTGTGCTGACTCATTATCGCGCTCCAATAATTGAGCCCTATTCACAACATCTGTTTATAAACAAAGTTTGTGAGAAATGAGGTATTGATGTATATCGGGTTTCAAACCTCTTAGAAACATTCGCGTCATTCGCACCTCATTATCGACCAAATAGGATGTAAACCGAGATAACTTCGCAAATTTAGCCTCGTATTGCGACATAGTCATATTGTTTTGCTCCAACTTGATGAATTCCACCTCCTTCATGTGACGAATACTTTCGGGAAAGTACTTGTCGTTGAACAGCTCTTGGAACTTCTCCCAAGACATCTTGAGTGGGTCAGGCTGGGTACGTTTTACAGATTCCCACTAGTAATCTGTCTCTTCACGCAACATAAAGGTGGCAAAGGGAACCTTTTGCTCCTCGGAGCATCCCAAGACATCAAATATCTTGGTGATCTGCTTTAACCACGTCTCCGACTTAAGTGGTTCTGGCTTTCCCAAAAATTCCGGCGGGCCCAGCTCCTTGAACTGCTTAGCAGTGACCAGCCGTGGGTTGCCATTGACTCCACCTGCATTATGAACATGAGTCTCTCTCCTTTGGTGTTGCATGAATTCTAAAAATTTCCTAAACATACCATCGTTCGTCATTTGGTCGGCGTCGTTGTTGTTTACACTAGGATTATTGTCTTCTTGTTGCACATTATCCTTGGTATTGATCATTGCTGACTCAATGGTCTCATATGCTTCATTGCTGATCTCAACATTTTCATATGCCATTTTCAAACACTGTCACAAAATAAGGGTTAATTAACATATCACATATTATCCCTATACTCTGACCGACCAATAAAATACCAAATAAACTTAGGTAGGTCATACTAGCGAAGGAATTTCCCGTCTCTCCCCTCCTAGTTCTTGTCTCACATCTCAGCAAGGGATCATATCCCTAAGCTTTGATACCAACTGTGACGCCCCCAAAACAGGTATACATCACCCATCTTGAGTCTCCAAATACATGGTACATAAATTCAAATACAACTTAATTATACAACAGTCGTGTAAAAATACAACAAAACATAGCTGAGAGTTTAAACAAGAATATTGTCATCTATACAATATCCACACTCAATAGTGTCCTCATTACAATTATTATCACATTATTCTGTAGAATAGTGAGGACTACTAAAGCCATTTAACCTGGACCATCACTCCATTCCCCGACTCGCCCCAACTATATTCTCATTTCCTGAAGAGAACAATGAAAGAAAGGGTGAGCTCAACTAGCCCAGTAAGAAATATTATGACTAAGATAATGCAGGATAAATTATCATTAGCCTTAAACAATGTTAAACTGATAAAATACAATAGACATCAAGTTTAACTGCAGCGGAATAAGCAATCCATTAGAAGAGTCAAGTAGAGCATGATATCTATTATTTTTTATGATTTAAAATGTTTTTATCAATTTTTATCGCTGAGACTCAGCTTAATAAATAAACCACATCATCGAATCATCCTCTGACTTGCTGGGCGAGGATATTCATTTAATCATCAATGGTCATGACTATATCGAATAATCCCTGGTCATTATCATACTAAAAACTGTCCATCAATGCACTACAGGCCACTGAGGACTTTTACCACATCATTTATAACATTGCAGGTCATGATTATACCGAATGATCGCTAGTCATAATCATACCAAGTCCATCTATGGACGTAAGCCAAAGATGACTTTCATCACGATATAAGCATGAGGATGCTGACAATGATATAAGCATTAATCAAACGAAAACAAGGATAAATATTAAAGACTTTAAATTTATCCAAATATTATCAATCACTTAATAAACTCATCATCTAATATTATTAATATTATAACAATATTTTAATTACTTCTTAAACTTATAAATAATTTATTTCAATTGCTTACACTTTACCAAATGATGCATTTAATCAATCAAAAATGACATACTCATAAGATTTCATCACCAATGATCAAATCCCTCATCACAAATCTGCATATACCCTATATAGGATTCCCAAGCCATAAAATCCTATTTTTCAATTTTGTTACTTCATATAACATATTTAATTCATTTACTCATAACTAGTTCATTTTCATGAAAAATACCAAATCAGTCCCAAAAATATTTCTTTTCTGGGATTTAGCAGAATATAGTCCTATATTGAACATAATTTTTTCTCGAAATTTTTAAAATTCATTTACTATTTTTCATATGGCCAAAACTGCCGAATATTTAGACATTTATCATAAATTATACTTTTGTCCAAAAATTTCGAAATTTACAGGGTATACTCCTGTTATATACATGTACTCCCAATATAAATTTCACCAATTTTGGAGTTAACCACAAAGAGTTATAAGGGTTTACTTTTAAAATAGTCTTTTACCATAAAATCCATAACTCTTAATCTATACATCCAAAAATCACCATTTTTGGACACAATCTAGAAAACTCATCAAATTATCATTTCAAATTTTTCCAGAATTTTTGAGGGTCAGAAAAATTACGATACTGCCCTTGGCAGAAACCCCTTTTGAATGAAAATACTATTCATATGAATACAAATGATCATTCACCATGCATGCGATAATCCACATAGACAAGTTATTCCAATAGAATAATGAAGAATGGAATAACAGAAGAATTCACCATGCATGCGATAGACCCCACAGACACGTTAGTCTCAAAAGAATAATAAAGAATGGAACCAGGTCATGCGTAAACCGTGATGTATGGGATATTCCAATGAATAATAAAGAATGGAACCGAGGTCATACGTAAACCGCATGCATGTGATATTCCAACAGAATAATAAAGAATGGAACCAGGTCATGCGTAATACGCACAGACATGATATTCCAACAGAATAGTAAAGAATGGAATAACAGAAGCTCTCTTTATGAATACGAAAGAAATAATACCCCTTATCTTAGAAAGAAACTGGATACTGGAGTAGAGAGGTAGAAGACTTCTCTTCTTCTTTCTCTCTATAATTTCTCTCTATAATAATTGCTCTATAACTTTAGTGAATTGGTGAGAAATGAAGGAAGAATGAGCTTCTATTTATAGGAAAATATAGTTTCGATAATTGCACGTTTTGGGGCTCGAAATATTACAGTACAATACCTCCAATTTTTCTTTCATTTTTAATTTAGTCCTGCAAGTATTATCAAACTTGCACCACCTCCCCTAATAGTAAATAATGTGAATCAATAGTTCAATTATGTGAATCAATAGTTATAATCATGTGAAAATACGTAATTCTGATTATAGTACACTCCATCTATACCTCCATTTTTAACTTAATCATGCAAGTATTATCAATCTCGCACCAACTCCCCTAATTGTACAAGAATGTGAATCAATAGTACACACATGTGAATAAATAGTTATAATCATGTGAATTAGTAGCAATTAATTACTCATTTATCCGATTAATTACCCGATTTATCAATATAACCCCCAGACATCAATTATCATCGGAATAGATGTCGATTTCCACTAACACTAATAATTCCAACACAATGGAACTATCAAATTCATCTTTAATCAACACGAACTTATTCATTATTAATATTATAACTCATAATATTTAACAACCAGGTCTTTCCCAGGAAAGAGGGGGCTTTCCGATAAGGATTTCTCCTTATTGGCGCACAATTAGATAACCAAACTTTTCCTTGACAGAACTTCTAGACATTATAAATATTGCAATTTAATAATATGAATAACTTTGTCGTCTCAATTATTGATTTAATAATATATAAAATATTATGCAGATGTTACTGTGATAATAATCGAATCAATAATATGAGAGATATGATGCTGCAATTACTGTAGCAATAATTGAGTATAAATGAGTGACTTCTTACGTAAGCATCAATAATCAATACCGTGTGCTACTATGCAACCACACGTACATTGTATTTTTACTACTAAGGTAGTTCAGCGGCTTTTTAACGGTAACACTTTCGCCGTTATTTTTATAAAAAGATAATTATGTTATTTTCTAACTACGACAATACTTCCGTTGTGGGGTCCACCAATGATTGTGCCATCGTACGGATATTCCCAACAAAAAGAATATTCCCCGACCAATCGAATATTATATAACAACTTACTTACTTTGCAAAATTTATAAATATTACCCATAACTATAACATTATATCAAGTCCACACCATAATATTCAAAAAAAAAATATTTTGAGAAATTTAAATCTTTATTCATAAAAGTTGGGGTCTCACATAAAGGCACTGAGGACTTTTATCACATCATTTATAACATTACATGTCATTATTATACCGAATGATCCCTGATCATAATCATACCAAGTCCATCTATGCACGTAAGCCAAAGATGACTTTCATCACAATATAAGCATGAGGATGATGACAATGACATAATAATTCAATAAAAAAAGTTCAAGAATAAATTTTAAAGATTTATAAGTTAATTTATCTGAAAATCAATTACGTCCAAATTGTCAACATGATATTTTTTTTTGGAGTAAAATTCAAGAATGTTCAGAAGAATATTTCCATGAAAAGATACTGGATGAAGTGCAAATATCTAGGATATTATATTAATTTCATGGAGTATAGAAGCCAAAACTTTAACCAACTGAGTATTATAGAATGTATGAAACTGCAAATGGATTTTCGCCCGCCATGCGGTAATCCACGTAGACAGAAAATTTCCACAATTTAATAAAGAATGAATATGAAGGATCATTCACCATGCATGCGGTAATCCACATAGACGGGTTATTTGTGACGCCCCCAAAATAGGTCCACACGACCCATTCTGAGTCGCCAGATATCACTCTATAAAAATCAAATACAAACTTCATTCATATTTGTTGCTGAACTGTGTAAGAGTAGTATGACAATAGATAAGCTGTGAGTTTTAATACAATATTGTCTCGTAGACAGTATCCAAACTTAAATTGTTACAATGCCATAGAAAATACAGTAGCAAATATTTTAAGACCCCAAAGAAGAACGAGAAGATTATTATCATATTCATTCTACTGAGGTTCACTTTTGACACTTTCAAAGTAAGGTTCTCATCACCCTATTGTTGTTCGCCAAAATCAATTATTAAGTGACGTATAAAATATGGCACACATATTAGGTCCTCAATACAATTATTTGTTGCATGTCATGTCGTTTTATAATGTATTGAGAAACTTCGATAGTCTCGGACCATCACATTATTTCACTGTTATCCCCACTCAACCCAGCTACACTCTTATTACCTGAAAGAAATTGTGAAGCAAAGGGTGAGCACAAATAGCCCAGTAAAGAATATCATGACTAAAGATAATTTACATCATCAATAGCCTTCATCAGTAATAAATCAGAGATTTAGAACATATGGTAGATGATAAAACTTTTCAACCATAGTTGCAGCGGAATGATCAATCCATTAGAAGAGCCAAATAGACCATCAGATCTATTATCTTCTCCATATTAAAAGTCCACCAATAATGTTTTACCCCTATAACATCAATCAACAATTTTTGTCCACAATCATATGAATAACTCATAATCATAATTGTGATTCTAAATTCCTCTTCGCACCCAGGACGAAGATAATTTTCATCACCTAACTTCACTTGAAACATCAAAAATCATGGTTATACCAAATCACAATTCCTGCTCATAATCATACTAATAAATTTATCTTTGCACTACGCCCAAAGATATTCATTAACAATTCATCTTTGCACTACAGGCCAAAGACATAGAACTGTATTTTAGAAGAGTCAAGTAGAGCATGGTATCTACTATCTTTTACGAATTAAAAGTGTATAATCAATATTTTATTCGTGAGACTCAACTTAATAAATAATCCACATCATCGAATCATCCCTTGCACTACGGCCAAGGATATTCATGTAATCATCAATGGTCATGATTATCTTTGAATAATCCCTGGTTATAATCATACCAATAAGCGCCCATCAATGCATTACGGGCTAATGAGGACTTTTACCACATCATCTATAACATTACGGGTTATGATTATACTGAATGATCCCTGGTCATAATCATACCAATAAACAGGTCATCTATGCACATAAGCCAAGGATACTCATCAATCAATAGTTCATCTTTGCACGTAAGCCAAAGATATACAACTATAAAATCAATAATCAACAGTCCATCTTTGCACGTAAGCCAAAGATACTCATCAATCAATAGTGCCAAAGATATACAACTGTAAAACCAATAATCAACAGTCCATCTTTGCACGTAAGCCAAAGATGACTTTCATCATAATATAAGCATGATGATGATGACAATGATATAAGCATTAATCAAACGAAATCAAGGATAAATATTAAAGACTTTAAATTTATCCAAATATTATCAATCACTTAATAAACTCATAATCTAATATTATTAATATTATAACAATATTTTAATCACTTCTTAAACTTATAAATAATTTATTTCAATTGTTTACACTTTATCAAATAATGCATTTAATCATTCACAAATGTCATACTTATAAGATTTCATCACCAATGATCAAATCCCTCATCAAAAATATGAATATACACTATATAGGATTCTCAAGCCATAAAATCCTATTTTCCAATTTTGTTACTTCATATAACATATTTAATTTATTTACTAATAACTAGTTCATTTTCATGAAAAATAACAAATCAGTCCCAAAAATATTTCTTTTCTGGGATTTAACGGAATATAGTCCCATATTGAACTTAATATCTTTCTCGAAATTTTTAAAATTCATTTACTATTTTTCATATGGCCAAAACTGTCGAATATTTAGACATTTATCATAAATTATACTTTTGTCCAAATATTTCAAAATTTACCGGGTATACTCCTGTTATATACATGTACTCCCAATAAAAATTTCACCAATTTTGGAGTTAACCACAAGGAGTTATAAGGGTTTACTTTTAAAATAGTCTTTTCCCATAAAATCCATAACTCTTAATCTATACATCCAAAAATCGCCATCTTTGGACACAATATAGAAAACTCGTCAAATTATTATTTCAAAATTTTCCAGAATTTTTGAGGGTCAGAAAAATTATGAAACTACAAATGGATTTTCACCCGCCATGCGGTAATCCACATAGACAGATTATTTCCACAATTTAATAAGGAATGAATACGAAGGATCATTCACCATGCATGTGGTAGTCCACATAGACAAAGTTATTCCAATGAATAATAAAGAATGGAACTGTGTCATGCGTAATCACTTACAGGATAGGATATTCCAACAGAATAATAAAGAATGGAACCAGTCATACGTAATCCAAATGCAGACGGGATATTCCAATAGAATAATAAAGAATGGAATAACAATAGAATTCACTAGGCATGCGATAGTAGACGCAGCATGCATGTTATTCCAATGTAATAATAAAGAATGGAACTGGTCATATGTAATCCGCATGCATGAGGATATTCCAACATAATAATAAAGAATGGAATAACATAAGAATTTCACCATTTATACGGTAGTCCGCATATACAAGTTATTCCAAC
Source organism: Panax ginseng (assembly GCA_020205605.1). Classification (NCBI taxonomy): domain Eukaryota; kingdom Viridiplantae; phylum Streptophyta; class Magnoliopsida; order Apiales; family Araliaceae; genus Panax; species Panax ginseng. Next base: position 46,523,793 of record CM035131.1, read on the forward strand.
AGAATAATAAGGAATGGAATAACAATAGCTCTCTTCATGAATACGAAAGAAATAATACCCTTTACCTCAAAAGAAGACTGGATACTGAAATAGTGAGGTAGCAGACTTCTTTTCGTCTTTCTCTCTATAATATCTCTCTATAATAATTGCTCTAAAGCTTTAGTGAATTGGTGAGAAATGAAAGCAGAATGAGCTTTTATTTATAAGAAAATATAATTTCGATAATTGCACATTTTGGGGCTTGAAATATTACAGTACAATACCTTCAACTTTTATTTCATTTTTAATTTAGTCCTGCAAGTATTATCAAACTTGCATCACCTCTCCTAATAGTAAATAATGTGAATCAATAGTTCAATTATGTGAATCAATAGTTATAATCATGTGAAAATATGAATTACAGTATAGTACCTCCATCTATACCTCCATTTTTAACTTAGTCATGCAAGTATTATCAATCTTGCACCAACTCCCCTAATAGTACAAGAATGTGAATCAATAGTACACCCATGTGAACAAATAGTTATAATCATGTGAATTAATAGCAATTAATTGCTCATTTATTCGATTAATTACCCGATTGGTCAATATAACCTCCAGACATCAATTACTATCGAAATAAATGTCGATTTTCACTAAGACTAACAATCCCAACACAATTGAAATATTTTTCTCAAAAATTTTATTTTTGAGGTTTCAAAGTTTGACTTTTTCTGAAAAAGTCAACCCAGACAAAATTTGTATTTATAGTCTATTTCTATTAATTTCATCTTTCTGGACTCAAATATCACGTCCGCGTCTCCAAATTCAACTCCGAACTCAAATTTAATTTTTAATAACATTCATCATTAATATTATAACTCACAATATTTAACAACCAGGTCGTTCCCAGGAAAGAATGGACTTTTTCGATAAGGATTTCTCCTTATTGGCGCGCAATTAGGTGACCAAACCTCTCCTTGACAGAACTTCTAGACATTGTCAATATTACAAATAATAATATTAATAACTTTGTCATCTCAATTATTAATTTAATAATATATAAATATTATACAGATGGTACTGTGACAATAATTGAATCAATAATATGAGAGATATGATGCAGCAATTATTGTAGCAATAATTGAGTATATCTGAGTGACTTCTCACATAAGCATCAATAATCAATACCGTGTGCTACTATGCAACCACACGTTTTACTGTACTTTTACTACCGGTTATTTTATGACAACTTGGTTACTTTGAAAAATTTTCACATATCACCCTTAACTTTAAACCTTTATCAATTTAACTATTTACCAAAATAAAAAAATTGAATACTTTTATTTCATAAAATTCGGGATCTCACATTATTCCAACAGAATAATAAAGAATGGAATAACAGAAGAATTCACTAGGCATGCGATAGACCGCACAGACAGGTTATTCCCAACAGAATAATAAAGAAAGGAACTGTGTCATGCGTAATCCGCATGCACGAGGATATTCCAATGTAATAATAAAGAATGAAACCAGGTCATGTGTAATCCGCATGCATGGATGTTCCAACAGAATAAAAAAGAATGGAACTAGGTCATGCGTAATCCGCACAGATAGGATGTTCCAATAGAATAATAAAGAATGGAATAACAACAGAATTCACTGCATGCGATAGAGCCTTAGAGATAGGTTATTCCAAAGCAGAATAATAAAGAATGGAATAACAGAAGAATTTCACCATGTATGCGGTACTTCGCATAGACAGGTTATTCCAACATAATAATAAAGAATAGAATAACAACTCTTACGAGTATTGAAAGAAAATAACTCTTTTCATGAATACGAAAGAATAATACCCCTTAACTTAGAAGAAGACTGGATACTGGAATAGTGAGGTAGCAGACTTCTCTTCTTCTTTCTCTCTATAATTTCTCTCTATAATAATTTCTCTCTAGCTTTAGTGAATTGGTGAGAAATGAAGGAAGAATGAGCTTTTATTTATAGGAAAATATAGTTTTGATAATTGCACGTTTTGGGGCTCAAAATATTACAATATAATACCTTCCTCTTTTTTTTCATTTTTAATTTAGTCCTGCAAGTATTATCAAACTTGCAACACCTCCCCTAATAGTAAATAATGTGAATCAATAGTACAATCATGTGAATCAATAGTTATAATCATGTGAAAATACGAATTACAGTATAGTACCTCCATCTATACCTCCTTTTTTAACTTAGTCATGCAAGTATTATCAATCTTGCACCAACTCCCCTAATAGTATAAGAATGTGAATCAATAGTACACACATGTGAACAAATAGTTATAATCATGTGAATTAATAGCAATTAATTGCTCATTCATCCGATTAATTACCCGACTGGTCAGTAAAACTTCTAGACATCAATTAATATCGAAATAAATGTCGATTTCCACTAACACTAATAATTCCAACACAATGGAACTATCAATTTCATCTTTAATCAACACGAACTTATTCATCATTAATATTATAACTCACAATATTTAACAACCAGGTCATTCCCAGGAAGGAGGGGGCTTTCCGATAAGGATTTCTCCTTATTGGCGCGCAATTAGATGACCAAATCTCTCCTTGACAGAACTTCTAGACATTGTAAATATTGTAATTTTATAATATAAATAACTTTGTTGTCTCAATTATTGATTTAATAATATAACATATTATGCAGATGATACTGTGACAATAATCGAATCAATAATATGAGAGATATGATGCGTGAATTATCGTAGTAATAATTGAGTATAACTGAGTGACTTTTCACGTAAGCATCAATAATCAATACCGGTGTGCTACTATGCAACCCGCAGTATTACTATACTTTACTACCGGGTAGTTCAACGGTTTAACGGTAAAACTTCCACCGTTATTTTATAAAAGATAATTACATCGTTTTCTTACTACGACAATACTTTCGTTATAGGGTCCACTTAATGATTGTGTCGTCGTACGAATATTCCTTGTTAAAACGAATATTCCCCGACCAATCGAATATTATATAACCACTTGCTTACTTTGTAAAATTTGTAAATATTACCCACAACTATAACATTATATTATATCCACACCATAATATTAAAAAATATATTTTGAGAGAAACTAATCTTTATTCATAAAAGTTGGGGTCTTACACTATCTATTACATAATATAAGATCAACCTAACAAGCTTAATCTTTCTATGTTTAGTCTTTATACATCTTATTCTTTTGAAGAACTTTACACAACTGTCTTGTTCATGTATAATCAACCTAACATATTTGATCATTTCAATCTAAGTCCTTGTACATATATTCTTATTATCTATTCAAGGACTTTACAGCTTGTTTTAATACAGACATATCTGCACATTCATTCATTTACTTCATCATCTTCATCATCAAATTATACGAATAAAGGAATAACATTCACGTGCATATTCCTAACAGACGTTATAAAATCATACCCTTGTACATACGAGCTTCCACAGGTACGAGTTCAACTCCTACTTCTCCGCGATCTCCTTGAATCTCTGGGTAGATTCCTTCCTTTGATCAATGTTAGCCACCCAAGTGTATGGCCTCTACAGGTGATCTACCAAGGAAGAAGAATATTCAAGAAGAAGAGTGTATTGACTCAAACCCTAGTTTTTCCTATCTCTATAGAAAAGGGAGGCGTACTCTCCAACTTTTGAAATTACGTATATCTGATATCTGATATAAGACTCCTCTTATAAAGATATCAGGAAACCCTATTTAATTAAAATAAGGTATTATTTATTTAATTAAACTCATTTAATTAATTGGGCTCCCTAATCTTATTAGGGATAATTAATTAAACTCCTTTAACTAATTTTGCCTCCTAATCCTATTAGGAATAAATGACAGTACTTATATTAAATTAATTCCTAAACTCTTTTAAAAATTAAAAATAAGAATAATTGTAATAATATTAATAAGACTTTTCTGATTAATTTATATTTAATATTTCCAAAATATTAAATAATAAATATTAAGTTATTTAATTTATTCTATCACCATAGATTAAATTAAATATACTTAACATATTATTATGATTATGCCATTAACTTCTTAAATAATTATTCTTACTTTTATGGTGTGACCCTTTAGGTTCTCCATATTAAATCAGTTGTGAATAAATCAATTAGAACAATTCTAATCTTATTTAAATAAATAAATTAAACTATTATTTATTTAAATAAATAATATTTATTCTACAATATGGATAAGCCTCCCTAGCGATTAACGTTTTTTTAGATAATATAGATTTCAACATTAATCATAAAAGAACCTTTGAGTAAATAGTTACCGTATAATTTGATCCTTCCACCATACAATGTCCCAATTAAATATAAGACATGTAATTACTGTCAAGTCTTATTTTATTTAATTATATGTATTTCGATTCCTAAATGCACAACTCCTAATGAATGCAAATTAGAAACTACTTTCTAATTTTATTCCACCTTGGCCAAGGATTTATGGGTAGTCATTTATCGAATCACATATGACATTTCTCTTCTTTTACTAGAAGTGGTAGATTCTTTATTTATCATTCATTATCTCCATATATAACTTATTACACCCAAGCATACACTTTGATATACTTTAAGAGTCTTAAGGAATAAGTCAAAATGTAATTCATTATATATAAGATACTATGATGATCTCAAGTCTAAGGATCATTTGTACTACTATCACTACAGAAATTCCTATTGACAGACAAGTAAAATTCCATTAGGTATTCCTTAGCGAGTCACGTTCAGTGAACTTATTCTCTAATAATCACCTACACACTCGCTTTAGTGTCTCCACACAAATAATCATGAGATCAATCATCCTCATTTAATGAGCAAGCAACATATGTACCAATCAATCTAGATTCACTAATCCACTTTTTAGTAATCCATTGATTGAGAACATTTTAGTTTTAAGCTATCTAAGAATTTAGATCATATTAGCATGATCTCATCATGATTCTAAAAGCATTGCTTAAAACTATGAGTTTATCACATGTTATTAAAACATCACCATGTAAATAAATAAATGCCTTTAATAAATAATTCTTTTATTAATAAATAAATAAGATTGATACAAAGTACACTACTACAAAACAGTAAATAGATAACCCGGAAAAAACGTTGTAGTTTCAATCAGAAAAACGTCGTGGTTAAGAGTGTCATCTATTTGACACCCTTACACAACGTTTTTAAAACGTTGTAGTTAGACACATTATACAACGTTTTTTAAGAAAAAAACATTGTAGATTTATTTTCCATAAATTAACAGATGCTTGAAAACGTTGTAGAAGGTATGATTCCACAACGTTTTCTGGCTAAAAACGTTGTAGAAAACACTGAAACATTGACTACTACACATTATGTTGTACAAATATACAACATTTTTAAAATATTGTAGACTAAAAAAAAGAAAAAAAAGGTTGTGATTCACCTACATTACCAATGCATCTGCAATATGCTAATGCCATGATATATAGCTAAAAGGTCTAAATTATCATTTAAATTTAAAGCCAAAATGTATCAACTATTCAAAATACATCCCAATAATACCAATCGTTTACAGTTTTAAATTACTACATCCACAAAATATATACCAAACTATCCATATATTCATCTCAAATTCACTTTTCAATATAAATTATTACTACTATATTGAATTGTGAATTTGATTACATCCACAAAATAAACTAAACTATCCATAAAATTAAGCTACTACCTAAGCATGCATAAAATTGTTGCTCGATAGAATAAGAATCTCCATATGAACCATCCTCTTGTTGCTCGACTCTGACTTCGTCAATGTCCATCGGTATGAGAATACTTTTAGTAGCTTCTGCTGCACTTCTCCTCATTTCTTTCAAGTGGTTGATAACTTGAGCAAGTAAGGAGGCTTTATCCATCTGTATATCCAAAAAACTCAACTACGTTGGAAAACAGAATTTAACTTCACAAATTTTCTTCTCCAAAACAAAATATGGACCATTCAGCAGCCAAGGACAAATACCATTAGAAACTCTGGAGTCTACTATAATACGTACAGACTTCAATAATACACACAAGACCAACAGTTAAAAGGCATACCACAGGGAGGGAATCAATGAAGTTGTTGTAGATTATATCAAGAGGGTGTGTATTGCAATCAGCTGGTATACAGATCGCTGCAAAATCATAAAATATACGAATCTTCCACTCTCTTTCTCATTCATTTTTCTCCGTTGCTTTAATTTTCAACAAAACACCAAGGTGAAGTAATGAAAATGAATGAAGGTTGGTTACCAATGTTTCGTTCACGTTCAATAGGAAAGAGAATTGTTTCGACTGTTTCATGAAAGAAAGAATATTAGTCAATAGAAACTACACACCTTTGGCCAAACACAGATCTTTGTAAATTAATACTCACAACTAGGTGGGCCACTGATCATTCTATTTCAAACTTATGGGTCTAGATATGAAATGAAGATCAAAGCCTAAAATGTTTAACATAATTCCAAGCTCTTATGGACAGTGCTTTAACTGTAGCAACATGAAAATACCAAAAGTTGAGATATTTTAAATTCATTGAACAGTAACACATTAGCTTACATCGACATGGGTAAGCCAGTAGCAGTTAGATTTGCATCAACCTTGATGCTGTTAGCGCTAGACGCAATTGGTTTAAAGTTAAATCTTACACGTTGGACAAGCAATTTTTAAGAATGAGACTGAAATTGACTGTAAATATTAAGGGAGTATATGATAATTTGAAGCCACACCAGAACAATGAAATGAGCCGGAATGATAGCCTCATCCTCAGTGATAATATGGACATCTGCTGCATATGCTTCTTTGAAGAGCTTGTCCCATGTGTGCTTTGTTTCCTTTGGGACAGAAGTTAGACCACACCTCCCTGAAGTCTTCGAGGATAACACTACTTTGACATACACGACTCTGACATACATGATTGCCAGTAACTTCTTGCAAAGCTAAACTATCTTCCAAAAGCTCTTCCTCTAATTATAAATTAAAAGATCCAGTAAAAGATTGATTGGTTGTAGATGGCGATGGAGAATAAAGATCCGGTGAAGCCATCAACTACAATGTATATGATCAACAATAAAGTTCGTGGGATACCCTGCAAAAATAGTAGAATAAGATCATAAATAAGATACAGAAAATTAAACACCCACTAGAATAATGCAAACATGAATATTTCCTTTTTCATCAGAGGTTCAATATGTCCTTTAGAAGATGGAAGGAAGAGAGCAACCACTGCTACAGGTACAATATCTCCTTTTTCATCTGTAAGTGAGACTTACATTTCAGAAGGCATATTGAGCTGCTTAAATAGTTCAAAATTATCTTTAAAAACATACAATAAGCAATATTAACAAACACTAAGTTTAAATCCACAAATAACTTTCATAGTTTTATAACCAACCAATCATTTTGTCGTAAACTATAAACATTCAAAAGCTATTAAAGTGTATCATAGTCATATCATTCGGTCTAGTGATAGCCTGTTGAAAATAACTCAAAACAAGAAATTGAAAACTATGGAGACAATAGAAATAACCAAAAAAAAAACTCAAAATACTATGGGCAATCATAACTGCATTCAAGAAAGAGCTTACCTCGAATATTAGACTCAAATCCACAACTAGTCAAATGCTTTGCGAGTTCAACTCCTAAATTTTTTTGCCAGTTTGATACAACTTTAGCCTCAGATACAGGCCATACCACTGTTGTCTCAGTTGTAAGATCGACATTGGCAGGTGAAATTTGTGGCTGTGCAACGGATATATGTGCATTATGTCAGTTAATACATATTAGTATATTATGAGTCAAAAATCTTACAACAAAACTCCTAATGAAATAATAAAAACCTGTGCAGCTTATGATAATAACATTATCAAAATATTATAACATACTGAATGCTAATAGTATCATTATATTTCAAAACCTAGAAAGTTTTTAACTAAGTAAATTAGTCTACTTCAACTACATTACACAAGATAGAAAAGTATCTGTATTCCTGTTTTGAGAACGACCAGAAGTAGATCTGTTGTGTGAAATACTCATTTGACATTTCAATTTTCAAATTACAGAACTTTCCTGCTATTCTGTCAAATTTTTCTCTCAGGAAACAAATGGAAAATAATAAATATGCAATGTCATATGTAAAATACTCACTTGAGTTTCTTAAATTCTCTTCACACTCACTACACATCCCCCACATGACATCCCCTGAAAGGCAGAGATCAGAAATTGTTAGAGAAAGGCCATACTAATAAATTAAATTAAACACCAAATTTGATACATATACATATCATATCTGGAGAGATTTGCTTACCCTAACATCCCCTTAACTTAAAATTCCAAATGGACTGACTGAGAAACTACCTACAGCAGGCGCTGCAAGTCTAGATGCATTTTTGGGAACCTTCTATTATCTAGCATTTGTTTCTTCAAAGAAAACCCTCTTGAAATGCAATGGAAAATGACAGATTTGAAACAACCTATGAAATAGTAATAGTAAACAAAATCACAGGTTCTCCAGTTTCTGGCTTTAGGTTTCTCCTTTGTCTTATGATTTGTGGATCCTCTTCAGCATAATCCCCTTCATAATCTCCTATAGCACCAGTACCATAAAAGGGGTAGTACAAGACTTGAACCCAAAGGGCACATCTCTCAAATTGAGAGACACCCAAAGTCACACTGCACAGCACCGGATCCTGCAAACAAGCATATTAAAGTGAACTACATATCCACCTATGGAGTAGATATCAATGTTAATCCACGTCTTATCCACAATTGTCTTTTATTACTGCAGATTTACTCCTTTAAATGTGAATGAAATCAACTATCAACTGTCACTTAATTCTCAAGGTAATATTCTGAGCTCAAAGAAATCAAGAAATATAAAATCCATGAATAACCTCAGAAACCAACTCAAAGTGTATTTCTGGAAATCAGAAGACAACTTTTCACTTAAAGCATACCAATTAAGCATTACAAGTGAGTGGCATTTTACAATGTTGTGTAAAGAAGAGAGTAATTAAAGTTAACAATACAGATAATAATAAAACAGAGATGCATGGACACAAATTTGAATTGATAGCATAAGTGATTTTCAGAATGACCTGTGAATTGAGATTACGCAACTGCCGAACAGCTTGAGGAGATCCATCCATGAAAACCAACGAACCAGATAGCCCTACTCTAATATCCACCCGGTTAAGTTCAATTTCAGTCAAATTTAATACCTGAAATCTGATGGTCAGCAAGTGGAATTTTTACAAAAAATATACAAAAGATTAGCAATTAATTTAAAATTCCCTTACAAAAGATCTTAAGCAACGGTATAAGGGTTGCTGCAAAATCAAAGAGTAACCGATGATGAAGAAGAAGAAGAAGAGAGAAAAGACGAGAGAGAAAACGATAGGCAAAAGATTCCATGATATAGTACCGGTAAGTATAAGGGTTGCAGCGGTATCTCCTCCTCCGACCGAATGGACCGAACTGCCTTGAGAGCATCTAAGGTCCATCAGAGCGGAGTCCAAACAATTGGATGTCCAGAAAAAGAGTTCGCATGCCACGTAGAAGTAGAACAGGGCTAGGGTTTGAGAATTGGAGCTCTATCATCTCCACCTTCCACTTCAACCCTCTGTAACAAAATTATTTCTAAATGCATTTTGTGACAGTCGGTCGGTGGAGCACACATTAATTACATTTGAAGCAAAACCAGCTTCCAAAGACCAGATTTCAACTGTCAAAACCCCTAAAGCCAGTATAATCATCAAGATCTGAGACCTCCAAATCCGAAGCCCCAAGGATTTCAACTAGCAAAACCCCTAAAATCAGTAGAATGAGGAGCCTCTCTCTCTAACTTTCGCTACTTGGAACCCTCTAGGATGCAGTCCCAGTCACCGAGTCACGTTTTTTTTAATTTTAAGTTTTAGCTTGAACGCGTTTTTGCTCCGTGTTTTTTAACTACATAACATTTTTTTCAAAAAAATTCCCTTTTAAATAGATAACATTTTTTCATATATATATATAACGTTTTATTAAAAAACGTTGTGAAAAAAAATACCACAATATTTTTTTATAAAAACGTTGTGGTTCAAGTGTTGTCTATTTACTACTTTATACTAGTGGTATATGCTTTATCATCATACATGATTGGCTTGTATGCATACTACTTTCAATAAGGTAATAATTTTATACTGAGCTCAAATACAAATAGCCAAAGGCTAACAAAATACGTCAATACCATGATGTATACAAATCAAAACGAATAGTACGCACGACACATACGTCACTACTCCGCCAAACAAATCAAATCGAATCAAATACTGGGTCGACCCATACGTATCCTGAACAAATATATCAAATGGCCAAAGCTCATACCTAGAGCAACACACAAAATAAAAGGATATGCCGTGGACTGATCACACCGCCACGGAAGGTGTCATGCCCTTGTGTCAAGAGGACGTGCCTGTGGTACCCCCACAGCTAGTGGTTAGCTCAAGTATACCATAAGGAACAAACTACAAAATGTAAGTCAAAAGGGATTCAAATCACAAGGCTTACATGACCATTTTCAAATGATATCGGATTATCAAATACGAACATTTTTAAATATTCACAAGATATCAACGATCAAAGCAACTCCCGAATGTGAACGCAAAAAATACAAAAAATGATACAAGCGAATAAAGTATCAAAAACATATTGACATGATTAACTAGTTCAAAGAATACAAATATAAGTTCTAATATCAACACCAAAACGAAACTATCACAACAAATTTGACAACAAAAAATAATCTTGAGAGACAATACTAAATTTATAAACGAGTAACAAAATGAATAAATTAAAATTAAAAAAGTCCCGTTGAAAAAATACGGAATTCGTACCTGAAGTAGATAAAATAATGCCCAAAATATATTCTAAATATAACCCCCTAGCCTCTTTCAATCCGGTCTAGTCACAAAAATAATATATACGTATCAGTTAAGTATAATTATACATATTATTATTTAATATTTATATCCAGAATCCAACCTCAATAATATTATATTAGATTAATTTATAATGATTTTTTTTTTTTTATAACCGAAATACCCAATACATGGGCTGAATACTACCAAAATTTTCACCTAATATTTGGTTCATAGCATTAGTAATATACAAATAGAAAAGTACATAACTCATTCTGTAACTTAATAAAACAACTCAATAAAATATCTTTGCTTCTTTATATTAGTTTTGTAAACATACTAATTTACCATCTTCAATTACTACAGGAACCATAACTTATAATTCAAATAAAATAATAATTTATTCTTTTAATTGCCCCTGAAATTATCGAAAGTGGCCCATATTTGGACATTTTAAAACTAACAGTTCATACTCATGTGTGTATATACCAAACATGAAATAGTTTAATCATATATATATATATATATATATATATGTGTTATCAATACAATGATTACTATTCTTCCCTAATAGTTTTAATAACAAAACATGGGCAGAGACTATAAGAGTGTATTCAATTAAGATTTTTAAAGATTTTAAAAGTTTGATTGTATTTAATCAAGACAATTAAAGAATTTATAAAAGTTTAGTAGTATTCAATTACAATTTTTTTAATATCTTTAAAAGTTAGGTAGTATTGAATTAAGATTTTTACAAAGTCTATAAAAGTATATTTATAAGACCCCAACTTATTATAAATGAAATTAAATTTCTTCTATTTATTATTTTGAAATAGTAAGAGTTGATTTGATTAATGTGGTTAGTTATGGGTAAAATACGCAAATATTTCAAATAAGCAAGTGGTTATAAAATATTCATTCTTGTCGGGGAATTTCCGTTTGGTCGTGAAATATTCTTACTGTCGGGGAATATTCGTACGACAGCGCAACCTTATGTGGGCCCTATAACGAAAAGCGATTGGATAAAAAAAACGACAAATATAAGTTGTTTATAAATAACGGCATAGTTATTCTGCTAATTATCTTGTTGAAATACTCATTGGTTAAAACACAATAGCATATTTGCAGTATTGCAAAAGCAATTATTGATTCTTACGTAAGAAGGCGCTACTCAATAATTGTTACAGTAATTACTGTTCAATATTTTATTTTATTGATTCAATAATTGCTACGTTGATATTTTATATTATTATTGTTTCAATAATTGTCATTACACAGTAATTTCCTTTATCGAATTAATAATTCATATTATTTGAATAATATTATTAGATAATATTATTGGCAATGTCTAGAAAGTTCTGTCTAAGGAGAGGTTTGGTCACCTAATTGTGTGCCAGTAAGGAGAAATCCTTATTGGAAAGCCCCTCTTTCCTGGGAATGGCCTGGTTGTCAGTATTGTGATTATGTAATATTATTTATGGATAATTAATTATTGATTTACATGATAAGAAAAATATTCATTTTATGTGGATATAGATGGAGAAAATTTTTAATGTGACAATTGTTGAAAATTGATATTTTATCTTTTTTAATAAAATAATTTATTTAAATATATTATTATATTTTAATAATATAATAATGGTGATATTTTTACAATGAATGTGGGATATATGAATAAATGAGGAGGAAGAGTATTTTTGTAACTAAAAATATTTAAAACATGTTTTTCATGTTTGTGGACCCCAATTCTTGACTGAAATTTGATTATAGCTTGTAAAATCGTCCGTATATGGATTTCGGTCAGTTTCTGCTTGGAATTTGGAAAAACTTAAAACTACAAAGTTGTAGAGAATTGAATTTCCTATGTAGTGGACATAAGATTTGAATTTTTCTGATAAAATGGCTATTTATTATGAATTATTGAAGTTTTGGTATATTGGGTCTAAATTGATTTTTTTGAGTTTTAAATATTTTTGGTTAGAAAAATATTTTTGTCATTATTGTGGGCCTCATTGGTGGCTGAATTCAAATGGTCTTGAGGTGGGCATGAATTTTGTTTATAAATATATTATTTTATTAAATTTTCTGCGTGTTCTAAGCATTTTTCTATAAATAGGGTGCTTAGGTTATAATTGAAAATCACACCAGAAACTAAAGATTTTTCTCTCTATATTATCGAGCGTATTCTTGTGAGTATTTTGATACTTTTAGTGTTGCTATACGGTGCAAGTTCCTTAAGTACTATATCCAATATTTCAGTCAGAAGTACTGTCTTTTTGGAGGTAAGGGATATTATTTTTTTATAAATGATATTATTTCCTTCAATATCATTATGCCGGAATATTGGTAAGATTTTTCTTGTGAAATTCTTGTCTTTTGGTGTCGGGGTTCTTATTCACGATATCAAGACTATTCACGAATATCAAGACTATTCACGAGAAAAATTAAATTTTGTATTTTATCCAAAATATCTATTATGGATACTAGCTTTGATTATATCCATGTTTTGATCATTCTTGAATTTTACTTCACTATGGTTATTTATGAAGTATTTTTGAACTTGGACTATTTAAAGTACGAATCCTTATTATTTGTTCTTTTGTTTTCTTTGGATTCGCTTTTCTTTAAAATATTTTCATCATCCTCGATCCTAAATGATGATAATCTTGAATATCTTTGGCTGTAGTGCAAAAGATGGTTGATTTTCTTATGAATATCTTTGGTCCGTAGTGCAAAAGATGTACGTGTGTTGAGATAAACATAATTAATGTTGATGAATATCTTTGGCTGTAGTGCAAAGATGAATATTTGATTCAAGATGTATATTGATTGATGTTATAGGGATAAAATATTGATGATAAACTTTTAAATTCATAGAAGAAAGTAGATTTCATTCTCTACGTAATTCTTCTAATGAATTATTATTTCCGCTGCGAATATTGATTTAAAACTTGTTGTCTATTGTATTCTATCAGATATTTCCCTGTTGAAGACTAACGATAATTTGTTCTATGTTATCTTAGTCATAATATTCTTCACCTCAGGCTAGTTGAGCTCACCCTTTTCCTTTTTGTTCCATTTTTCTTCTCGGGAGGCAAAAAAATGCGAAAGTACTTAATCGGGGTATAGAATAAAGGTTCTAGAAAGTCGTTTTAGTAGTCCTCACTATTTTATAAAATAGTGTATCAATAATTATAATGAGGACTTATTTGACTGTTGATATTGTCTATAAGACAATATTTGTTTTTAAACTCACAGTTTATGTGTTGTCGTATTTTGCACGACAATTGTATTAATAAAGTTGTAGTTGTTTCTGTACCATGTATTTGGCGACTCAGAATGAGTGTTGTATACCTATTTTAGGGGCATCACAATTGGTATCAGAGCTTAGGGATATGATCTCTGGCGGAGATCGAGGAATAAAAAGGGGAGAGACGAGTAAATCCTTCGCTAGTGTGTCCTACCTAAGCTTATTTGTTGGTTGGTCAGAATATAGGGATATTATGTGATATGTTAATTTCTTTAATTAACCCTTGTTTTATGGCAGTATTTGAGAATGACAACTGAGAATGTTAACAGTGGAGTAAATGAGACCGTGGAGACGCATGTACTCACAAATGAGGAGAACGTGCAACAGGCCGACAATGTTCCTCCTATAAACAATACCACTGATCAGACAATGAACGTTGGGATGTTTAGAAGCTTTTTGCAGTTCATGCAAAATAAGACGAGGGAGATTCGTGTACAAAATACAAGTGGAAATGATATAACGCTTACGGTTTATCACAAACCAAGCGGTTCAAAGAGTTGGGACCACGCAGTGCGGGGAAAACCGGATCCGATTAAAAAGTAAACGTGGGTCAAGTAAATTACCATGATATTCGATGTCTTGGGATGAACGGAGGAACAGAAGGTTCCATTTGCCACCTTTATGTTCCGTAATGAGGCAGATTATTGGTGGAAATCTGTGAAGCGTACCCATCTAGCCGCACTCAGCATGTCTTGGGAGACATTTCAGAAACTGTTCAATGACAAGTACTTTCCTGAAAGTATTCGTCATATGAAGGAAGTGGAGTTTATTAGACTAGAACAAAACAACATGATGGTGTCCCAGAACGAGGCAAAGTTTGCAGAGTTATCCAAGTTTGCACCTCATTTGGTGGAGAATGAGGAACGTATAACGCGGATGTTTCTGAGAGGTTTGAAACCCAGCATACGTCAATATCTCATTTCTCATAAATTTTCTCTCTATTCAAATGTTGTCAACAGGGCTCAATCATTAGAGCGAGATAATGAGTGCGTTCAACTGAGGGACCACAACCAGGGTCATACCGGTGACAGCAGTCATCGGAACAACAATAACCAGCGGGGAAAGAAAAATGCGGACAAGAGCGGCAACCACTCTGGTGGTAATCATGGCCATGAAGATAGAAGAAGCGAGTCAGGGGGGATTTTAAAAAGAGGAGATTCAACAATGACAATGCAAAGACGTCAGCACCAGCAGCAACTTGTTCTAAGGGAGGAGAATGACCACCGGTCGTATGCTATAAATGTGGAAAAGAGGGACATATCAGCCCAAACTCCCACAACAGTTCAAGGTATGTTATAATTGTTGAAAGGAAGGACATATCGCTCGAGATTGTACTATAGCGAAACCAAGTCTAGCGGGGATGGTAACTCAAAAGGCTGTCCCAGAAAAGTCAAAGTCAACAGTTCCTGGAAGAGTGTTTGTCGTGACTGGTCAAAATGCGAGGAACCCAAACGAGGTGATCACGGGTAAGCTAATCATAAATTCTTACGAAGTTTATACCTTACTAGATACCGGTGCTACCCATTCATTTATCTCTCTTGCTTGTGCTCAACGATTAAACTTGACTCCGGAGAAATTAGACTTTGATTTATCTGTGGAGACTTCGTTAGGAGAAACTTTCATCGCATCCACTGTTTATAAATCTTGTTTGATCCAAGTTGGCACCATCACATTACCTGTTGACCTTATCTCTTTAAAGATACTTGTTTTTGATGTGATTTTAGGGATTGATTGGTTAACTACTCATCATGCCAAAATTGATTGTTTTCGTAAGGTTGTTAGTTTTCATATTCCTAACCAATTTGTTGTGCAAATTTAAGCAACTAAACCACTAAAATCAATCACTGTCATATCAAGTCATAAAGCTAGTCGTTTATTGAAAAATGGATGTCAAGCTTTCTTAGCCCATGTTATGGATTTGAATAAAGACACGTCGGATTTGAATAATATTTATGTTGTTAGTAAATTTTCTGACGTATTTCCTGAAGAACTTCCCGGTCTACCCCCAGAACGTGAAGTTGAATTCTTTATTGATCTTGAACCTGGTACAAAGCCCATTTCTAAAACCCCATATCGAATGGCTCCTATTGAACTTCAGGAGTTAACGGTCCAATTATAGAAGTTGTTGGACATCGGTTTCATTCGTCCTAGTACATCTCCTTGGGGTGCTCATATTTTATTTTTAAAGAAGAAATACGGGAGTATTCGACTTTGTATTGACTATCGAGAATTGAACCATGTTACCATCAAGAATAGGTATCCGTTACCTCGCATTGATGACCTATTTGACCAGTTGAAAGGAGCACAATTATTTTTAAAGATCGATCTTTGTTCTGGATATCATCAGCTGAAGATTAGAACTGAGGATATTTCAAAGTCTGCCTTCAGAACTCAGTACGGGCATTATAAATTCTTAGTCATGTCTTTTGGATTGACTAATGCTCCTGCGGCTTTCATGGATATGACGAACCGAGTATGCAAGGAATATTTGGATCAGTTCGTTGTTGTCTTTATTGATGACATCCTCATATATTCCAAAAGTCATGAAGATCATGAGCACCATTTGAAGCTGGTACTCCAAAGGCTTCGTGAAAACAAGATGTTTGCCAAGTTGAAGAAATGCGAGTTTTGGCTTGAGGAAGTAGCATTCCTTGGGCACGTAGTGTCAAAACATGGAGTATCTATTAACCCGACGAAGATTGAAGCAATACAAAGTTGGGAGCAACCGAAGACGGTGACCAAAGTACGTAGCTTTTTGGGCTTAGCTGGTTATTATTGGAGATTCGTGGAAGGGTTTTCTCTAATCGCTACTTCGTTAACTCAGTTGACTCAGAAAGATACAAAATTCGTATGGAGCGAGGAATGCAAAAAGAGTTTTCAAGAGCTTAAGAGGAGACTCATTTCGGCACCGACAACTTAAACAATATGAGAGGAATTATCCTACTCATGATCTAGAGTTGGCGGCAGTCGTTTTCGCGCTAAAGATCTGGAGGCCCTATCTATATGGGGAAAAAGTGGAGATATATTCAGATAATAAAAGCCTCAAATATTTCTTCACTCAAAAGGAACTCAACATGCGACAACGACGTTGGCTCGAGCTGTTGAAAGACTATGACCACACCATTCAATACCATCCTGGAAAAGTGAACGTGGTAGCTGACGCGTTGAGTAGAAGATCATATGCGGGAACGAGTGTGATGTTATCAATGCAAAGGCCCATTTTGTGTGATTTACAAAAAATGAAGATAAAATTCAAGACTCCGAGGACCCATGCGATGATGTCAAGTATACGCAGAGAACCAGCTTTAATCAATAAAGTTAAAGTTGCTCAAGCCACAGACTCGGAGCTGATGCATATGAAGAAGAAAGTACAAGAAGGTGCCATCCCAGAAGCAAGAATCGATGAAGAAGGAATACTTCGAGTCAACTCCAGATTTTATGTTCCTAACAACTCTGATTTGAAGTACAAGATTATGATGGAGGCACACAATACCCCATTTGTAATCCATCCTGGAAGTACCAAAATGTATCGTGATCTTCGATATACATTTTGGTGGAATAATATGAAGAGAGAGATTGTGAAGTTTATCTCGAAGTGTTTAACTTGTCAACGTGTAAAGGCGGAGCATCAAGTGCGTAAGGGTCCATTGCAACCACTTGAGATTCCGAAATGGAAGGGGGAACACATTACCATGGATTTCGTTATGGGTCTTCCCACGGTTTCTCAAGGCATAAATGCTATTTGGGTTATTGTTGATAGATTAACCAAGTCTGCTCATTTCTTGCCGATACGGGAGACTTATCCCCTTGAACGTCTTGCTCGTATGTATGTAAATGAGATTGTGAGATATTATGGCAAGCCAGTATCCATAGTTTCGGATTGTGACCCAAGATTCACTTCAAGATTTTGGGTTAGCTTGCAAAAAGCTATGGGCACGGATTTACGATTCAGTTCGGCATACCATCCTCAAACGGACGGATAATCAAAGAGGACTATTCAAACTTTTGAAGATCTATTAAGACTCTGTGTCCTAGACTTCAAAGGTAGTTGGGATAAGTATTTACCATTGGTGGAATTCTCCTACAACAATAGTTATCAGAAAAGTATAGGTGTGGCTCCATTCGAAGCATTATATGGATGAAAGTGTCGCTCTCTAGTATATTGGGATGAGGTGGGTGAAGCAACATTGTTGGGACCAGAGTTGGTACGTATTACTACAGAAAAGATTCAAATGATTCGACAACGTATACAAACATCACAGGATCGACAAAAGAGTTATATGTAACAATTTTTGAAAATTGATATTTTATCTTTTTTGATAAAATAATTTATTTAAATATATTATTATATTTTAATAATATAATAATGGTGATATTTTTACAATGAATGTGGGATATATGAATAAATGAGGAGGAAGAGTATTTCTGTAACTAAAAATATTTAAAACATGTTTTTCATGTTTGTGGACCCATTTCTTGGATTGAAATTTTTGGTTATAGCACAAAATCGTCAGTATGTGGATTTGATTGGGTTTACGCTTGTAATTTGAAAAAACTTAAAACTACAAGGTTGTAGAAAATTGAATTTCCTATGGAATGAACATAAGATTTGAATTTTTCTGATAAAAGGGCTATTTATTATGAATTATTGAAGTTCCGGTATATTGGGTCTAAATTGATTTTTTTGAGTTTTAAATATTTTTGGTTAGAAAAATGTTTTTGTCATTATTGTGGGCCTCATTGGTGGCTGAATTCAGATGGTCTTGAGGTGGGCGTGAATTTTGTTTATAAATATAATATTTTATTAATTTTTCTGCTTTGGTGTTCTAAGCATTTTCCTATAAATAGGGTACTTAGGTTAGAATTGAAAATCACATCAGAAACTAAAGATTTCTCTTTCTATATTATCGAGCATATTCTTGTGAGTATTTTGATACTTTGAGTGTTGCTATACGGTGCAAGTTCCTTAAGCACTATATCTAGTATTCCAGTCAGAAGTACTGTCTTTTTGGAGGTAAGGGATATTTTTTTTATAAATGATATTATTTCCTTCAATATCATCATTCCAGAATATTGGTAAGATTTTTCTTGTGAAATTCTTGTCTTTTAGTGTCGGGGTTACTATTCACGTATACGGCATTATTCACGTATACGATATTATTCATAAATACAGCACTATTTACAGAAAAATTAAATTTTTTTTGTCCAAAATATCTATTATGGATACTAGCTTTGATTGTATCCATGTTTTGATCATTCTTGAATTTTACTTCACTATGGTTATTTATGAAGTATTTTTGAACTTGGACTGTTTAAAGTATGAATCCTTATTATCTGTTCTTTTGTTTCACTGGATTCGTTTTCTCTTAAGTATTTTTCATCATCCTCAGTCCTAAATGATGATAATACTGAATATTTTTGGCCTGTAATGCAAAGATGGTTGATTTTCTTATGAATATCTTTGGCCCGTAGTGCAAATATGTACATGTGTTGAGATGAACATGACCAACTGATGAATATATTTGGCCTGCAGTGCAAAGATGAATATTTGATTCAAGATGTATATTGATTGATGTTACAGGGATAAAATATTGATGATAAACTTTTAAATTCATAGAAGAAAGTAGATTTCATTCTCTACATAACTCTTCTAATGAATTATTATTTCCGCTGCGAATATTGATTTAAAACATGTTGTCAATTGTATTCTATCAGATTTTTCCCTGTTGAGGACTAACGATAATTTGTTCTATGTTATCTTAGTCATAATATTCTTCACTGGGCTAGTTGAGCTCACCATTTTCCTTGTTGTTCCATTTTTCTTCTCAGGAGGTGAGAATTTAGCGAGTACTAGTCGGGGTATGGAATGAAGGTTCTAGAAAGTCGTTTTAGTAGTCCTCACTATTTTGTAAAATAGTGTATCAATAATTGTAATGAGGACTTATTTGAGTGTTGCTATTGTCTAGAAGACAATATTTATTTTTAAACTCATAGTTTATGTGTTGTCATATTTTGCTTGACAATTGTATTAATAAAGTTGTAGTTGTTTCTGTACCATGTATTTGGCGACTCAGAATGAGTGTTGTATACCTATTTTGGGGGCGTCACAATTTTGGTATTCAAAAAGTCATAGATTTTTTAGATTTCCATCAAATGGTTGAGTTTGACAGACTTTAGAAGAAGAATTATAACTATCAACCCATATACAAAGTCTGACCTCATCTCTAAAGACTTCTAAAGACTTCCAAATATTAAACACAAAGGTGGAAGTTCGGATCGTCAGTAAAGAGGGAGCCCAAAAATTCGCGGTGTAATACCCAAAAAAAATAATAATAAAGAAATAAAACAAAATAAATAAATAATATTTAAATTTATATTTTAAATAATTTAATTGAAATTTGTTTAATAAAGGTTAGATAAAATCATGAAACTCTTAGATCAATTGTGAAGATTATATATGTATATATATTTAAAGTTTTTGTCTTATTATTAATTATGCATGATTTGATAAAAGGAGGGTATATATATATATATATATATATATATATATATGGTAATAAAACAATCAATATGGTATTGAACCACACGCTCAGACAAGAATGTGAATTTCGTTTTTTGCGAAAGAAAAAAAATGAAATCATGTAGCCAATAATTAAATGATCAGAAGCCATGTAATAAATATATTATAATATATATGTATTCTAATGCTTAGATAAAATAATATTGTCGAACTTAAAATTTTTGTATAATATATTTTTTGAAAGTTATTATCATAAGCGGTGAATTATTATTTATAATATATGCACTAAAAAATATAATAAATAATTTAACTGTGTAGTAAAATTTTAATCTTAAATCTAATAATCTTTCAATTTTATATATTAGAAGTATAAAAAAGTTTATCACAGTCTTAATAAAAAATTTATAAAAGTCTGTTACTTATTTCATGGAGTCTATAAAAGTCATTTTAAAAAAATCTTAAAAGTCTTTAAAAGTCATTAAAATCCACAAATTCTATAAAAATTTGTTACTTTAAAAAAATCTTTAAAAATCTTAATTGAATACACTGTAAGACCCAAACTTTTATGAATAAAGATGAATTTTCTATAAATATCATTTTTGATTATTATGGAGTGAATTTAATATAATGTTATAGTTGTGGGTAATATTTATAAATTTTACAAAGTACGCAAGTTGTTATATTATATTCGATTGGTCAGGGAATATTCATTTTAACAGGGAATATTCGTACGACGGCACAATCATTTGTGGGCCCCATAACAAAATAACTGTCGGATGAAGAAAATGACAAGTTTGAGTTTTATAAATAACTGCAGTAGTTATTACTGAATTAATCTTGTTGAAATAACCGGCGGTTAAAATACGTGAATCTAGCGTTGTTTGCACGATATTTTGAATTATTGATTCTTACGTAAGAAGGCACTACTCAATAATTGTTATAGTAATTACTGTTCAATATTTTATTTTATTGATTCAATAATTGCCGCGTTGATATTTTATATAATTGTCACTGCACAATATTTCCCATTATCAGATCAATAATTCATATTATTTGAATAATATTATTAGATAGCATTATTGACAATGTCTAGAAAGTTCTATCAAGGAGAGCTTTGATCACCTAATTGCGCGCCAATAAGGAGAAATTCTTATTGGAAAGCCCCCTCTTTCCTGAGAACGGCCTGGTTGTCATTATTGTGATTCTGTAATATTATTTGTGAATAATTAATTACTGATTTATCTGATAAGGAAATATTTATTTTATGTGGACATAAATGATGGATAAAAAAATATTTATTTTACGTTATAAATGAAGAAATTAATATTGAGGTGTTTTATCAGTATTTTATCAGATTGGAGGTATTAAAAAATTAAATCGGTGTTCTTAAAACTCTATTGCGTGAGTTATAATTTTAATCCGTCCGTTGGATCGTTGTGATTTTTGTATATGTTATACATATATAAGTGGAGTATATATCCACAAATTTTGAACCATTAAAAATTAACGTATGATTTGTTATGAATTTTTAGAGGTGTTGAAAATTATCCGTTTATGGAATTCGGATATTATCTGTTTAGAATTTGGAAAAACTTTCTTCTGCAAAGTTGTAGAGAATTCGATTTCGTGTGGAATGGCTATAAAATTCGTATTTTTCTGATAAAAAGGCTTTTTATTATGAATTATTGAAGTTTCAAAAATAAAAATATTTTTATTAAAATATGGGTAGGCCCCACTTTTGGTTGTTGGGAAAGGTGGTTGATTTTAGTGGGCCCCACTTGTGGTGGCTGAATTTTTTTTTCAAATACATGTGCGTAGAATTTTTTATTATTATTTTAGTCTCCTATGGCGTTCTAGCATTTTTCTATAAATAGGCATTTAAGTTAGAATTGAAAATCACACCAGAATTAGAGAATTCTTCTTCTATAATTTTGAGCGTATTTTTTTAGAGTTTTAGAAAGCTTTTAGCGTAGAAAACAGTGAAAGTTTTCTTCAAGAATATCCTCGCTATACCAGTTAGAATACTCTTCTTTTCAAGGTAAGGGATGTTATTTTGTTCAATATTCGCTTGAAATAATATTTTCTTCCATACTCTGTAGTATGTAAGTAATATTATTTCGTTTCAGATTTTGAATTCTATACTCGTTTTGTTAAAATTTTGGCTTCTATACTCCATGAAATTAGTAGAATATCCTTGATATTTACGCTTCATCCAGTATCTTTTCATGAAAATATTATTCTGAGCATTCTTGATAAGTTTTAACTTTTTCATGCCAGAGTACTATTCACGGGGTTACTATTTTTGAAGTACAATTTACGGGGTATTATTCACTCGAGTACTATTCACCCGGGGTACTATTCATGACAAAAATTGATTCGCTTTCGGTCCAAATTATTTTTGGTACAATATTATTCTTGAATTTTACTCCACAAAGCAGTATCATGTTGACAATTTGGACGTTATTAATTTCTGGATAAATTAAATTATAAACCTTTAAAAATTTATTCTTGAACTTGTTTTATTGAATTCCTATATCATTGTCATCATCTTCATGTTTATATTCTATTGAAAGTCATCTGTGGCCTGTAGTGCATAGATGGACTTGGTATGATTATGACCAGGGATTATTCGGTATAATCATGACCGTAATGTTACAAATGATGTGGTAAAAATCTTCATTGGCCCGTAGTTCATTGATGGATAGTTGTTGGCATGATCATGACCTTTGATGAATATACGAATATCCTTGGCTCGTAGTGCATAGATAATTTGTGGTCGTGATACTAATGAATATCCTTGGTCGTAGTGCAGGGATGATGTGGATTATTTATTAAGCTGAGTCTCGGCGATAAATGTAAGACCCCAACTTATTATAAATAAAATTGAATTTTTTCTCTATTCAACATTCTAAATTAATAAGGTGTTAATTTGATATAATACTTTGATTATGGGTGAAATGTGAAAATTTTGCAAAATAAGCAAGTGGTTATAAAATATTCATTTCTATTAGGGAATATTCGTTTAGTCGTGGAATATTCTTTTTGTCAGGAATATCTCACGACTGTTGCCAGATCATTTCATGGGGCCCATAACTAATAAGCTGTCGGATGAAAAAAACGACAAAGTTTGAGTTTTTATAAATAACGGCGTAGTTATTACTACAATTAACATTGTTGGGTTACACGGTGGTTAAAATATCTGATGTACGTGTGGTGGCACAATACCACATGGTATTGACAAGATTATTGAATTATTGATTCGCACGTAAGAAGGCCTACTCAATAATTTTTTACAATAATTCTTATTCAATATTTTATTTTATTGTTTCAATAATTGTTGCGTTGTTAGTTTATATTATTGTTGTTTCAACAATTGTCCAACGACATGAGATTTTTCAAAGATGTCGGATCAATAATTGATTATTTAAATAATATTATTAGATAACATTATTGGCAATGTCTAGAAAGTTACATCAAGTAGAGGTTTGGTCATCTAATTGGCCGCAAGAAGGAGAAATCCTTATTGGAAAGCCTCCTGCTCTGAGGGCGCACGATTATCATTATTGTGATTCTGTAATATTATTTGTGAATAATTAATTATTGATTTATATGATAAAGAAATATTTATTTGATGTGGATATAAATGATGGATTTATTTATGTGGTTATAAATGAAAGAATTAATGTTGAGGTGTTTTATAAGTATTTTGTCGGATTGGAGGTATTAAAAAACTCAAATCGATGTTCCTAAAGCTTTATTGCGTGAGTTATAATTTTAATCCGACCTTTGGATCGTTGTGATTTTTGGATATGGTATACATATATGAGTTGAGTATATGTCCACAAATTTTGAACCGTTGAAAATTAACGCATGATTTGTTATGAATTTTAAAAGGTGTTGAAAATCATCCGTTTGTGGATTTCGGATATTTTCTATTTGGAATTTGGAAAAACTCAAAATTAAAAAGTTGTAGAGAATTCGATTTCATGCGGAATGGATATAAAATACGTATTTTTCTGATAAACGGGCTATTTTCTATGAATTACTGAAGTTTCAGAAAATAAAATAATTTTTATTAAATTATGGGTGGGACCCACTTGGGTTATAAACATGTGGGCTGCCGGGATTTTTCAAGAATGGCATGCTAGATGGCTGGTCTTTGCATGCGTAGGAAAAAAGGAAAGAAAAAAAATATTTTATTATTTTAATCTCCTATGGCGTTCTAGCATTTTCCTATAAATAGACGTTTAGGTTAGAATTGAAAATCACACCAGAAAAAAGTTTCTTTCTCTCTAGATTATTGAGTGTATTTTTATGAGTATTTTGATACTTTGAGAGTTGCTGTTCGGTATAAGTTTCCTTCGGCTTTCTATCCGATATTCCGATTAGAAGTACCGTTATTTTGAGGTAAGGGATGTTATTTTTTTTCGTAATGATGTTATTCTTTCAATATCATTATATCGAAATATTGGTATAAATTTTATTATGGAATTTCTACCTTTTTGTGTCGGGGTTACTATTAACGTATACGACACTATTCACGTATATGACACAATTCACGAATACGACACTATTCACCAAAAAAATGAAAATTTTCTTTTTGTCCAAGATATCTATTATGGTTACTATCTTTGATTGTATCCATATTTTGATCTTTATTTTTGAATTCTGCTTCACAATTGGTTATTATGAAATATTATTGATCTTGAATAAACTGTTATACGAATCCCTAATATTTTTCCTTCTGTCTCACTGGATTCGTTTTCTTTAAAATATTTTTCATCATCCTCAGTCTTAAATGATGATATTACTGAATATTTTTGGCCTGTAGTGCAAAGATGAATGATTAACTAATGAATATCTTTGGCCCGTAATGCAAAGATGAACAGGTGTTGAGATGAACATGACCAATTGGTGATACAAATGAATATCTTTGGCATGTAGTGCAAAAATGAATATTTGATTAAAGATGTATATTGATTGTTGTTACAGGGATAAAATATTGATGATGAACTTTTAAATCGTAGAAGATAGTAGAATTCATTCTCTACGTGACTCTTCTAATGGATTGTTGTTTCTGCTGTAGTTGCTGATCTAAAACTTGTTGTCTATTATATTCTATCAGATTTTCCCTGTTGAAGACTAATGATAATTTGTTGAATATTATCCTAGTCATAATATTCTTTACTGGGCTAGTTGAGCTCACCCTTTTCCTTTTTGTTCCATTTTTCTTCTCAGGAGGTGAGAACATAGTAGGATCTAGTCGGGGTATGGAGTGATGGTTCTAGAAAGATGTTTTAGCAGTCCTCACTATTTCTGTAAAATAGTGTATGAATAATTGTAATGAGGACTTATTTGAGTGTGGATATTGTCTAGAAGACAATATTTGTATTTAAACTCACAGTATGTGTTTTCATATTTTGCACAACAATTGTATTATTGAAGTTGTTGTTTGCTTTTTGTACCATGTATTTGGCGACTCAGAATAGGTGTTGTATACCTATTTTGGGGGCGTCACAATAAAAGTGATGAAAAACCTTTTAAATCGTAGAAGATAGTAGACTTTATTCTCTACTTGACTCTTCTAATGGATTGCTTGTTCCGCTGCAGTTAAACTTGATGTTTGTTATATTTTATCAGTTTAACACTGTTGAAGGCTAACGATAAATTATTCTGCATTATCTTAGTCATAATATTTCTTACTGGGCTTGTCACCCTTTTGATTTCAGTGTTCTCTTCAGAAAATGAGAACGTAGCCGGGACTAGTCAGGGAATGGAGTGACGGTCCAGATGATAGCATTAATAGTCCTCACTATTCTATGAAATAGTGTGATAATAAATGTATTGAGGACTCCATTTGAGTTGAATACTGTCTAGAAGATAATATTCGTTTTAAAACTCTCAGTTTATGTCTTGTCGTATTTTACACGACAGTTGTATTATTAAGTTGTATTTGAATTTTGTACCATGTATTTGGCGACTCAAGATGGGTGATGTATACCTATTTTGGGGGCGTCATAGTTGGTATCAAAGCTTAGGGATATGATCCCTGGCTGAGATGTGAGACAAGAACTAGGAGGGGAGAGACGGGGAATTCCTTCGCTAGTATGACCTACCTAAGTTTAATTGGTATTTAATTGGTCGGTCAGAGTGTAGGGATAATATGTGGCATGTCAATTTACCCTTATTTTATGGCAGTATTTGAAAATGACATCCGAGAATGTTGAGAATAGCAATGGAGCATAGGAGACCGTTGAGTCTCCACAGATCAACAATCAAGATAATGTGCATCAGGAAGGCGACAATCCTCATGCAAACAACAACACTGACCAAATGATGAATGATGGAATGTTCAGAGGCTTTATGCAATTCATGCAACTTCAGGCGAGAGCGGCTCTTGTCCAAAATGCAGGTGGAAACACTGGCAACTCTTGGACGGTCACCGCTAAACAATTCAAGGAGCTGGGACCACCGGAGTTTTTTGGAGAGCCAAAACCACTTAAGGCGAAGACGTGGATAAAGTAGATTAACAAGATATTTGATGTCTTGGGATGCTCCGAGGATTAAAAGGTTCCCTTTGCCACCTTCATGTTGCGGGTAGAAGCAGATTACTGGTGGGAATCTGTAAAGCGTACTCAACCTGCCGCACTGAAGATGTCTTGGGAGAAGTTCCAAGAACTGTTCAACGACAAGTACTTTCCCGAAAGTATTCGTCACATGAAAGAGATAGAGTTCATTAAACTAGAGCAAAACAACATGACTGTGTCACAGTACAAAGCCAAGTTTGCTGAGTTATCCCAGTTTGCGTCCCACTTAGTTGATAATGAGGAGAGAATGACGCGGATGTTTCTAAGAGGTTTGAAACCCGAGATACGTCAATAACTTATCTCTCACAAACTTTGCTTGTATTCAGATGTTGTGAATAGGGCTCAGTTATTGGAACGTGATAATGAATCAACCCAACCAAGAGAGAGCAGCCGACAAAATGATAATACCAGTGGTAGCAGTCATCGAAGCGGTGAAAACAAACGTGGAGGAAATCAACATGCCAGAAATGGTAAACACTTCGGTGGTAATCATGGCCAAGACAATAAGAGTGGACATTTCAAGAAGAGGAGATTCAACAATGATGGAAAGACGTCAGCACCAACACCCGTTGTTAAGGAAGGAGAACGACCACCTATCATATGCTTCAAATGCGGAGGGAGGACACATCGGTCAATGCTGCGATGTAGTAGTCAAAGCGTGTTATAATTGTGGAAGAGAAGGTCACCTAGCCCGATTTTTTCGTGCACCGAAGACAAGTCCAGCTGGGATGGAGGCACCAAAGGCCGTCCCAAAAAAGTCAAAGTCGGTAGTTCAAGGGAGAGCGTTTGCCGTGACCTCCCAGAAAGCAAGGAACCCGAACGAGGTCATCACGGGTAAGCTTATCATAAACTCTAGCGAAGTCTATACCTTATTTGATACCGGTTCTACCCATTCATTTATTTCTCCTACTTGTGCTCAACGTTTAAATTTGACTTCGGAGAAATTAGACTTTGACTTATCTGTTGAAACTCCGTTGGGAGAAACCTTCATTACACCCACTGTTTATAAGTCTAATTTGGCTCAAATCGGTACCTTCACATTACCTGTCGATATTATTTCAATAAAATACTTGCATTTGACGTAATTCTAGGGATTGATTGGTTAACTACTCATCATGCAAAAATTGATTATTTTTGTAAGGTTGTTAGCTTTCATATTCTTAACCAACCTATTATGCGAATTCAAGCAACCAAACCATTAAAATCAATCACTGTCATCTCAAGCCATAAAGCTATTCGTTTATTAAAAAACGGATGTCAAGCTTTCTTAGCTTATGTCACGGATTTAAACAAAAATACGTCAGTTTTGAATGATATTTCTATTGTTAATAAATTTCCGACGTATTCCTTGAAGAACTTCCGGCTACCCTAGGCGAGAAATTGAATTTTGTATCGACCTTAAACACGGTACAAAACCCATTTCCAAAGCCCCATATCGAATGGCTCTATTGAACTTGAGGAGTTAAAGACCCAATCGCAGGAATTGTTAGACATCGGTTTCATTCGGGTCTAAAGACGTCTCCTTGGGGTGCTCTCTGTTCTATTCGTGAAGAAGAAAGATGGGAGTATGCGACTTTGTATTGATTATCGGGAGTTGAATCATGTCACCATCAAGAATAGGTACCCATTACCACGTATTGATGATCTGTTTGACCAGTTGCAAGGCGCCAAATTCTTTTCAAAAAACGATCTTCATTCCGGATATCATCAGTCAAAGATTAGAACCGATGAAATTCCAAAGACGGCTTTCAAAACTCGGTACGGGCATTATGAATTCCTAGTCATGTCTTTTGCATTGACTAATGCTCCTGCTGCCTTCATGGATATGATGAACCGAGTATTCAAGGAATATTTTGATCACTTTGTGGTCGTCTTTATTGATGACATCCTCATATATTTCAAAAGCCGTGAAGATCATGAGCAACACTTGAGGCTGATACTCCAAAACCTTCGTGAAAACAAGCTTTATGCCAAGTTGAAGAAATGCAAGTTCTGGCTTGAGGAAGTAGCATTCCTTGGGCACGTAGTATCAAGTCATGATATATTTGTTGACCCGGTAAAGATAGAAGCTATTCAAAGCTGGGAGAAACCTAAATCAGTAACCGAAGTACGTAGCTTTCTCGCATTAGCTGGTTATTATCAGAGATTCGTAGAAGGGTTTTCTCGAATCGTTACTCCATTAAGTCAGCTGACTCGGAAAGATACAAAATTTGGTTGGAGCGTGGATTGTGAGAAGAGTTTTCAAGAACTCAAGATGAGACTCATTTCAGCACCTTTTTTGACGATACCATCTGGCTCGGAGGGATTTGTCATCTACAGTGATGCTTCGGACAAAGGGTTAGGATGTGTTCTCATGCAACATGGGAAAGTCATAGCCTATGGCTCTCGACAACTCAAAGAATATGGGGAGAAAGTGGAGATCTTTACGGATCATAAAAGCCTCAAATATTTCTTTACCCAAAGGGAACTCAACATGCGACAATGACGTTGGCTTGAACTGTTGAAATATTATGATCATACCATCTAATACCATCGTGGAAAAGTGAACGTGGTAGCTGACGCATTGAGTAGAAGATCATATGCGGGTACAAATGCGATATTGTCAATGCAAAGGCCCATTTTGTATAACTTACAAAGGATGGAGATAGAGTTAAAGACTCCAGGGACCCATGTGATGATGGCGAATATACGAGTAGAACCGACTTTAATCCATAAAGTTAAAAGCCGCCAAGCTACGGCACACGAGCCGATGCGTATGAGGAAGAAGAAAGTGCAAGAAGGTGCTATGCCTGAAGCAAGAATCGATGAAGAAGGAATACTTGAGTCAACTCCGGACTTTGTGTTCCTAACGACCACGATTTAAAGTATAAAATCATGATGGAAGCGCACAACACACCGTTTGCAATCCATCCTGGGAGTACCAAAATGTATCATGATCTTCAACATACATTTTGGTGGAGCAATATGAAGAGAGAGATAGTGCTGTTTATCTCAAGGTGTTTAACTTGTCAACGAGTCAAGGCAGAGCATCAAGTACCAAAAGGTCCATTGCAACCACTTGAAATTCCAGAATGAAAGTGGGAGCACATTATCATGGATTTCGTTACCGGTCTTCCCTAGGTTTCTCAAGGCATAGATGCGATTTGGGTCATTGTTGATAGATTGACCAAGTCGGCTCATTTCTTACCTATATGAGAAACTTATACATTTGAACATCTTGCTCGTATAAGACCCCAACTTTTATGAATAAAGATGAATTTTCTATAATTATCATTTTTTTGAATATTATGGAATGAATTTGATATAATGTTATAGTTGTGGGTAATAGTTATAAATTTTGCAAAGTACGCAAGTTGTTATATAATATTCGATTAATCGGGGAATATTCGTTTTAACGGGGAATATTAAATGACGGCAGACAATCATTAGTGGGCCCCACAATGTAATTATTGACGGATTGAGAAAAGCGACAAAAATATTTTATGAAAATAACGTCGGAAGTTTTATCGTTAACTGTTGAAACACCGGTGTTAAAAGAAATGTAAATACGGCGTAATTGCATAGTAGTAATACACACGGTATTGATTATTGATGCTTACGTGAGAAGTCACCGATTTTGTTCAATTATTGCTTGATAATTGTTGCATAGTATCTCACGTTAATTGATTCAATTATTGTCGATATTTTATATATTATTAAATCAATAATTGAGACGACGAAGTTATTAATATTATTATTTGCAATATTAACGATGTCAGAAGTTACGTCGAGGAGAGGTTTGGTCACCTAATTGCACGCTTGATAGGGAGAAATCTTATTGGAAAGCCCCCTCTTCCCGGGAACGAACTGGTCGATTAATTAGTGTGAATTATAATAATGATGATGAAGTTTTATTTTATTAGTATTATTAATGTAATAAAATAGAAAAGCTTTTTATATAAAATAGAATACTTTTATAAAGTTATTCATTTTATTAGACTATAAATAGAATATATTATATTCTCTTATGGATAGTGTTTTGCATAGTAAATCTTTTTATATAAAACAAAATACTTTTATAAAGTTATTCGTTTTATTATACTATAAATAGAATATATTATATTTTATTATGCATAGTGTTTGCATAGTGTTTTGCATAGTAAAATTTTTTTGTATAAAATAGAATACTTTTATAAAATTATTCATTTTATTAGATTATAAATAGAATATATTATATTTTGTTTTATTAGAATATTTTATAGTAAACCAATCTGGACCGTCTATTTAAAAGTAAATCAATTTGGACCGTTCAGGAATTAGTTACTATTAGTCCATTCTCCTATAAAAAGAAGCTCATTCCTTCATTATTTCTTACGAATTCACTGAAACTCTAAAGAGAGAAACTATAGAGAGAAAGAAGAAAAGTATTACGCTACTTCACTACTCCTATATCCGGTTGTTCTAAGGTAAGTGGGTATTATTTCTTTTGTATTCATGAAGAGAACACATTATTCCATTTTTTATTCATTGGAATAACCTATATCTGCCATTCTCACCCTATACTTGGTGAAATTCTTACGTTATTCCATTCTTTATCATTATGTTGGAATAACTTTGTCATGCCAAGTATCCGCATACATGGTAAAATTCTTCTATTATTCCATTCTTTATTATTACATTGGAACATCTTGTGCGTATGCGTTTACGCATGACTCGGTTCCGTTATTTATTATTCATTGTTGGAATATCCAGCCGGTCTTAATTTTGCCTCGACTGGTTCCGTTATTTATTATTACATTGGAATATCCTATCATGCGTTCTGGCGTGACTCGATTTCGTTATTTATTATTACATTGGAATAACTTTTATCTATGCGATCTATCGCATGCCTGGTGATTTCTTTTGTTATTCCATTCTTTATTATACTCAGTTGGTTAAAGTTTTGACTTCTATACTCCATGAAATTAGTGGAATATCCTTGATATTTGCGCTTCATCCAGTATCTTTTCATGGAAATATTCTTTTGAGAATTCTTGAATTTTACTTTACAAAAAAGTATCATGTTGACAATTTGGACGTTATTAGTTCCTGGATAAATTAATTCTTGAACTTGTTTTATTGAATTCTTATATCATTGTCATCATCCTTATGTTTATATTATGTTGAAAGTCATTTGTGGCCTGTAGTGCATAGATGGACTTGGTATGATTATGACCAGGGATTAATCGGTATAATCATGACCGTAATGTTACAAATGATGTGGTAAAAGTCCTCATTGGCTTGTAGTGCATTGATAGAAAGTTGTTTGCATGATCATGACCATTGATGAATACACGAATATCCTTGGCCCGTAGTGCATGGATAATTTGTGGTTGTAATACTAATGAATATCCTTGGCCGTAGTGCAGGGATGATGTGGATTATTTATTAAGCTGAGTCCCAGCAATAAAAATGATGAAAAACCTTTTTAAATCATAAAAGATAGTAGATTTTATTCTCTACTTGACTCTTTTAATCGATTGCTTGTTCCGCTGCAGTTAAACTTGATGTTTGTTATATTGTATCAGTTTAACACTGTAGAAGGCTAACGATAATTTATTTTGTATTATCTTAGTCATAATATTTCTTACCGGACTAGTTGAGCTCACCCTTTTATTTTCATTGTTCTCTTCAGAAATGAGAACGTAGCAGGGACTAGTCGGGGAATGGAGTGACGGTCCAGATAATAGCATTAGTAGTCCTCACTATTCTGTTAAATAGTGTGATAATAAATGTAATAAGGACTGATCAATTGAGTGTGGATATTGTCTAGATGACAATATTTGTATTAAAACTCACAGCATATGTTTTGTCGTATTTTACACGACTATTGTATAATTAAGTTGTATTTGAATTTTGTACCATATTTTTGGCGACTCAAGATAGGGTATGTATACCTATTTTGGGGGCGTCACAGCTCGTATGTAGATAAACGAGATTTTAAGATTGCATGGTATTCCATTATCCATAGTTTCTGATCGAGACCCAAGATTCACTTCAAGATTTTGGGTTAGTTTGCAAAAAGCTATGTGAACGAATTTACGATTTAGTTCGGCTTATCATCCTCAAACGGACGGGCAGTCAGAGAGGACTATTCAAACTCTTGAAGATCTATTAAGACTCTGTGTCCTTGACTTCAAGGGAAGTTGGGACAAGTTTTTACCATTGGTGCAGTTTTTCTACAACAACAATTATCAAGCAAGTATTGGCATGGCTCCATTCGAGGCGCTGTATGGAAGAAAGTGTCATTCTCCAGTATGCTGGGATGAGGTGGGTGAAACAACGTTGTTGGGACCGGAGTTGGTACGTATGACTACGAAAAAGATTCAAACGATCCGACAACGTATAAAAACCTCACAAGATCGACGAAAGAGTAATGCTGATCTTCATCGAAAGGACGTGGAATTCAATATTAGAGAACATGTGTTGTTACGTGTTGCTCCATGGAAAGGAGTTACGAGATTTGAAAAGAGAGGAAAGCTCAATCCTCGATTCATTGGCCCATTTTTAATCCTCGAACGAGTAGGAACTGTGGCCTATAGACTCGCCTTACCGCCAAGTATGTCTCGTTTTCATAACGTTTTTCACATATCTATGTTACGTAAATATGTGAAAGACCCGAACCACATTATTGAGTTAGAACCGGACGAAATAGCGGAAGATTTAACGTATGAAGAGGTTCATGTTAAAATCTTGGATAAAAAGGAGCATATTTTACGGTCTAAGGTTATACCTCAAGTCAAAGTTTTGTGGAGAAACCACGATATTGAGGAAATGACCTGGGAGTTAGAATCTGAAATGAAATCATGGTATCCTTACCTCTTCGACATACCAGGTACGTACCCTAATTTCGAAGGCGAAATTTCATAAGAAGTGGAGGTTGTAAGACCCCGACTTTTATGAATAAAGATGAATTTTCTATAAATATCATTTTTGATTATTATGGAGTGAATTTAATATAATGTTATAGTTGTGGGTAATATTTATAAATTTTGTAAAGTACGCAAGTTGTTATATTATATTCGATTGGTCAGGGAATATTCGTTTTAACAGGGAATATTCGTACGACGACACAATCATTTGTGGGCCCCATAACAGAATAACTGTCGGATGAAGGAAATGACAAGTTTAAGTTTTATAAATAATGGCGTAGTTATTCACAGATTGACCATGTTGGAATACACGGTGGTTAAAATACAAGAATATCTGCGTTGTTGTTGCGCGAAGAAGCACGGTATTACACGATATTTTGAATTATTGATTCTTACGTAAGAAGACATTACTCAATAATTGTTCTGTAATTCTTTATTCAATATTTTATTTTATTGATTCAATAATTGTTGCATTGATATTTTATATAATTGTCACTGCACAATATTTCCCATTATTAGATTAATAATTCATATTATTTGAATAATATTATTAGATAGTATTATTGTCAATGTCTAGAAAGTTCTGTCAATGAGAGGTTTGGTCACCTAATTGCGCGCCAGTAAGGAGAAATCCTTATTGGAAAGCCTCCTCTTTCCTGGGAACGGCCTGGTTGTCATTATTGTGATTCTGTAATATTATTTGTGAATAATTAATTACTTATTTATATGATAAGAAAATATTTATTTTATGTGAACATAAATGATGGATAGGAAAATATTTATTTTATGTGATTATAAATGAAGGAATTAATGTTGAGGTGTTTTATCAGTATTTTGTCAGATTGGAGGTATTAAAAAATCAAATCGGTGTTCTTAAAGCTCTATTGCGTGAGTTATAATTTTAATCCGTCCGTTGGATCGTTGTGATTTTTGGATATGTTATACATATATAAGTGGAGTATATGTCCACAAATTTTGAATAGTTAAAAATTAACGTATGCTTTGTTATGAATTTTAAGAGGTGTTGAAAATTGTCCATTTGTGAAATTCGAATATTTTCTGTTTGAAATTTGGAAAAACTTTCTTCTGCAAAGTTGTAGAGAATTTGATTTCGTTTGGAATGGACATAAAATTCGTATTTTTCTGATAAAAGGTAATAAATTATTAAAGTTTCAGAAATTAAAATATTTTTTATTAAAAATATGGTTGGGCCCCACTTTTGGTTGTTGGGAAAGGTGGCTGATTTTAGTGGGCCCCACTTGTGGTGGCTGATTTTTTTTTTCAAATACATGTGCGTAGAATTTTTTTTATTTTATTTTATTATTTTAGTCTCCTACGGCGTTCTAGCATTTTCCTATAAATAGACGCTTAAGTTAGAATTGAAAATCACACCAGAATCAGAGAATTCTTCTTCTATAATCTTGAGCGTATTTCTTTAGAGTTTTAGAAAGCTTTGAGCGTAGAAAATAGTGAAAGTTTTCTTAAAGAATATCCCCGCTATACCAGTTGGAATACTCTTTTTTTCAAGGTAAGGGATGTTATTTTTGTTCAATATTCGCTTGAAATAATATTTTCTTCCATACTCTATAGTATGTAAGTAATATTATTTCGTTTGATTTTAAATTCTATACCTGCTTTGTTAAAATTTCGCTTCTATACTCCATGAAATTAGTAGAATATCCTTGATATTTGCGCTTCATCCAGTATCTTTTCATGAAAATATTATTCTGAGCATTCTTGATAAGTTTTAACTTTTTCATACCGGAGTACTATTCACGGGATTACTATTTTCAAAGTACTATTCATGGGGTACTATTCACTCGAGTACTATTCACTCGAGGTACTATTCATGATAAAAATTAATTCGTTTTCGGTCGAAATTATTTTTGGTACAATATTATTCTTTAATTTTACTCCACAAAGCAGTATCATGTTGACAATTTGGACGTTATTGATTTCTGGATAAATTAAATTATAAACCTTTAAAAATTTATTCTTGAACTTGTTTTATTGAATTCCTATATCATTGTCGGCATCCTCATGTTTATATTTTGTTGAAAGTCATCTCGTGGCTTTTGTAGTGCATAGATGGACTTGGTATGATTATGACCGAGAATTATTGGTATAATCATGGCCGGAATGTTACAAATGATGTGGTAAAAGTCTTCATTGGCCCGTAGTGCATTGATGGACAGTTGTTGGCATGATCATGACCATTGATGAATACACGAATATTCTTGGCCCGTAGTGCATGGATAATTTGTGATCGTGATACTAATGAATATCCTTGGCCGTAGTGCAGGGATGATGTGGATTATTTATTAAGTTGAGTCTCAACGATAAAAGTGATGAAACCTTTTAAATCGTAGAAGATAGTAGATTTTATTCTCTACTTGACTCTTCTAATGGATTGGTTATTCCGTTGTAGTTAAACTTGATGTTTGTTATATTTTATCAGTTTAACACTGTTGAAGGCTAACGATACATTATTCTGCATTATCTTAGTCATAATATTTCTTACTGGGCTAGTTGAGCTCACTCTTTTGCTTTCATTGTTCTCTTCAGGGAATGAGAGCGTGGCAAAGGACTAGTCGGGGAGCGGAGTGGCCGGTCAGATGATAGCATTAGTAGTCCTCACTATTCATGAAATAGTGTGATAATAAATGTATTGAAGACTCCATTTGAGTTGAATACTGTCTAGAAGACAATATTCGTTTTAAAACTCTCAGTTTATGTCTTGTCGTATTTTACACGACAATTATATTATTAAATTGTATTTGAATTTTGTATCATGTATTTAATAACTCAAAATGAAAGTGATGTATACCTATTTTTGGGGCGTCACATACACCCCTCTACATGTATGGCAAAAGGAATCTAATTAAAGGATTGAATTACTTCTTACCTTCTCACATGAATACTAATATCAACTTGTTTTCCCTTCTTTTTATACATGAATTGTTTTCCCTTCTCTACCTTCTCTGCTAGACATTCATTTTCCTTTTTCCGTTTTTCTTCGCCAATTCGTATGCGTAAGATTAGGTTTTAGATAGTTTATTTATTTATTAGTAGATCTTATTAATTATCTTAACTATAATAAAATTTAATATTATTCAAATATAAATTAAACTCAATCAATTTTAAGACTCAACTTTACTAAATCAATAATACATATTAACTTTTATTAATAACTAACTTGATCCAAATAAAAGATAAAGTCCAATTATTATATTTTTAAATCGAAAGTGATTAGTATGAAGTTTATTTTTAAGTAAGTTAGTCAATTGATTGATAGAATCTTCAATACACTTGCATTTGGCGCCTATATATGTCAAAGATTCTATTAGTCAATTGACCAACTTACCAAAATATAAACTTCATGCTAACCAAATCCTTTTAAACCATATAAGTTTTATTTATTTGCTTATTTATTTTTGTCAGAGTATTACATTAACTACCGTGAAAACGTGTTGAGCAGGTCCAGTAACACAGAAGTTCAACCAGAGACAACTACCCAAAGGATAGGACATCATCAGTAGTAATGCATGGTATTTCAATTCCCTTAATTTCACGCAATGCCAGGTTGCTGCCAGCTGCCGGTGAAGCTCATCTATATATCCTATATGTAGAAAAAATGAAGTACTTAGTTGCATATCTATTTTCCAGTCTTGTAGGCCCTGTGTGTTGCAGTTTATATATACAAAGATTATTACGTCTTATTGACAATCAACCTTGAGCTCTTTGATTAACCTAATTAGGGGGAAAAGAAACACACTCACCAGATTAACTACTTGAGTACTATATAAATGTGACCTATTTAAGATAAACGAGTGTTTAACTTATTATCAGCTTATATATAATATAATATTAAATCAGCTATGAACTTATTATCAGCTTATAATTAAGTGTTTAAAAATAAATGTCTCTAAAATCGTATTTTGTTGTACTTGTCTGTTGAGATATAGATTCTTATATCGGACAACTAAAACCTTTAATATCCACGTGTTACGCCACACGCAATGTAGCGTCAATTTTTGATGGGCTACTCTACTAATTTCTAATTAATTTTTAAGTTAAATACTTCTTGATCGATATTAAATAAATTCATATGAGAAATGTAGTAATTTATAAAAATAAAATAAAATAAAATAAATAAAAAGAATGACGGTGTCATTTTCCTTTTCTTCTTTCTTGTTTTGGACAGCATATATTTCTAGTTATAATGGGATTAGTTTGAGCAAAAGCAGATAGTTTCCTGGGCCACTTACTTTCTTCAAGAGAAACTGAAATACATGTAAATTAAGTCCATTGTAACTTTTTAATATTTTCAAATTTTATATCAGCTTGAAGAATATGATCAATATTTCTTTTAAGTTTAATTTAAAATTAGAATCTGTACGTTACAATCACATCAGTAGTTTTCATGCGTAACACATGCATTGTATAATGAAAGTCTTAGGTCAGTAGATACGAGCCCATCACCCCCTACAACTTGCGAGCGTGGAGCATACTTGTCAAATGGGGCGGATTCAGTATCTGTTCTGTTCTCGGATTCAGGATCTGTTCTCAGCACGAATAATTTTTTTCAGCTGAAATTTAGTAAGATAGAGAGTAATAATTTGAATACATTATACATCGTACATTTATTTTTTTTTAAAATAGTAGTAGTTTAAGTTTTTTTTACCTATCTAAGTTTAACTTTTTTTATAAATTTACTCCTTTAAGTTTATTAAATTTTATTTTTGTTCTTCTCACCAATCACTATACCCATGAAAAAAAGTTAAGTATAAACAGTGCCCAATTTGCCCTCCAAATAAATCCGCTAGTGCTGGTCAATTCTCTTTCTCTCTCACTCTCTATCTATATATATACTCTCTTTAATTTTAGAACTGTTAGGGGTTTTCTTTATGGGAACGTAAGTTATATAAATAATAAATAAATAAATAATTAGTTAAATACATAAAGAAAGGAAAAAACTAAAAAGTTTTGCAAGAAGTGTACAAGAATACACGCTTAATTATTGACATTTATTGGGAGATGGGCATCCAGTGCTATTCCCCTACGTCATGCCCCGTTGTGGGACAACCTACTCCTGCAACAAAATTTTTTTTGCACAATTTTTTTTTTTATTGAGATTTATATAAACTAACAAATGCTCAGAATTTTCTGGGAAGAATAATTGTCAATAGTAAGGGTTATTATATCAATTTAATTTCCATTTGTTTAGATGTGTATCTATTTTCCAAATTATTTAATTAACGAGTTCGGTCAAGGTGTGTGATTAATATACTAAAAGAAAAATAGTTGTAGTAGGGTCAACAATTTATAATTTTTTTCTAGTCTTTTTATTCTATTTTATTTTGCTTAATTTATGGACAAAAGGAATAACATAGATGATGAGATATTTAACTAAAATAATCATGAAGAAAACATAATTATATATCATTATGGAAGATTAATTGTCATTTATAAGAAAGCCCTTACTTAATTTATAAGAAATTAAAAAATAAAAATAAAGGGCTCTCTTACTTGAATAATATCAAATCCCCGAGTTTTGTGATAAATTATGAATTTAGTGGTTTAATTTATAGATTTAATGTGTGTGTGTATATAGTATTAATTAAAAATAAAAATCTTGTTTACGTAGGAATAAAAATAAATAAAAAAGAAACTGAATGGAAATTGCAAAAGCTTACGCATGACTGACTTATTTATGACTATATATCTACTCCATGTATGACGCTTTCAGTATTAAATAAAACCTACTTTTTGAATTTATTTCTTTTTGGTCAAATCTACTGGTTCTTGGTCGTACCCTAAAAGCCTCTTCAAGCCTGAGAAGCAGCAACTAAGAAGTAAAAGATGAACGCGTCTTATAGGGTTTTGACATTTTAACAAAGTCAATTCCAAACCTAGAAAATGGTAATGGAAATGCAACAAAACTTCCAATATTGAGGATCAAGTGGCCTCTTTCTCTTTCATTCTCTTACATATAATAAACCAACTTTTCTTTTATATTTTCTCATACCCTAATTAATTAATCAATCTATATCTCTCTTTATACTCCTTAAGTTAGAAAGCCAGCGGCATTTTTCATGGCTGATTTTTTTAGCATGGATGAAGATTGGGATCTGCAGGCTATTGTTCGAGGTTGCTCCGATGATCATTCGAAGAATATTCAGAATTATCGTGATGATTTTCTTTTCAATTTTCCTGATGTTTATGAAGCTAATAATATTAATAATAATTCAGTTTTTGTTGATGAATTAGATGATATTTACAAGCCCTTTTACCCGATCTATAATTCTTTTTCTACACAAGCCCATATTGTAACGCCTTCCAATTCTTTCCCCGAAGAAGTGAATTTAGAGCCAGAAGAGATCAAGAAGGTTCTTGACAAAGAAATTGTTGTTGATCAATCTGCTAAAACTGTTGCTCATGCAGCTAAATACAAAAGAAGGTGGGTGCTTAGTTTTTGAATTATTTTGTTGCTTGATTCTCAAGTAATTTTAGCAATTTTACAGACATTTTTCAGTTGTTTTCTTAATCAGGAAGAACCAGAACAAAAAGGTTATGGTTGAAGCAACAGCTGAAGGTCTCTCTTCTGATTTGTGGGCTTGGCGTAAATATGGTCAAAAACCCATTAAAGGATCACCTTATCCAAGGTATACATATATATAGCCCCCCCACACACACATATATATAGAGAGAATCTCTCTTTCTATTGCACATAAAAGTATATAATTGTTCATTTACTTATGGTTGTGTGCTTATATGGTTGATTGTAATACAGGAGCTATTATAGGTGTAGTAGCTCAAAAGGATGTTTGGCAAGGAAGCAAGTTGAGCAAAGCTGTACTGATCCAGGAATGTTTATCATAAACTATTCCGGAGAACACAACCACAGCCAACCAACTCGCCGGAGTTCTCTTGCCGGTACTAACCGCCATAAGTTCTTCGTGCCTAAAAAAATGACCTCCTCTAGTGACAGCTGTACTGCGGCAACAACCAAAGAAGAATCGAGTTGTTCTCCACCGTCGGATATAGTAATGCTATCTCCAACAACCCCTCTGATGCCGTCGATTGAAGAAGTTCTAACTCTCCAGCAGTCAATTAAAAATGAAAATAGCACAATTGGTGAAGAGATTAATAATGATGTTGAATTTGTCATTCCGGATATTATGATTAACGACGATTTCTTTGTGGGATTAGAAGAGTTGGATGGGCTGATTTCAGACTCAGTATTCTACACGTGCTCTACGCAACAATTTCAGTAACACTTTGTTAGACTTTAGGAAAATTAGAGCAAATTCCTACGATGATGGGTTACGTCCACTATTAATTAATAGTAACAAATGACGAGTATCGTCTGCTACTAATAGTAGCGGATGACGTTAGAAATAATACCGTCGTCTGCTACTAAATTATTAATAGACGTAATCCGTCGTTCGCTACTAATTAATAATATCGGACGTGAATTAATCTCAACCGGTGATTCCTATTTTTGATCTATAGTAAATACATAATATTAATTATTAGTAAATATAGTGTATGTCTATTTTTGATCTATAGTAAATATATCGTATTAATCATTACCCTATACATATTGTTATTATCTGAAATATTCAGATCCAACAAAAATTAATTAGATACTGAGCTGATCCAATACCTAAGAATGTACTTTTCTACCTTTCTTTTGTATAATCTTGAAGCAAATCCAGCAAGAAAGTGTAAATTTATGAATCCTTGGGCAAATTCAAGACAGTTACTAGTTTTACTTTTAATAAACCAGGTTAGAAACTACGTACTGTTCCATATTATAAAATTATTGTTGACTTTTTAAAATGAACTTCAAAAATTTAAATTCTTAACATAGATTGTTTTAATTTTAATTAATACAATGATGAATATTATAAAATATCTAAAAAATATTACTCATCATAAATTTTATTGTGTTATAATTTTTAATAAGTCATCTCAATTTTAAATTTAAAAATATTTTAAATTAACTTTTAAAAATCAATAATAATTTTACAATTTGAAACGTACAAATATACATACCCAACAAATGCCATCCCCAACAAGCAAATATTGCGATAACTAATACTATGAACAGGATTTCAAGAAGTTGTCACAATCTTGATTAATATATACTTTCATAATTTTTGTAGCCGCTATAGCTAGGCCTACAATAAATATTGTATCCGTAAAAGACGTCAAATGGCAGAATAGCAGATGAAATATTCTTAGGAAATTAATATTTCTACATGAAGAATGTCGTTATAAATGTATAGCGACGATTCGTTATAGAATCTATAACGATAATTTTTATGTGAAAATATCAAAAAATTATATAGAAATATCAGTTTCCTATTGTTATAGCAAATAAATTAAAACAAAGAATTACAAACCTACGTATAGTTAAAAGTGTGACAATTTCATGAAATTCGAATTCATAAGATCACTCGTCTTTATTTGTAAAATATAAGGACAAATGATCTTATATTTAAAACAAAAAAAAAATATAAATAAATAATCTAATATTTTTTAACGGATTAAATATTAAATTTCGTATTATATATGAATCGCCTTCATCTAAATTGAACCAAACATCGTACTGAATTTCTTCACAGACCTTATTGCATGTCAAACAAGTTGTCAAATAAGACAGATGTAAAAGAATCAAAGTACATATGATGCCCCACGGCTTATACATATTATAAATTACAATTATTGTACTATATATATATATATATATATATATATATATATATATATATATATATAATATACCTCAATCTTAAACTCATCTTTTATCTAATATATCTTGCTCACCACCGCTTTAGTGACGGATCGACGGCGACAATTACATTATGTTGATGCTGTCACTTTTATGTTGTCCGTCATTAAAAACTATATATATATATATATATATATATATATATATATATATATCTGAAATGATCAAGTAAAGGATCCACTTACTTTATTAAAATGAGGACTTTTTTTTTTTTTTTTTTAATACAACTAAAAAAAGTTTAATATTTTATGGAATCGAAATTTTTCATAATACAATGTTTTGGGCGTGTTTTAAATACCTATACCAAAAAGTGGTGAGTACAGTCTTTAGAGACGTATATATACATGTTTTGTTATACGCATCAAATCACACCCAAAACATTGTATTATGAAAAATTTCAGCCCATAAATATTAAACTTTTTTTTAGTTGTTTTAAAAAAAAAAAAAAAAAAAAATCCTCATTTTAAGAAAGAAAGAATCCTTCGATCGATCTCGACTATATATATATATATATATATTACTTTATTATCAACTTGGATTTTGGAGTCCTTTTCTAATATGAACGTGTGAGGGTTAAATTATTCTATAAAGGATGCCATTTCAATTCCAAGTGTGATAGAAAGCGATGGTCAAAATTACAAACTACTTTATTATATCTAGATACGCATTGTCAATAACCGGCTTCATTTCAATTTATTCAGTTTCTCTCCTTTTTTTTCAGTTTATCTGGCCATAAGGTCCTTCCGCTAGTTAATGCCGACTTCTTTGCCGTGTTCCTTGACTATCATTTTTCACTAAAATTGAAATAATTGAACATTAGATTTATCCAAAAACAAGTTGAAGAATGTATTTGTAAAACACGAATAAATATAGGATTTAACTATTAAATAAAAGAAAGACAGAAATATAATTTATCAATTTAGAGTAAATTATGTTGAGTTGAGCAAGATGATCAAGATTTGTCCCTTAAGTAAAAATTTTCTTCTCAAAAAACTTTTTTGGTCTTTAAGGTCATCATTTCTTCACCCAACTAACCAAAGACCTGAAAATAGTTGAACGACTAAAAATAATTTTTAATTTTTCTTATTCAAACTCAAAAATTATACCACATATATATATATATATATATATATATATATAAATATTTTATGTATATGATACATGTGTACAAATTGAGAAAACTG
Source organism: Panax ginseng (assembly GCA_020205605.1). Classification (NCBI taxonomy): domain Eukaryota; kingdom Viridiplantae; phylum Streptophyta; class Magnoliopsida; order Apiales; family Araliaceae; genus Panax; species Panax ginseng. Next base: position 46,568,037 of record CM035131.1, read on the forward strand.
AATATATATATATATATATATATATATATATATATATATATATATATATATATATATATATATACACGGAAGTAAAGGTATATATAAAGTGGAAGTACAGTAGTAGTCTATCTATATAAAAGTTGCCAGCAATGACAGAAGATATATATAGAATATATGTATATGTGTTGACAGCAAGTATATATATATGTTAGGAAATGAAGGCTTTGGATAATATAATAGGAGACACCTTTTTTAAAGTGAATGAAGACATGCAGTAACTTGTTTCAAAAAGAAGACAGTAACTTTTTTCTTTCTATTGTTTTTAAATTGGATATAATAACAAAGAAAACTCATTCTTATATAGAGAAAGAATGCAACGATACACTACTGTCAATGGTAAAATATTTTCAATAGTCATAAAATAGAAAGCAACGGTAACATGCAACATATATATAGCAACATATATATAGCAACGGTAATATTATTAAACATGCAACAGTAATATCTCTTTAATATATAAAATTATTACAATATCTTCATAAATAAATTAATTATAACTCATTTAATTTATACATTAAACTCTTTTAATGGTACATCACCAAATAATATATGAATATATTTATTTTTATTTAACTTTGTAATATATTATTTTATATAAAATACAACAATCTTCCACATATTACAAAGTAAAAATAAAATAAATTGAGTAAGAAATATAAGAATGCAGTGCGTTAACACTGGTGTCTTTTGGACTATGAACCAATGTATAGAGTGAATAAGACTTGATTCACAGGAATTTGGTGAAATAAAAATTTCTATGAACCTTCTTCCTTATTATGAATCAGTAATCATATTACTCACACTACAAACTCTAATTAGAAGTTGTTCTACGCAATTTGGCATATTTTGGCCTTGCGTCATACATGGAATTCATGAGAGCTCTAGAAAACCTGCCTAGTTTTCATAAGAGGCGGCCCCACCTCTACACTCATATAGGTGTTTCCATCAAATGTGTTCTACAGTTAAACACATCACCCAATAGGACTATGGAAAATATTAAGAGTATATTACTCAACCTCTAACATTGTAGAATTACACTATCCTACACCATAGGGATGAACTCAAATATATATAAAATGGATAGTGTCTCAACCAATCAACCAATGACTTGTTGTTACCCATATGAACCTACTTCCACGGGATTACCATTCATATAGGTTGGGTTACCATCATCATTGATTTACGTAATGTATGTGAGTCCCATCCCACTCGATGTATTGCTCACTAGCCTCTTGCTTAGTGGCTTTGTCAGAGGATCCGCAAGATTTAACTCTGACCTAACAAAATTAAAGGATATAATCCCGTCACATAACAGCTGTCTCACAATATTATATCTTAGGCGTATATGCCTACTCTTGCCATTATAGCTCTTATTCTTAGCTCTGCCTATAGCAGCATGGCAATCACAATGTAGAGACACAAATAGAACTGGTCTAGTCCACAAATGAATATTTCCCAAAAAAATTCTGAGCTACTCTGCTTAAGAACCTGCCTTCACTAAGGCAATAAACTCAGACTCCATAGTAGAGCGAGCTATACAAGTCTATTTAGTAGACTTCCAAGAAACTGCTCCTCCTCTTAAGGTAAATATGTAGCCACTCGTGGATTTGATTTCATGTGAATCAGAGATCCAGTTGGCATCACTATAGCCCTCAAGAACTACAGGATTAATTATTGTGTCGTCGTACGAATATTCTATGTTAAAACGAATATTTTCCGACCAATCAAATATTATATAATCACTTGCTTACTTTGCAAAATTTGTAAATATTACCCACAACTATAACATTATATCAAATCCACACCATAATATTCAAAAATATATTTCGAGAAAATTATTCTTTATTCATAAAAGTTGGGGTCTTACACATGTGATGATAGTGAATCGACTTTAATCGATAAAGTTAAAGCTGCTCAAGCTACAGACTTGGAGCTGATGCGTATGAGGAAGAAAGTGCAAGAAGGTGTTATTTTGGAAGCAAGAATCGATGAAGAAGGAATACTTCGAGTCAACTCTAGACTTTTGTGTTCTAACGATTTCGACTTGAAGTATAAAATCATGATGGGGCACAACACACCATTTGCAATCCATCTCAGGAGTACCAAAATGTATCGTGATCTTCAACATACATTTTGGTGGAGCAATATGAAGAAAGAGATAAGCGGGGTTTATCTCAAGGTGTCTAACTTGTCAACGAGTCGGGCGTGAGCATCAAGTGCCAAAAGGTTCATTGCAACCACTTAAAATTCGAATAGAAGTGGGAGCACATTCTTATGGATTTTGTTCTTTGGTCTTCCCAAGGTTTCTCAAGGCATAGATGATATTTTGGTCATTGTTGATAGATGGACCAAGTCTGCGCATGATTTGGAATCTGAGAAACTTATACACTTGAACGTCTTGCTCGTATGTACATAAACGAGATTGTAAGATTGCATGGTATGCCAGTATCCATAGTTTCTGATTGAGACCCAAGATTCACTTCAAGATTTTGGGTTAGTTTACAAAAAGCTATGGGCGCAGTTTACGATTTAGTTTAATATATCATCCTCAAAGCAGACAGGCGATCGGAGAAGACTATTCAAACTCTTGAAGATTTATTAAGACTCTGTTTCCTTGACTTTAAAGGAAGTTGGGACAAGTTCTTACCATTAGTGGAGTTTTCCTACAACAACAGTTATCGAGCAAGTATTGGCATGGCTCCATTTGAGGCATTGTATGGAAGAAAGTGTCATTCTCAAAGATCTTTAGGATGAGGTGGGTGAAACAACGTTGTTGGGACGAGAGTTGGTACGATGATGACTAAAAAGATTCAAACAATCCGACAACGATATAAAAAACCTCACAAGATCGACAAAAGAGTTATGTTGATCTTCATCGAAAAGACGTGGAATTCAATATTGGAGATCATGTGTTGTTACGTGTTGCTCCATGGAAAGGAGTTACAAGATTTGGAAAGAGAGGAAAGCTCAATCCTCGATTCATTGGCCCATTTTTAATCCTCGATCGAGTAGGAACTCCGGCCTATAGACTTACCCTACCACCAAGTATGTCTCGTGTTCATAACGTTTTTCACATATCTATATTACGTAAGTATGTGAAAGACCCGAACCACATTATTGAATTAGAACCAGACGAGATAGAGGAAGATTTAACGTATGAAGAGTTACTTGTTAAAAATCTTGGATAAGAAGGATCATATTCTATGCTCTAAAGTTATACCTCAAGTCAAAGTTTTGTGGAGAAACCACGATATTGAGGAAATGACCTGGGAGTTAGAATCTGAAATGAAATCAAGGTATCCTTACCTCTTGACACATACTAGGTATGCGTACCCTAATTTCAAGGCTTAAATTTCATAAGAAGGGAGGTTGTAAGACCCCAACTTTTATGAATAAAGAATAATTTTCTCGAAATATATTTTGAATATTATGGTGTGGATTTGATATAATGTTATAGTTGTGGGTAATATTTACAAATTTTGCAAAGTAAGCAAGTTGTTATATAATATTCGATTGGTGGGGAATATTCGTTTTCACGGGGAATATTAGATGACAAGCACAATCATTAGTGGACCCCTAACGAAAGTATTGTCGTAGTTAGAAAACGACATAATTATCTTTTAAAAAATAACAACAAAAGTTTTCTGGTGAAGCTGTTGAACTACCCGGTGGTAAAAATACGATGTCTGGCGTGGTTGCATAGTAGCACACAAGATTGATTATTGATGCTTACTTGAGAAGTCACTCGGTTATACTCAATTATTGCTACTGATAATTCTTGCGCGATCATATCTCTCATATTATTGATTCAATTATTGTCATAGTATCATCTGCATTATATGATATATTATTAAATCAATAATTGAGACGACAAAGTTATTCATATTATTAAATTGCAATATTTACAATGTCTAGAAGTTCTGTCAAGGAGAGGTTTGGTCATCTAATATAGCGCCAATAAGAAAAAATCCTTATCGGAAAGCCCCCTCTTTCTTGGGAACGACCTGGTTGTTAAATATTGTGAGTTATAATATTAATGATGAATAAGTTCGTGTTGATTAAAGATGAAATTGATAGTTCCATTGTGTTGGAATTATTAGTGTTATTGGATATCGACATTTATTTCGATATTAATTGATGTCTGAAAGTTATATTGACCAGTCGGGTAATTAATCGGATAAATGAGCAATTAATTGCTATTAATTCACATGATTATAACTATTTGTTCACATGTGTGTACTATTGATTCACATTCTTGTACTTTTAGGGGAGTTGGTGCAAGATTGATAATACTTGCATGACTAAGTTAAAAATGGAGGTATAAATGGAAGTACTTATCACGTAATTAGTATTTTCACATGATTATAACTATTGATTCACATGATTGAACTATTGATTCACATTATTTACTATTAGGGGAGATGGTGCAAGTTTGATAATACTTGCAGGACTAAATTAAAAATGAAAGAAAAGTTGAAGGTATTGTACTGTAATATTTCGAGCCCCAAAATGTGCAATTATCGAAACATTATTTTCCTATAAATAGAAGCTCATTCTTCCTTCATTTCTCACCAATTCACTAAAGCTATAGAGCAATTATTATAGAGAAAAATTATAGAGAGAAAGAAGAAGAGAAGTCTGTTATCTCTCTACTCCAGTATCCAGTTTCTTTCTAAGGTAAGAGGTATTATTTCTTTCGTATTCATGAAGAGAGCTTCTGTTATTTCATTCTTTATTATTATGTTGGAATAACCTGTTTATGCGAAGTATCGCATACATGGTAAAATTCTTCTATTATTCCATTCTTTATTATTATGTTGGAATAACATGTCTATGCGAAGTACCGCATACATGGTGAAATTATCTTTGTTATTCCATTCTTTATTATTCTCGTTAGAATATCACCGTCTCATGCGGATTACGCTAGACCTAGTTCCATTCTTTATTATTACGTTGGAATATCTCACTGCATGCGGATTACGCTAAACTGGTTCCATTCTTTATTATTACATTGGAATAACCTATTTGTGCGATACATCGCACGTATGGTGAATTCTTACATTATTCCATTCTTTATTATTTCATTTGGAATATCACATGCATGCGGATTACGCATGACACGGTTCCATTCTTTATTATTACATTGGAATAACTCATGCGTGTGGATTATCACATGCATGGTAAATGATCCTTCGTATTCATTCCTTATTAAATTGTGAAAATGATCTATCTACGTGGATTACCGTATAGCAGGTGAAAATCCATTTACAGTTTCATATATTCTATGATACTCATTTGGTTAAAGTTTTGGCTTCTATACTCCATGAAATTAGTAGAATATCCTGGATATTTGTGCTTCATCCGGTATCTTTTTATGGAAATATTCTTCTGAGCATTCTTGAATTTTACTCCAGAAAGCAGTATCATGTTGACAATTTGGACGTAATTGATTTCAAGATAAATTAATTGATTTCAAGATAAATTAACTTATAAATCTTTAAAATTTATTCTTGAACTTGTTTTATTAAATTATTATGTCATTGTCATCACCCCCATGCTTATATTGTGATGAAAATCATCTTTGGCTTACGTGCATAGATGGACTTGGTATGATTATGACCAGGGATTATTCGGTATAATCATGACTTGTAATGTTATAAATGATGTGGTAAAAGTCCTCAGTAGCCTGTAGTGCATTGATGGACAATTTTTGGTATGATTATGACCAGGGATTATTCGGTATAGTCATGACCATTGATGATTTAATGAATATCCTTGGCAGTAGTGCGGGGATGATTTCGATGATGTGGTTTATTTATTAAAGTTTGAGTGTCGACGATAAAAATTGATGAAAATATTTTAAATCATAGAAGATAGTAGATATCATGCTCTACTTGACTCTTTAATGGATTGCTTATTCATTGCAGATTAAACTTGATGTCTATTGTATTTTATTAGTTTAACATTGTTGAAGACTAATGATAATTTATTCTGCATTATCTTAGTCATAATATTATGACTAAGATAATATTATGACTAGCCCAGTAAGAAATATTATGACTAAGATAATGCAAAATAAATTATCCTTAGCCTTCAACAGTATAACAACTGATAGAATATAATAGACAACAAGTTTTAGATTAACAACTGCAGCGGAACAAGCAATCCATTAGAAGAGTTAAGTAGAGCATGATATCTACTATCTTCTATGATTTAAAAAGTTTTTCATCAAATTTATCGTTGAGACTTAGCTTAATAAATAAACCACATCATCGAATCATCCCTGCACTATGGGCCAAGGATATTCATGTAATCATCAATGGTTATGATTATACCAAATAATCCCTGGTCATAATCATACCAACAATCGTCCATTAATGCACTACGCCAATGAGGACTTTTACCACATCATCTCAGAATATTACGGGTCATGATTATACCGAATGATCCATGGTCATAATCATACCAATCAACAAATTCATCTATGCACGTAAGTCAAAGATGACTTTCATCACAATATAGGCATGAGGATGATGACAATGATATAAGCATTAATCAAACGAAATCAAATCAAACGAATTCAAGGATAAATATTAAAGACTTTAAATTTATCCAGAGTTTAAAAATATCTAAATTGTCAACATGATACTGCTTTGTAGAGTAAAATTCAAGAATAATATTTATGTACCAAAAATAATTTGGACGAAAAAGAAATATATTTTTCGGATAAATAGTACCCCGTGAATAGTACCCTGTGAATAGTACTTTGAGAATAGTACCCCGTGAATAGTACCCCGACATGAAAAGTACCCCAAATACCCGAGTGAATAATATTAGGGTGAATAGTAATTGGGTGAATAGTAACCCATAAATAGTAACTCGTGAATAGTATTCTGGCATGAAAAGTGCCCCGAATACCCGAGTGAATAATATTTGAGTGAATAGTAATCGGGTGAATAGTAACCCATAAATAGTAACTCATGAATAGTATTCCGTCATGAAAAGATCAATAATTATCAAGAAATCTTAGAATAATATTTCCATGAAAAGATACTGGATGAAGCGCAAATATCAAGGATATTCTACTAATTTCATGGAGTATAGAAGCCAAAACTTCAACAAAATGAGTATAGAATTCAAAATCTGAAACGAAATAATATTACTTACATACTACAGTATGGAAGAAAATATTATTTCAAGCGAATATTGAACAAAAATAACATCCTTACAACCTGTTGAATCTAAAATAATATTCCAACGAATATTTAATTAATATAATATTCCTACTTAATATTGAAGCGAAGATAATATTCTTTATGAATATTGAGCGAAAATAATATTCATACGAATACGAAAAATAATATCTCTTCAGAATATGAAATAAATAATACCCCTTACCTCAGAAGAAGACTGGATACTGGAATAGTGAAGTAGCAGACTTCTCTTCTTCTTTCTCTCTATAACTTCCCTCTCTATAACTTCTTTCTCTATAATTGCTCTTGTGAGTCTTAGTGAATTGGTGAGAATGAAAGAAGAATGAGCTTCTATTTATAGGAAAATATAGTTTCGATAATTGCACATTTTGGGGCTCAAAATATTACAGTATAATACCTTCATCTTTTACTTCATTTTTAATTTAGTCCTGCAAGTATTATCAAACTTGCACCACCTCCCCTAATAGTATATCATGTGAATTAATAGTACAATCATGTGACTCAATAGTTCTATATATGTGAAAAAATAATTTCAGTATAGTACCTTCATCTATACCTCCATTTTTAATTTAGTCATGCAAGTATTATCAATCTTACACCACCTCCCCTAATAGTACATACATGTGAATCAATAGTACACACAAGTGAACACATAGTTATAAGCATGTGAATTAATAGCAATTAATTGCTCATTTATCCGATTAATTACCCGATTGGTCAATATAACTTCCAGACATCAATTATTATCGAAATAAGTGTCGATTTCTACTAACACTAATAATCCCAACACAATGGAACTATCAATTTTATCTTTAATCAATACGAACTTATTCATCATTAATATTATAACTCACAATATTTAACAACCAGATCATTCCTGTGAAAGAGGGGCTTTCCGATAAGGATTTCTCCTTATTGGCGCGCAATTAGGTGACCAAACCTCTCCTCGATGTAACTCTAGACATTGTCAATATTGCAAATAATAATATGAACAACTTTGTCGTCTCAATTATTGATTTAATAATATAACATATTATGCAGATGATAATCGTGACAACAATTGAATCAATAATATGAGAGATATGATGCAAAGAATTATTTGTAGCAATAATTGAGTATAACCGAGTGACTTCTTACGTAAGCATCAATAATCAATACCGTTAGTGCTACTATACAACCACGGCAGACATCGTACTTTTTTACTACCGGGTAGTTCGGCGGTTTAATTCAGTAAAGCTTTTTGCCGTTATTTTTATAAAAAGATAATTATGTCGTTTTCTAATTACGACAATACTTGGGGTCCACCAATGATTGTGCCATCGTACGAATATTTCCTGTTAAAACGAATATTCCCCGACATAACGAATATTTTATAACAACTTCCTTACTTTGCAAAATTTTCAAATATCACCCTTAACTTTAAACTTTTATCAATTTAACTATTTACCAAAATAGAAAAATTGAATACTTTTATTTCATAAAATTTGGGATTTCACAACGGGTACCTATTTTTGATGGTGACATGATTCAACTCTTGATAATAAATACAAAGTCGCATACTTTCATCTTTCTTCTTCACGAATAGAACAGGAGCACCCCAAGGAGACGTACTAGGACGAATGAAACCGATGTCTAACAATTCCTGTAGTTGGGTTTTGAACTCCTGAAGTTCAATAGGAGCCATTCGATATGGGGTTTTGGAAATGGGTTTTGTACCGGATTCAAGGTTGATACAAAATTCAATCTCACGCTCTGGGGGTAAGCCAGGAAGTTCTTCAGGGAATACGTCAGGAAATTTATTAACAATATAAATATCATTCAAATCTGACGTATTTTTATTTAAATTCGTGACATGGGCTAAGAAAGCTTAAAATCCATTTTTCAATAAACGAATAGCTTTATGGCTTGATATGACAGTAATTGACTTTAGTGGTTTGGTTGCTTGAATTCTCATAATAGGTTGGTTAGGAATATGAAAGCTAACAACCTTACGAAAACAATCTATTTTAGCATAATGAGTAGTTAACCAATCAATCCCTAAAATCACATCAAATGCAAGTATTTTCAAAGAGATAAGATCGACAGGTAACGTGCGGTTACCGATTTAAATCAAACAAGACTTATAAATAGTGGATGTAATGAAGGTTTCTCCCAACGGAGTTTCAACAGATAAGTCAAAGTCTAATTTATCCGGAGTCAAATTTAAATGTTGAGCGCAAGTAGGAGAAATAAAAGAATGGGTAGAACCGGTATCAAATAAGGTATAGACTTCGGTAGAGTTTATGATTAGCTTACCCGTGATCACCTCGTTCGGATTCCTCACTTTTTGGGATGTTACGACAAATGCTCTCCCTTGAATTACTGGTTTTGTCTTGTTAGGGATGGCCTTTGATGCCTCCATTCCAGCTGGACTTGACTTTGGTGCATGAAAAAATCGGGCTAGGTGACCTTCTCTTCCACAATTATAACATGCTTTAAACTGTTGCGTACAGTTTGGACTGATGTGTCCCTCCCCTTCGCATTTGTAACATACGATCAGCGGTCGTTCTCCTTCCTTAACAATAGGTGCTGGTGTTGACATCTTTCTATCATTATTGAATATTCTCTTCTTGAAATTTCCACTTCTATTATCTTGGCCATGATTACCACCGAAGTGGTTACCATTTTGGCATGTTGATTCCCTCCACGTTTGTTGTCACCGCTTTGATGACTTCTACCACTGGTATTATCGACTTGTCGGCTGCTCTCTCTTGGTTGGGTTGACTCATTATCGCACTCCAATAACTGAGCCCTATTTACAACATCTGAATACAAACACAGTTTGTGAGAGATAAGGTATTGACGTATCTCGGGTTTCAAACCTCTTAGAAACATCCGCGTCATTCTCTTCTCATTATCAACCAAGTGTGACGCAAATTGGGACAACTCGGAAAACTTAGCTTCGTATTGTTTTGCTCCAGCTTGATAAACTCTACCTCCTTCATGTGACGAATACTTTCGGGAAAGTACTTGTCATTGAACAGTTCTTGGAACTTCTCCCAAGACATCTTCAATGCGGCAGGTTGAGTACGCTTTACAGATTCTCACCAGTAATCTACCTCTCCTCGCAATATGAGGGTGGCAAAGGGAACCTTTTGCTTCTCGGAGCATCCAAAGACATCAAATGTGACGCCCCCAAAATAGTTATACATCACCTATTTTGAGTCGCCAAATACATGGTACAGAATACAAATACAATCTTAAATATACAACATTAGATGTGAGTTTTAATACAAATATTATTTTCTAGACAGTATTCAAACTCAAAATAAGTCCTCAATACATTTGTTATCACACTTTCATAGAATAGTGAGGACTACTAATGCTATCATCTGGACCGTCACTCCGTTCCCCGACTAGTCCCTGCTACGTTCTCATTTCTTGAAGAGAACAATGAAAGCAAAAGGGTGAGCTCAACTAGCACAGTAAGAAATATTATGGCTAAGATAATGCAGAATAAATTATCGTTAGCCTTCAACAGTGTTAAACTGATACAATATAACAAACATCAAGTTTAACTACAGCGGAACAAGCAATTCATTAAAAGAGTCAAATAGAGAATAAAATCTACTATCTTCTATGATTTAAAAGGTTTTTCATCACTTTTATCATTTGAGACTCGACTTATTAAATAAACCACGTCATCCCACGCTTTTACTACCGAGGATATTCATTAGTATCACGACCACAAATTATTCATGCACTATGGGCCAATGATATTCATGTTTTCATCAATGGTCATGATCATGCCAACAACTGTCCATCAATGCACTACGGGCCAATGAGGACTTTTACCACATCATTTATAATATTACGGTCATGACTATACCTAATAATCCCTGATCATAATCATACCAAGTCCATCTATGCACTACAGGCCACAGATGACTTTCAACATAATATAAACATGAGGATGATGACAATGACATAATAATTCAATAAAACAAGTTCAAGAATTAAATTTTAAAGATTTATAAGTTAATTTATCACGAACTCAAAAAGCGTCCAAATTGTCAACATGATACTACTTTGTGGAGTAAAATTCAAGAATGCTCAGAAGAATATTTTCATTAAAAGATACTGGATGAAGCGCAAATATCCAGGATATTCTACTAATTTCATGGAGTATAGAAGCCAAAACTTTAACCAATGAGTATAATAGAATATATGAAACTCTGAATGGATTTTTACTTCGCCCGCCATGCGGTAATCCACGTAGACATATCATTTCCATAATTTAATAAAGAATGAATACAAAGGATCATTCACCATACATGTGGTAATCCACATAGACAGGTTATTCCAACAGAATAATAAAGAATGGAATAACAAAAGAATTCACCATGTATGCGATAGACCGCACAGATAGGTTATTCGCAATAAAATAATAAAGAATGGAACCAGGACATGCAAAATCTGCACAGACAGGATATTCCAACATAATAATAAAGAATGGAATAACAACGAGAATTCACCAGCATACGATAGAGGCTGCATGACAAAAGTTATTCCAAGAATAATAAATAATGGAACGGTAAATGCGTGTACGCATGCACGAGGATATTCAACGAATAATAAAGAATGGAATAAAGAAGAATTTTACCATGTATGCGTTAAGATTGCAGAGTATAAGCGAGTTATTCCAACGAGAATAATAAATAGTGGAACCAGGTCATGCGAAATCCGCACAGACAGGATATTCCAATAGAATAATAAAGAATGGAATAACAACAGAATTCACCAGGCATACGATAGACCGCACAGACAGGTTATTCCAACAGAATAATAAATAATAGAATTGTTAGAGTTTATGCCCTAGAGGCCAATTATTTGATATAATTGCTTAACGTTTTGATATTATATTTGATTGAATAAATATATGATTTTATTATGGTTTTATTTACTGCGTAATATAATTGTTAACATAATAAAATTCCTTAGAATAGTGATACAAATTATATAGTTTCAAGTATGTGACTTGAACATGAGATTATATATTACCATTAGTATCAGTGTTCTTAAATGTCCCTAGTCGAGTATCATTGTTGATGGGACAACAATGATGCATTGAGACTAGTATGTGGATTGACTGATGACCAAATCTCATTGGTCATAAATATATGAGATATTAAGTCAATGCATAGGTACATGTTAGAGAAACGATGTCTTTGGGACGGACCCACCATGAGAATTCTATATGGAGCATTATGCGAAGTGTCATTAGCAATTCTCATAGTGACAATGATATAATGGTCCTCCAGGCACGAAATCGCTTATATTACTACGAGAATTTATGTACTTTGATATCATCAAATGTCACCTTTAATAGTGTGGACTATAAAGGTGATTATTGGGTTCATCATTAATCGTGTGAGAAATATGAGTGATCTAGATGGAATTTAACCATCCTATATATTATGGGTGATATCCATAGGCCTCTTGATTGAGTAGGACTATGAAATGCATGGCCATACTCAAATAGTGATTTGTTTCATATAGTCTACTCATTGATCAAGAAAACTTCGATTAAATTATGAAGAGTATACACATTCCATGACTCGAGTTTAATCTAGGATATTAAGGTTAAAAGGATTAAATTACATTGAAACATTGGTCACGAAAAGGTTGCATCGAATCATCGATCTTATTATTACTTGGGTAGCGGTGATGCATTACTAGATGCTGCATTTCGCATTTATAATTTTATAATATGATTTTAAAATTATTGCCAACGTAATAATAACCTATAAGGTCACACACATAGAACGTTATTTAAAAGGGAATTAATTTAAATTTTAAGGATTTAAATATATTAATATGATTAATAGTATTTAAATCATTTAATTTAAATTAAAAGGATAATTGTATATATGTATATTAATTAAGTAAGAATTAATTAAGAGATATATATATATAAATTCGGATTTTATAAAATTAGGTTTTGATTTGATTAATTCCTTTTAACTACTATATATATGATATATAGCGACTACTTAGGGTAAGAGATATCGAATTGAAAAACCCTAGCCATTTCTTAGAGAGAGACTAGAGAGAAAGCAGATTCGTAAAATCCATTCCTTTTGGTGGCTAATCTGTAAGTCCTTCTTATTGCGAGAATCGTTCAACGGTTAAATGCGGCGTTCGATGTGGATCACTGTAGAGGCGCAATCGGTTTGTATTGCGTTGGAGATTCGAGGCGCTTGATCGGTTTGATTCTCGTTTTTGTTTATATCTCGGTATAATCTCTAAACCTCTCGAATTAATTGATTTTCGCATGGATCCTGTTTTAGGGTTTGAAAATTGCTTTAAAATTTTAATTTCATTTGTTCGTTTACGTAGAAGCCCAGCGGTGGTATCGAGAGCTACTTATGAAAAGATTAATTGATTACGTGTTTTAATTGTATTCGATATATATGATATATGATGATGCATGTTTACCGATATAAAATTGAATATATGATATTAGTTGTATATGTATTACGGTAATATATATGATGATCTTCGTTAATCGTATCTTTAATCGGTGGAATAACAATATAACTATTCTAATCGGATTAGAAGCATGAAGAATCGTTTTAATATGATTAATCAAAGCCGGAAATATATGATAAATTACAGGTGTCTTTTGTTATTCGTTTTAATATGATTAAATCAAATGGACATATATGATTTGTTATTATGGGTGTTTTAGTGGATTAAAATGTATGACCACCGCTTGTGGGGAGACCCCCTATGGACCCCCCCGTCAGTAATAAGCGTAGTGATTTGTTTCATATAGTCTACTCATTGATCAAGAAAACTTCATTAAATTATGAAGAGTATGACACATTCCATGACTCGAGTTTAATCTAGGATATTAAGGTTAAAAGGATTAAATTACATTGAAACATTGGTCACGTAAAAGGTTGCATCGAATCATCGATCTTATTATTACTTGGGTAGTAATGATGCATTACTAGATCCGCACCAATTGTTTATAATTTTATAATATGATTTTAAAATTATTGCCAACGTAATAATAACCTATAGGGTCACACATATAGAACGTTATTTAAAAGGAATTAATTTAAATTTTAAGGATTTAAATATATTAATATGATTAATAGTATTTAAATCACAATTTAAATTAAAAGGATAATTTATATATGTATATTAATTAAGTAAGACTTAATTAAGATATATATATATATATATAAATTCGGATTTTATAAAATTAGGTTTTGATTTGATTAATTCCTTTTAACTACTATATATATGATATATATAGCAGCCTACTTAGGGTAAGATATATCGAATTGAAAAACCTAGCCACTCTTGAGAGAGACTAGAGAAAAGCATTTGAGAAAATCCATTCCTTTTGGTGGCTAATCTGCAAGTCCTTCTTATTGCGAGAATCGTTCGACGGTTAAATGCGGCGTTAAATGTGGATATCGTAGAGGCGCAATCGGTTTGTATTGCGTTGGAGATTCGAGTATGATCGGTTTGATTCTCGTTTTTGTTTATATCGGTATAATCTCTAAACCTCTGAATTAATTGATTTTTCGCATGGATCCTGCTTTTAGGGTTTCGGAAATTGCTTTAAAATTTTAATTTCATTTGTGCGTTTCGTCTTAGAAGCTCAGCGGTGGTATCGAGCTACTTGCGAAAAGATTAATTGATTACGTGTTTTAATTGTATTCGATATATATGATATATGATGATACATGTTTACCGATATAAAATTGAATATATGATATTCCGTTGTATGTGTATTACGGTAATATATATGATGATCCGTTAATCGTATCTTTAATCGGTGGAATAACAATATAACTATTCTAATCGGATTAGAAGCATGAAGAATCGTTTTAATATGATTAATCAAAAGCGGAAATATATGATAAATTACAGGTGTCTTGTTATTCGTTTTAATATGATTAAATCTAAAACCGGACATATATGATTTGTTATTATGGGTGTTTTAGTGGATTAAAATGTATGACCACCTGCTTGGAGAGACCCCTTGGACCCCGTCATAGCGCTGCGATGGTCGTGTCCCCTATATTTTATATATAGTTTTCTTTAATTATATATAAATTGTTATGTCTTTATTGTGATATGCATGGTGCATGATTATGGCCTTTTGACCCATAGGTTAGTGGTTTTGGTTTTGAAATACGGCTTGCATGTCGTGCCTTTCTATAAATTCTAATGTAATATTCTCTTCTCATCTAAATCCCCTCGAATGTAACTCGAGGTTTCTTTATGTCATGTAATAATCAGTAATTGATGAAGATGTCAAGATGGAGAACACAATGGAAAGATGATGATGGAGAGGAGGCGATGCTAGAGGAAGATCTAAGGAAGTTATTTATTTTAAGATCTTTTACCACCTTAGATTGACCTTCAATCTTTCATTAGCTTGAAAAGATTGACATGTGGATTAGGCCATAAGCATGACACATTTAATTTTGCACTTTATTTATGCTTGTATGTGATATGATATGATTAATAATAATGCATGCTTAACAAGATTAAAATTGGTGAGATCTAAATTAATAAAATCCTCATTAAATTATTAAGTCTAAATCGGATGCCTTCCAATGAATAACACTCATCAAGACCTTGATCAATAGATGTAGGTTTGCCAAAGCAAAGTACCCTATTTATCTAGGTAAGATGCGATAGGATAATTGTGATATCCAAACTATTAAAATCATTGGGCCCGACTTAACTAAGTTATCTCAATAAGATTGTGGACTTAGAGGCATAGAGTTTGGTTGGTACCATTAGATGGACTAGGAACAAATGTTGTTTACCAAATTATCCAGGAGTTATATATGATATAATTGACAAAGGGTTGTCTACCTAAATAATTATGTTTTGAGAGAATAGCCAAAGCTAACTTAAGGCATAATGAAATATGGATCTTGGCTCACTAGAAAGATTTAATAGAAAATGCTTTAGAATTAATGGTGAGGGCTATTAATTTGAATAAAATAGTGGGAGGTATATTTTGAATGTACTATTATCAATTATATAATATCAACTCGTAATTTGACTTATTATTGTTGCACTTATAAATTGTAGATATCAAATGGCAAACAACAACAACACAAATAGTCTTTCATTACGATCGGTCCTTGAAAAGGACAAGCTAAGTGGAATTAATTTTCTTGGTGGCATAGGAACTTGAGGATTGTCCTCAAACAAGAAGCGTAAGCTATATGTCCTTGATGGGCCCATTCTGCGCAAAGACCAAATGTCACTACACCACGTCAAGTGAACACAATCTTCTGAAGAAGCATCAAGATGATGCTCTGGATGTGAGTTGTGTCATGCTAGCAACCATGAGCAGCAGAGCTTGAAGCAACATGAGTTAATGGATGCTTATGAGATGATCGAGCATCTCAAGAAATTGTTCGAAGGGCATGCTTGGCGAGGAGAGGTATGATCAAGCAAGGCGTTGTATCAACTTGCAAAATGGGTGAACGTGATCCAGTTTGGTCCATGTCTTTGAAAATGATTGGGTATATTGAGTACCTTGATAGGTTGGGTTTTCAATCACTCAGGAAGCCCAAACCCGACCTTGTTTTGCAATCTTTGAACATCACTACTCTCAATTTGTTATGAACTATCTTATGAATGAAATTGAGAAACCCCTTATCTTGAGTTGTTGAGCATGTTAAGAAGCTGCCGAGAACAACATGAAAAAGCGAGGACCCGCTCCCATAATGATGGTGCAAAAAGGGAATGCTAAGGGGAAATTGGAAAGGCAAGAAGAAGATAGGATCTAAATCTTTTGCCAAACCCAATTCCAAAACCAAACAGCTTTAAAACCTAAAGGTGGGGTGGCTAAAGAAGGTGAATGTCATACATGGAAAACACGGACCTTTGGAAAAGGAATTGTCATGCTTATCCGGAAGAAGTGAAGAAAAGAAAAGGAAATACGACTTGATTCGGTATATATGTTATAGAAGTCAACTTATCTACTTCTACATCATGGGTATTGGATCTTTGGATGTGGTTCTCACATTTGTGTTAATGTGCGGGGACTCGAAGGAGTAGAACTTTAAGCGAAAGGAGAGGTTGACCTACGAGTTGGAAATAGAGCAAAAGTTCTTTGCCTTTGGCCGTAGGAACTTATCATTTATCTTTTTTGGGCTAGTTTTAGAATTAAAAGATTGTTATATTTTGTGCCGCTATAAGCAAAAACATTATTTACATTTCTTGTTTGGACAAGAAAGGTTTTTCATTTATAATAAAGAACAATCGTTGTTTGTTTTACTTAAATGATATTTGTTATGGTGTTCCACAATTGTTTAACGGTCTCTATATTCTTGATTTAGAAATGCCTATCTATAACATAAATACAAAAGCGATTTAAATCAAATGATTCAAATCAGAGCATATCTCGCAATCTTTGTCGTTTAGGCCATATAAATGAGAAAGCATATATCAAACTCCATAAAGATGGGTTCTTGGATTCATTTGATTTTGAATCATATGAAAAATGCGAGTCTTGTTTATTAGGCAAGATGATTAAAGCCCCTTTCCTTTGGACACACGATTGAGCGGGCTAGTTGATGTATTGGGACTTATACATAGTGATGTATGTGGACCCATGAGTTTGTTAGCAAGAGGTAGGTTTTATTACTTCATTACATTTACTGATGACTTTAGTAGATATGGATATGTGTATCTTATGAGACACAAATCCGAATCTATTGAAAAGTTCAAGGAATTCAAGAATGAAGTTCAAAACCAATTTGGCAAAAGCATAAAAGCCCTTCGATCCGATCGAGGAGGTGAATACTTAAGCCAAGACTTTGATGACCTTCTAAAGGAGTGTGGTATTATATCACGACTCACTCCATCCGGAACACCGCAATGGAATGGTGTATCCGAGAGGAGGAATCAAACCTTGTTGGACATGGTACGATCAATGATGAGTCATGCGCAGATCTTCCAATAAGCTTCACGGGGTCATGCCACAGAGGCAATTTGCATTCACACTTAACCGTGTTCCTACAAAGACGGTTCAGAAGACACCATATGAAATGTGGACTGGGAAACGCCCTAGTATGTCGTTCATGAAGATTTGGGGTTGCGAGGCGTTCGTAAAAGTCCGAATTACGACAAGCTCGGACCCAAATCTGACAAATGTAATTTTGTGGGATACCCAAAGGAAACAAAAGGGTATTATTTCTACAAACCTTTTGAGAACAAAGTGGTTGTTGCTCGAACTGGTATTTTTCTAGAAAGAGAATTTGTCTCTAAAAGGAAGCGAGTGGGAGGAAAGTAGAACTCAAGAAATTTGAGAACCACAAAATATCATTGAACTGAGTTGGAACATAAGCGGGGAACCACAAGAAATTGTGGAAAGTGAACTCCGCTTTCAAATTACACAAGTCATTCGTAGATCTGGTAGGACACGCCAAGAGCCTGAGAGATATTATGTATATCTTGTGACTCAAAACGGCGATGTGATGCTCATAGATCAAGATGAACCTACTTCTTACCAAGAAGCTATGAATGGACCAGATTCTGAGAAATGGCTTGAAGCCATGAAATCTGAGATGGACTCCATGTATACAAACCAAGTATGGACTCTGGTTGATCCACCCGAAGGGGTAAAACCAATTGGGTGCAAGTGGGTTTTCAAGAAGAAAATCGACATGGATGGTAATGTACAAACCTATAAAGGCGAAATTTGGTAGCAAAAGGTTTCAAACAAATTCAAGGTGTTGACTATGATGAAACCTTCTCTCCGAAGGGCAATGGTTAAATCCATCGAGGATCTTACTTGCTATCGCAGACTTTTTATGATTACGAAATCTGGCGGATGGATGTCAAAAGCGCTTTCCTTAATCTGAAATCTCCTTGAGGATGTGTATATGACACAACACGAGGGTTTTGTCACCCAAAGGATCTTTGGAAAGGTATGTAAGTCGCGGCGATCCATTTATGGATTGAAGCAAGCCTCTCGGAGTTGGAATCTTCGATTTGATGAAGCAGTCAAAGAATTTGGCTTTATTAAAAATGAAGATGAACCTTGTGTATATAAGAAGGTTAGTGGGAGTCACATTGTATTCCTAGTATTATATGTTGATGATATATTAATTATTGGGAATGACATTCCTTCCTTATAGGCTGTAAAAACATGGTTAGGAAAATGTTTCTCCATGAAAGATTTGGGCGATGCTGCCTACATTTTAGGTATCATGATCTATAGAGATAGATCAAGAAAAATGCTCGGCCTAAGTCAAAGTACATATATTGATAAAGTGTTGAAACGGTTCAGCATGCAAGAGGCGAAAAGAGGAAACTTACCCGTGACTCATGGTATAAAGATCTCTAAGGCCCAATGTCCTAAATCACAAGATGATGAGGAGGCGTATGAGAAAGATCCCTTATGCTTGACAATTGGATCTATTATGTATGCAATGATATGTACTCGTCCGGATGTCTCGTATGCTTTGAGCATGACGAAGCAGATACCAGTCGAATCCAGGTGAAGGTCACTGGACAGCAGTCAAGAATATCCTCAAGTACCTGAAAAGGACTAAGGATTCATTCTTGGTATATGGAGGTGATTTAACGAACTAGCGGTAAAGGGTTACACGGATGTTAGTTTCGGACCGACAATGATGACTATAAGTCTCATCGAGTTTTGTGTTTTTACTTAATGGTGGTGTGTTAATGGAAAAGTTCAAGCAAGAGGCGATGGTGATTCTACAACAGAGGCTGAGGTATATATTGCTTCTAGTGCAGCCAAGGAGGCTGTATGGATTAAAAAGTTCATCACTGAACTTGGTGTTGTTCCAACCATTGTTGATCCGGGTTGTTTCTATCTTGTGATAATAATGGAGCCATTGCACGAGCTAAGGAACCCGGATCTCACCAACGATCCAAGCATACACTTAAAGCGGTACCATCTCATCCGTGAAATCATTGATAGAGAGATGTACATATAGGAAGAGTGCCAACAGATGATAATGTTGCAGATCCACTAACAAGGCTTTGTCGCATGACAGAAGCACAGACGGTCACACTAGTTCCATGGGTATTAGATACATGAGTGATTGGCTCTAGTGCAAGTGGGAGGCTGTTAGAGTTTATGCCCTAGAGGCCAATTATTTGATATAATTGCTTAACGTTTTGATATTATATTTGATTGAATAAATATATGATTTTATTATGGTTTTATTTATTGCGTAATATAATTGTTAACATAATAAAATTCCTTAGAATAGTGATACAAATTATATAGTTTCAAGTATGTGACTTGAACATGAGATTATATATTACCATTAGTATCGGTGTTCTTAAATGTCCCTAATCGAAAGTATCATTGTTGATGGGACAACAATGATGCATTGAGACTAGTATGTGGATGATGATGACCAAATCTCATTGGTCATAAATATATGAGATATTAAGTCAATGCATAGGTACATGTTGAGAACGATGTCTTTGGATGGACCCACCATGAGAATTCTATATGGAGCATTATGCCAAGTGTCATTAGCAATTCTCATAGTGATAATGATGTAATGGTCCTCCGGGCACGAAATCGCTATATTACTACACGAGAATTTATGTACTTTGATATCATCAAATGTCACCTTTAATAGTGTGGACTATAAAGGTGATTATTGGGTTCATCATTAATCGTGTGAGAAATATGAGTGATCTAGATGGAATTTAACCATCCTATATATTATGGGTGATATCCATAGGCCTCTTGATTGAGTAGGACTATGAAATGCATGGCCATGCTCAAATAGTGATTTGTTTCATATAGTACTACTCATTGATCGATCAAAGAAAACTCAGATTAAATTATGAAGAGTATGACACATTCCGTGACTCGAGTTTAATCTAGGATATTAAGGTTAAAAGGATTAAATTACATTGAAACATTGGTCACGAAAAGGTTGCATCGAATCATCGATCTTATTATTACTTGGGTAGCGGTGATGCATTACTAGATGCCGCTCATTTTGTTTATAATTTTATAATATGATTTAAAATTTATTGCCAACGTAATAATAACCTATAAAGTCACACACATAGAGCGTTATTTAAAGGGAATTAATTTAAATTTTAAGGATTTAAATATATTAATATGATTAATAGTATTTAAATCATTTAATTTAAATTAAAAGGATAATGTATATATGTATATTAATTAAGTAAGACTTAATTAAGAGATATATATATATATATAAATTGGATTTTATAAAATTAGGTTTTGATTTGATTAATTCCTTTTAACTACTATATATATGATATATAGCGACTACTTAGGGTAAGAGATATCGAATTGAAAAACCTAGCCATTTCTTAGAGAGAGACTAGAGAGAAAGCAGATTTGAAAATCCATTCCTTTTGGTGGCTAGTAATGCAAGAAGTCCTTCTTATTGCGAGAATCGTTCGACGATTAGATGCGGCGTCCGATGTGGATACCGTAGAAGCGCAATCGGTTTTTATATTGTGTTGGAGATTCGAGTATGATCGGTTTGATTCTCGTTTTGTTTATATCTGGTATAATCTCTAAACCTCTGAATTAATTAATTTTTTCGCATGGATCCTGTTTTAGGGTTTGAAATTGCTTTAAAATTTTAATTTCATTTGTGCATTACGTCTTAGAAGCCTAACAAGAATAACAGATGAATTTCACCATGTATGCGGTACTTCGCATAGACAGGTTATTCTAACATAATAATAAAGAATGGAATAACAATAGCTCTCTTCATGAAAATGAAAGAAATAATACCCCTACCTTAGAATAAAGTTGGATCTTTGGAATAGAGAGGTAGCGATTTTTCTTCTTCTTTCTCTCTATATTTCTCTATAATAATAATTGCTCTATAGCTTTAGTGAATTGGTGAGAAATGAAGGAAGAATGAGCTTTTATTTATAGAAAAATATAGTTTCGATAATTGCACGGTTTGGGGCTCAAAAAATTACAGTACAATACCTCCACCTTTTCTTTCATTTTTAATTTAGTCCTGCAAGTATTATCAAACTTGCACCACCTCCCATAATAGTAAATAATGTAACTCAATAGTTCAATCATGTGATTCAATAGTTATAATCATGTGAAAATACGAATAAAAGTATAATACCTCCATCTTTAACTTAGTCATGCAAGTATTATCAATCTTCCACCAACTCCCCTAATAGTACATGAATGTGAATCAATAGTATACACATGTGAACAAATAGTTATAATCATGTGAATTAGCAATTAATTCCTCATTTATTGATTCTTACGTAAGAAGGCACTACTCAATAATTGTTACAGTAGTTACTGTTCAATATTTTATTTTATTGATTCAATAATTGCTACGTTGATATTTTATATTATTATTGTTTCAATAATTGTCACTACACATCATTTTCCATTATCAGATCAATAATTCATATTATTTGAATAATATTATTTGATAGCATTATTGGCAATGTCTAGAAAGTTACATCTAAGGAGATGTTTGGTCATCTAATTAATTGATGAGGAGAAATCCTTATTGGAAATCCCCTCTTTCTTGGGAAGCTGCTGGTTGTCGAGATTATGATTACGTAATATTATTTGTGAATAATTAATTATTGATTTATATGATAAGGAAAATACTCATTTTATGTGGATATAGATGGAGAAATTTTTTTAATGCGACAATTGTTGAAAATTGATATTTTATCTTTTCTGATAAAATAATTTATTTAAATATATTATTATATTTTAATAATATAATAATGGTGATATTTTTATAATAAATGTGGGATATATGAATAAATGAGGAGGAAGAGTATTTTTGTTACTAAAAATATTTAAAACATGTTTTTCATGCTTGTGGACCCCATTTCTTGACTGAAATTTGATTATAGCCCGTAAAATCGCCCGTTTGTGGATTTCGGTCAATTTCTGTTTGAAATTTGGAAAAACTTTCTTCTGCAAAGTTGTAGAGAATGAAATTTCCTATAGAAAGAACTTAAGGTTTGAATTTTTCTGATAAAAGAGCTATTTATTATGAATTATTGAAGTTCCAGATTAATTGATTATTTATTTTTTGGAGTTTTAAGTGATTTTTGTATGAAAAACATTTTTGGTGATGTTGGCACACGTTTGGCTGAATTCAGATCTTCAAAGGTGTGCGTAGGAAGTTTTGTTATAAATAATAATATTTTATTAAATTTTCTACTTTGGTGTTCTAAGTATTTTTCTATAAATAGGGTGCTTAGGTTATAATTGAAAATCACACCAGAAACTGAAGTTTTCTCTCTCTATATTATCGAGCGTATTTTTGTGAGTATTTAGATACTTTGAGTGTTGTTATACGGTGCAAGTTCCCTTCAAAGACTATATCTAGTATTCGGTCGAAAGCATCATGCTCTTTTCAAGGTAAGGGATATTATTTTTTTTTAAAAAAATGATATTATTTCTTTCAATATCATTATGTCGGAATATTGGTAGGATTTTTCTTGTGAAATTTATTATCTTTTAGTGTCGGAGTTCTTATTCACGATACTCGGACTATTCACGTATCTGACTTTATTCACGAATAATTTTTATTCACGAGAAAATTAAATTTTTGTTTTTTTCCAAGATATCTATTATGGATACTAGCTTTGATTGTATCCATGTTTTGGTCTTCATTCTTGAATTTTACTTCATTATGATTATTTATGAAGTATTTTTGAACTCGGATTGTTTGAAGTACGAATCCTTAAAATTTGTTCTTTTGTTTCACTGGATTTGTTTTTTTAAAAATATTTTCATCATCCTCAGTCCTAAATGATGATATTACTAAATATCTTTGGCCTGTAATGCAAAGATTAATGATTTTCTGATGAATATCTTTGGCCCGTAGTGCAAAGATGAACAGGTGTTGAGATGAACATGACCAACTGATGAATATCTTTGGCCTGTAGTGCAAAGATGAATATTTGATTCAAGATAAATATTGATTGATGTTATAGGGATAAAATATTGATGATGGACTTTTAAATTCATAGATAATAGTAGATTTCATTCTCTACGTAACTCATCTATGAATTATTATTTCCACTGCGAATATTGATCTGAAACTTGTTGTCTATTATATTCTATCAGATTTTTCCCTGTTGAAGAATAACGATAATTTGTTTTATATTATCTTAGTCATAATATTCTTTACTGGGCTAGTTGAGCTCACCCTTTTCCTTTTTGTTCCATTTTTTTTTCTCGGAGGCGAGAATGTAGAAGTCTTAGTCGAGGGTATGGAATGAAGGTCTTAGAGAGTTGTTTTAGTAGTCCTCACCATTTTGTAAGATAATATATCAATAATTGTAATGAGAACTTATTTGAGTGTTGATATTTTCTAGAAGACAATATTTGTATTTAAACTCAGATTTTTATGTTGTATTAATAAAGTTGTAGTTGTTTTATACCATGTTATTGACGATTTCGAGAATGGGTGTTGTAAACCTATTTTGGGGGCGTCGCGGTTAATATCGAGCTTAGGGATATGATCTCTGGCGGAGATCGAGGAATAGAATTAGGAGGGAGAGGCAGAGTAAAACCTTCGCTAGTGTGTCTTACTTAAGCTTATTTATTGGTTGGTGGTATGTGTAGGGATATTATGTGATATGTTGATTTCTTTAATTAACCCTTATTTTATAGCGGTATTTGAGAATGTCGATTGAGAATGTTATGATTGGAGTAAATGAGAATAGTGGAGACACCTTTACTCACCAATGAGGAGAAGCGCAACAGCAGTGGCAATGTTCTCTTGTAAACAACACTCACCGATCGGGAGCGATGAATGACGGAATGTTTAGAAGCTTTTTGCAGTTCATGAAAAATCGAATGAGGAGACTTCGTGCACAAAATACTGAGTGGAAATGATAATAACGACGTCACGGTTTGTCACAACCAAGCAGATTCAAAAAGTTGGGACCACTGAGTGCAGGGAGAGCCGGATCCGATTAAAAAGCGAAACGTGGGTCAAACAAATCACCAAGATATTTGATGTCTTGGGATGCACGGAGGAGAATGAAGGTTCCATTCGCCACCTTTATGTTAAAGTAATGAGGCGATTCTTGGTGGGAATCACGTAAAGCGTACCCATCCGGTACACTCAAAGCATGTCTTGGGAGCGTTTCAAAAATTGTTCAATGACAAGTACTTTCCCGAAAGTATTCGTCTATATGAAGGAAGTGGAGTTTATTAGACTAGAACAAAACAACATGATGGTGTCCCAGAACGAGGCAAAGTTTGCAGAGTTATCCAAGTTTGCACCTCATTTGGTGGAGAATGAGGAACGTATGACGCGGATGTTTCTGAGAGGTTTGAAACACGACATACGTCAATATCTCATTTCTCATAAATTTTCTCTTTATTGGATGTTGTCAGCGGGGGCTCAATTATTAGGCGAGATAACGAATACGTTCAACCGATGGACCACAACCAGGATCATACCGATGACAGCAGTCATCAGAACAACGATAACCAGCGGAGAAAGAAAAATACGGACAAAAGTGGTAACTACTCTGGTGGTAATCATTGCCATGAAAATAGAAGAAGCGAGTCGGGGGGAGATTTTAAAGAGGAGATTCCACAATGATAATGTGAAGGCGTCGGCACCGGTGAAGAATCTGGTTCTAAGGAGGAGAAGCGACCACCGGTCGTATCTTTATAAATGTGGAAAAGAGGGACATATCAGTCCAAACTGTCAACAACAGTTTAAGGTATGTTATAATTGTGGAAAAGAAGGACATATCGCTCGAGATTGTACGGTAGCGAAACCAAGTTCAGCGGGGATGGTGACTCAAAAGGCTATCCCAGAAAAGTCAAAGTCAACGGTTCCTGGAAGAGTGTTTGTCGTGACTGGTCAAAATGCGAGGAACCCAAACGAGGTGATCACGGGTAAGCTAATCATAAATTCTTGCGAAGTTTATACCTTACTAGATATCGGTGCTACCCATTCATTTATCTCTCCTGCTTGTGCTCAACGTTTAAACTTAATTCAAGAGAAATTAGGCTTTAATTTATCTCTGGAGACTCCGTTAGGAGAAACTTTCATCACATCCACTGTTTATAAATCTTGTTTGATCCAAGTTGGCACCATCACATTACCTGTTGATCTTATCTCTTTAAAGATACTTGCTTTTGATGTGATTTTAAGGATTGATTGGTTAACTACTCATCATGCCAAAATTGATTGTTTTCGTAAGGTTGTTAGTTTTCATATTCCTAACCAACATGTGGTACGAATTCAAGCAACTAAATCATTAAAATCAATCACTGTCATATCAAGTCATAAAGTTATTCGAAAAACGGAAGTCAAGATTTTTTAGCCCATGTTATGGATTTGAATAAAGACACGTCGGATTTGAATAATATTCCTATTGTTAGTAAATTTCCTGACGTATTTTCTGAAGAACTTCCCGGTCTACCCCCATAACGTGAAGTTGAATTCTTTATTGATCTTGAACCTGGTACAAAGCCCATTTCTAAAACCCTATATCGGATGGCTCTATTGAACTTGGGAGTTAAAGGTCCAACTACGAGGAGTTGTTGGACATCGGTTTCATTAAATCTAGTACATCTCCTTGGGGGTGCTCTGTTTCATTTGTAAAGAAGAAAGAGCGGAAGTATGCGACTTTGTATTAACTACACGGAATTAAACCATGTCACTATCAAGAATAGGTATCCGCTTCCTCGTATTGATGACCTGTTTGACCCGATTACAAGGAGCACAATTCTTTTCAAAGATCAATCTTAGCTCGGATATCATCGGTGAAGATTAGAGGCGAGGATATTCAAAGCGCCTTGAACTCTAATGCGGGCATTATGAATTCTTAGTCATGTCTTTTGGACTGACTAATGCTCCTACGGATTTCATGGATATGATGAACCGAGTATTCAAGGACTATTTGGATCAGTTCGTTATTGTCTTTATTGATGACATCCTTATATATCCCAAAAGCTGTGAAGATCTTGAGCACCATTTGAAGCTGGTACTCCAAAGGCTTCATGAAAACAAGCTATACGCTAAGTTGAAGAAATGCGAGTTTTGGCTTGAAGAAGTAGCATTCCTTGGGCACGTGGTGTCAAAACATGGAGTATCTGTTGACCCGGCGAAGATTGAAGCAATACAAAGTTGGGACAGACGAAGGCGGTGGCCGAATCACGTAACTTTACGGGGCTAATTTGGTTATTATCGGAGATTCGTGGAAGGATTTTCTCGAATCGCTACCAGATTAACTCAATGACTCGGAAAGATACAAAATTTGTATAGAAGCGAGGAATGCGAAAAGAGTTTCCAAGAGCTTAAGAGGAGACTCATTTATTTTTGCTTACGACAATACCATCTGGTTTGGATGGATTTGTTATCTACAACGATGCTTGAGCAAAGGGTTAGGATGTATTCTCATGCAACATGGGAAAGTCATAGCCTATGCCTCATGACAACTTAAAGAGTATGAGAGGAATTATCCTACTCATGATCTAGAGTTAGCGTGATCGTTTCGTGTTAAAGATGCGGAGGCACTATCTATATGGAGAGAAAGTGGAGATATATTAGGACCATAAAAGTCTCAAATATTTCTTCACCCAAAAGGAACTCAACATGCGAAGAAGCGATGTTAGCTCATTTGTTAAAAGATTATGACCACACCATTCAATACCATCACGGAAAAGCAAGCGTGGTAGTAGTTGGCGTTGAGTAGAAGATCATATGCAGGAACGAGTGCGATGATGTCAAGTATACGCATAGAACCAACTTTAATTGATAAAGTTAAAGTTGCTCAAGCCACAGACCCAGAGCTGATGCGTATGAAGAAGAAAGTACAAGAATATGTTATTCTAGAAGCAAGAATCGATGAAGAAGGAATAATTCGAGTCCACTCCAGACTTTGTGTTCCTAACGACTCTGATTTAAAGAACAAGATCATGATGGAGGCACACAATACACCGTTTGCAATTCATCCTGGAAGTACCAAAATGTATCGTGATCTTCGACATACATTTTGGTGGAACAATATGAAGAGAGAGATCGCGAAGTTTATCTCGAGGTGTTTAACTTGTCAACGTGTAATGGCGGAGCATCAAGTGCCTAAGGGTCCATTTCAACCACTTGAGATTCCGAAATGGAAGTGGGAACATTACCATGGATTTCGTTACTGGTCTTCCCTCGGTTTCTCAAGGCATAAATGCTATTTGGGTTATTGTTGATAGATTAACTAAGTCTGTTCATTTCTTGCCGATACGGGAGACTTATTCCCTTGAACGTCTTGCTTGTATGTACGTGTATGAGATTGTAAGATTGTATGGCATGCCAGTATCCATAGTTTCAGATCGTGACCCAAGATTCACTTCACGATTTTGGGTTAGCTTGCAAAAAGCTATGGGCACGGATTTACGATTCAGTTCGGCATATCATCCTCAAACGGACAGACAATCAGAGAGGACCATTCAAACTCTTGAAGATCTATTAAGACTTTGTGTCCTAGATTTCAAAGGGAGTTGGGATAAGTATTTACCATTGGTGAAATTCTCCTACAATAACAGTTATCAGGCAAGTATAGGTGTGGCTCCATTTGAAGCATTATATGGACGAAAGTGTCGCTCTCCAATATGTTGGGATGAGTGGGTGAAGCAACATTGTTGGGACCCGAGTTGGTACGTATGACTACGAAAAAGATCCAAATAATTCGACAATGTATACAAACGGCACAGGATCGACAAAAGAGTTATGCGGATCTTCATCGAAAGGACGTGGAATTTAGTGTTGGGGATCATGTATTGTTGCGTGTAGCTCCATGGAAGGAGTAACAAGATTTGGGAAGAGAGAAAGCTCAATCCACGATTTATAGGTCCATTTGATTCTCGATTTGGGTAGGAAATGTAGCCTATAGACTCGTGTTACCTCCAAGTATGTCTCGTGTTCATAATGTTTTTCATATATCCGTGCTTCGTAAATATATGAAAGACCCAAACCACGTTATTGAGTTAGAACCGGATGAGATAGTCGAAGACTTAACGTATGAAGAGGTACCTATCAAGATCTTGGATAGGAAGGAGAATGTCCTACGCACAAAGGTCATACCACAAGTCAAAGTTTTGTGGAGGAACCATGCTATTGAGGAAATTACTTGGGAGTTGGAAATGGAAATGAAAGCGAGGTATCCTCACCTTTTCGAAACACCAGGTACGTACGTCAATTTCGAGGACGAAATTTCATAAGGAGGGGAGGTTGTAAGACCCCAACTTATTATTAATGAAATTGAATTTCCTCTATTTATTATTTTGAAATAGTAAGGGTTGATTTGATTAATGTGGTTAGTTATGGGTAAAATGCGCAAATATTTTAAATAAGCAAGTGGTTATAAAATATTCATTGTTATCGGGGAATATTCTTACTATCGGGGAATATTCGTATGACGGCGCAGCCTTGTGTGGGCCCCATAACGGAAAGCGATTGGATGAAGAAAATGACAAATATAAGTTATTTATAAATAACAGCGTAGTTGTTACCGTTAATACTATTAGAATACCCGGTGGTTAAAACACAGTAGCATACGGTATTGCACCAATTATTGATTATTATGTAAGAAGGCACTACTCAATAATTGTTACAGTAGTTACTGTCCAATATTTTATTTTATTGATTCAATAATTGCTACATTGATATTTTATATTATTGTTGTTTCAATAATTGTCATTACAAAGTATTTTCAATTATTAGATCAACAATTCATATTATTTGAATAATATTATTTGATAGCATTATTGACAATGTCTAGAAAGTTCTGTCTAAAGAGAGGATTGGTCATCTAATTGCACGCCAGTAAGGAGAAATCCTTATTGGAAATCCCCCTCTTTCCTAGGAACTGCCTGGTTGTCAGTATTATGATTCTATAATATTATTTGTGAATAATTAATTATTGATTTATATGATAAGGAAAATACTCATTTTATGTGGATATAGATGGAGAAAATTTTTTAATGTGACAATTGTTGAAAATTGATATTTTATCTTTTCTGATAAAATAATTCATTTAAATATATTATTATATTTTAATAATATAATAATGGAGATATTTTTACAATAAATGTGGGATATATTTATAAATGAGGAGGAAGTGTATTTTTGTTACTAAAAATATTTAAAACATGTTTTTCATGTTTGTGGATCCCATTTCTTGACTGAAATTTGATTATAGCCTGTAAAATTGCCCGTTTGTGGATTTTAGTCAATTTCTGTTTGGAATTTGGAAAAACTTTCTTCTGCAAAGTTGTAGAGAATGGAATTTCTTATAGAAAAGACATAAGTTTTGAATTTTTCTGATAAAAGGGCTATTTATTATGAATTATTGGAGTTCTAG
The DNA here is from genome assembly GCA_020205605.1 of Panax ginseng. NCBI lineage: Eukaryota > Viridiplantae > Streptophyta > Magnoliopsida > Apiales > Araliaceae > Panax > Panax ginseng. The sequence goes on from CM035131.1 coordinate 46,598,687, forward strand.
ATTAATTGATTATTATTATTTTTTTTGGAGTTTTAAGTGATTTTTGTATGAAAAACGTTTTTTGTGATGTTGGCACATGTTTGGCTGAATTCAGATCTTCAAAGGTGTGCGTATGAAGTTTTGTTATAAATAATAATATGTTATTAAATTTTCTAATTTAGGGTTCTAAGCATTTTCCTATAAATAGGGTGCTTAGGTTAGAATTGAAAATCACATCAGAAATTGAAGTTTTCTCTCTCTATATTATCGAGCGTATTCTTGTGAGTATTTTGATACTTTGAGTGTTGCTATACGGTGCAAGTTCCCTTCAGCACTATATCTAGTATTCGATCGTAAAATCTTGTCTTTTCAAGGTAAGGGATATTATTATTTTTTTTAAAAATGATATTATTTCTTTCAATATCATTATGTCGGAATATTGGTAGGATTTTTCTTATGAAATTTATTGTCTTTTAGTGTCGGAGTTACTATTTACGTATATGGCACTATTCATTGTATATCTCTGACTTATTTATTCACGAATACGACACTATTCACAGAAAATTAAATTTTTGTTTTTGTCCAAGATATCTATTATGGATACTAGCTTTGATTGTATCCATGTTTTGGTCTTCATTCTTGAATTTTACTTCACTATGATTATTTATGAAGTATTTTTGAACTCGGATTGTTTGAAGTACGAATCCTTAAAATTTGTTCTTTTGTTTCATTGGATTCGTTTCTTTAAAAATATTTTCATCATCCTCAGTCCTAAATGATGATATTACTGAATATCTTTGGCCTGTAGTGCAAAGATTAATGATTTTCTGATGAATATCTTTGGCCTATAGTGCAAAGATGAACAGGTGTTGAGATGAATATGACCAACTGATGAATATCTTTGGCCTGTAGTGCAAAGGTGAATATTTGATTCAAGATGAATATTAATTGATGTTACAGGGATAAAATATTGATGATGGACTTTTAAATTCATAGATAATAGTAGAGTTCATTTTCTACGTAACTCATTTATGAATTATTATTTCCACTGCGAATATTGATCTGAAACTTGTTGTCTATTATATTCTATCAGATTTTTCCCTGTTGAAGACTAACGATAATTTGTTCAATATTATCTTAATCATAATATTCTTTACTGGGCTAGTTGAGCTCACCCTTTTCCTTTTTGTTCCATTTTTCTTCTCAGGAGGCGAGAATGTAGCGAGTACTAGTCGGGGTATGGAATGAAGGTCTTAGAGAGTTATTTTAGTAGTCCTCACCATTTTTGTAAGATAATATATCAATAATTGTAATGAGGACTTATTTGAGTGTTGATATTTTCTAGAAGACAATATTTGTATTTAAACTCACAGTTTTTATGTTGTATTAATAAAGTTGTAGTTGTTTCTATACCAAGTTATTGATGACTCAGAATGGGTGTTGTAAACCTAATTTGGGGGCGTCACAGAGATTTCCTCTCGTCATCGATTCTTCCTTCTAGAATAACGCCTTCTTGAACCTTCTTCTTCACATTCATCAGCTCTAGGTGTATAGTTTGAGCGGCTTTAACTTTATCAATTAAAGTCGATTCTAATCGTATATTCGCTATCTTCACGTGGGTCCCTATAGTCTTTAACTCTATCTTCATCATTTGTAAGTTATATGAAATGGGTCTTTGTGTTAACAACGTGGCACTCGTAAACGCATACGAGACTTTGATAACAGGTCACATTGATATCTATCAACTTGCCACCGTTATTCACGACGTCCCCTACGGATATTCTAGCTACGGTGTATTCCAAGACTTGGAAGTCACCAGCGAAAGGCTCAGGGCTCTTTAATTATGGCTTGATATGACAATGATCGACTTGAGTGGTTTGGTTTCTTAAATTCACATAACAGGTTGGTTAGGAATATGAAAGCTAACAATCTTACGAAAAACATGATGAGTAGTTAACCAATCGATTCCTAAAATCACATCAAAGGAAAGTATTTTCAAAGAGATAAGATCGACAGATAACGTGAAAGTGTCGATTTGAATCAACAAGATTTATAAACATTGGAGGTAACGAAGGTTTCTCCTAACGAAGTTTCAACCAATAAGTCAAAGTCTAACTTCTCCATAGTCAAATTTAAACATTGAGCGCAAGCAAGAGAGATAAAAGAATGGGTAGAATTGGTATCTAACAAGGTATAGACTTCGCAAAAATTTATAATTAACTAACTCGTGCTAACTTCGTTTGGGTTACTCGCTTTTTGAGAAGTCACGAAAAACGCTCTTCCTGAAACCACCGACTTTGTTTTGTCCGTATCCACCTTTGGTGCTACCGTCCCAGCTGGACTTGACTTTTGTACATGACAAAATCAAGCTAGGTCACCTTCTCTTCCACAATTGTAATAGGTTTTGGACTGCTGCGTACAGTTTGGACTGATATGTCCCTCCCCTCCGCATTTGAAGCATATGATAGGTGGTCATTCTCCTTCCTTAACAACGGGTGCTGATGCTGACGTCTTTCCATTATTGTTGAATCTCCTCTTCTTGAAATGTCCATTCTTATTATTTTGGCCATGATTACCAAGAAGTGGTTACCATTTACGCATGTTGATTCCTCCACACTTATTATCACCGCCCGATGAGCTGCTTTATCCTTTGGTATTATCATTTTGTCGTCTGATCTCTTTTGGTTGGGTTGACTCATTATCGCGCTCCAATAACTGAGCCCTATTAACAACATCTGAATAGAAACACAGTTTATGAGAGATAAGATATTGACGTATCTCGGGTTTCAAACCTCTTAGAAACATTCGCATCGTTCTCTCCTCATTATCAACCAAATGGGACGCAAACCGGGACAACTCGGCAAACTTAGCTTTGTATTACAACACGGTCATATTTTTTTGCTCCAGTTTAATGACCTCTACCTCTTTCACGTGACGAATACTTTCGGGAAAGTACTTGTCGTTGAACAATTCTTGGAACTTTTTCCAAGTCATCTTCAGTGCGGCAGGTTGAGTACGCTTTACAGATTCCCACCAGTAATCTGCCTCTGCTTGCAACATGAAGATGGCAAAGGGAAACTTTTGCTCCTCGGAGCATCCCAAGACATCAAATATCTTGCAGATCTATTTTATCCACGTCTCCGCCTTAAGTGGTTTTGGCTCTCCAAAAAACTCCGGTGGTCCCAGCTCCTTGAATTGTTTAGCAGTGACCGTCCGAGAGTTGCCAGTGTTTCCACCTGCACTTTGGACAGGAGCCGCTCTCGCCTGATGTTGCATGAATAGCATAAAGCCTCTGAACATTCCATCGTTCATCATTTGGTCAGCATTTTCATTTGCATGAGGATTATCGCCTTCCTGATGCACATTATCCTTATTATTAATCTGTGGAGACTCAATGGTCTCCTGTGCTCCATTGCTATTTTCAACATTCTCAGATGTCATTTTCAAATACTGCCACAAAACAAGGGTTAATTAACATATCACATATTATCCCTATACTACGTGACCAATTAAATACCAAATAAACTTAGGTAGGTCATACTAGCGAAGGAATTCTCCGTCTCTCCCTCCTAGTTCTTGTCTCACATCTCGGCCAGGATCATATCCCTAAGCTTTGATACCAACTGTGACACCCCCAAAATAGGTATACATCACCTATTCCGAGTCGCCAAATACATGGTACATAATACAAATACAATCTTAAATATACAACATGAGCTGTGAGTTTTAATACAAATATTATCTTCTAGACAGTATTCAAACTCAAAATAAGTCCTCAATACATTTATTATCACACTATTTCATAGAATAGTGAGGACTACTAATGCTATCATCTGGACCGTCACTCCGTTCCCCGACTAGTCCCTGCTACGTTCTCATTTCCTGAAGAGAACAATGAAAGCAAAAGCGTGAGCTCAACTAGCCCAGTAAGAAATATTATGGCTAAGATAATGCAGAATAAATTATCGTTAGCCTTCAACAATGTTAAACTGATACTATATAACAAACATCAAGTTTAACTGCAACGGAACAAACAATTCAGTAGAAGAGTCAAGTAGAGAATAAAATCTACTATCTTCTATGATTTAAAAGGTTTTTCATCACTTTTATCGCTGAGACTCAGCTTATTAAATAAACCACGTCATCCCTGCACTACGGCCAATGATATTCATTAGTATCACGACCACAAATTATCCATGCACTACGGGTCAATGATATTCGTGTTTTCATCAATGGTCATGATCATGCCAACAACTTTCCATCAATGCACTACGAGCCAATGAGGACTTTTACCACATCATTTGTAACATTACGGTCATGACTATACCGAATAATCCCTGGTCATAATCATACCAAGTCCATCTATACACTACACTACTGCCACGAGATGACTTTCAACATAATATAAACATGAGGATGATGACAATGACATAATAATTCAATAAAACAAGTTCAAGAATTAAATTTTAAAGATTTATAAGTTAATTTATCCTGAACTCAAAAACGTCCAAATTGTCAACATGATACTGCTTTGTGGAGTAAAATTCAAGAATGCTCAGAAGAATATTTCCATGAAAAGATACTGGATGAAGCACAAATATCCAAGATATTCTACTAATTTCATGGAGTATAGAAGCCAAAACTTTAACCAACTGAGTATAATAGAATATATGAACCTGCAAATGGATTTTCGCCCGCCATGTGGTAATTCACGTAGACAAATCATTTCCAAAATTTAATAAGGAATGAATACAAAGTATCATTCACCATGCATGTGGTAATCCACATAGACAGGTTATTCTAACAGAATAATGAAGAATGGAATAATAGAAAAATTCACCATGCATGCGATAGAGCGGCATGCAGACGAGTTATTCCCAGCGAGAATAATAAAGAATGGAACTGGTCATGCGAAATAAAATGCAGATGCATGGATATTCCAACAAAATAATAAAGAATGGAATAACAACGAAATTCACGGGCATGCGATAGAACGCATGCATGAGTTATTCCAGCGAGAATAATAAATAATGGAACCGAGTCATACGTAATACGCATGCACGAGGATATTCCAGAAGAAAAAAGAATGGAATAACAAAAGAATTTCACCATGTATGCGGTACTTGGCGATAGACAAGTTATTCAACATAATAATAAATAGTGGAACGGGTCATGCGAAAATCGCATGATGGGATATTCCAGCAGAATAATAAAGAATGGAATAACTGTGAGAATTCACGGGCATGCGATAGGCCATGCAGACGAGTTATTCCAATAGAATAATAAATAATGTAATAACCGAAGAATTTCACCATGTATGTGGTACTTCGCATAGACAGGTTATTCTAACATAATAATAAGGAATGGAATAACAATAGCTCTCTTCATGAAAATGAAAGAAATAATATCCCTTACCTTAGAATAAAGCTGGATACTGGAATAGAGTGGTAGCAGACTTCTCTTCTTCTTTTTCTCTATAATTTCTCTCTATAATAATTACTCTATAGCTTTAGTGAATTGGTGAGAAATAAAGGAAGATTGAGCATTTATTTATAGAAAAATATAGTTTCGATAATTGCACGTTTTGGGGCTCAAAAAATTACAGTACAATACCTCCAACTTTTTTTTCATTTTTTCATTTTTTGCTAGTTCTTGTCTCATATCTCAGCCAGTGATCATATCCCTAATCTTTGATACCAACTATGACACCTCCAAAATAGGTATACATCACCCATTCTGAGTCGCCAAATACATGGTACAAAAAAACAAATACAAACTTCTTTTATATAATACGACAACAGCGTAGCTGAGAGTTTTACACGAATATTGTCTCATAGAAAGTATTCAAACTCAAATGAAGTCCTCAATACATTTATTATCACACTATTTCATAGAATAGTGAGGACTACTAATGCAAACATCTAGACCGTCACTCTGTTCCTCGACTAGTCCCGGCTACATTCTCATTTCCTGAAGAGAACAATGAAAGCAAAAGGGTGAACTCAACTAGCCCAGTAAGAAATATTATGACTAAGATAATTCATAATAAATTATCGTTAGCCTTCAATAGTGTTAAACTGATAAAATACAATAACATCAAGTTTAACTGCAGCGGAGCAAGCATTCTATTAGAAGAGTCAAGTAGAGCATGATATCTACTATCTTCTATGATTTAAAAGTTTTTCATCCACTTTATCATTTGAGACTCGACAATAAATAAATCACATCATCGAATCATCCCTGCACTACGGGCCAAGGATATTCATGTAATCATCAATGGTCATGATTATACCGAATAATCCCTAGCATAATCATACCAAACAACTGTCCATCAATACACTACGGGCCAATGAGGACTTTTACCACATCATTTGTAACATTACGGGTCATGATTATACCGAATGATCCCTGGTCATAATCATACCAATCAACATTCCATCTATGCACATAAGCCAAAGATAACTTTCACTACAATATAAGCATGAGGATGATGACAATGATATAATCATTAATCAAACGAAATCAAGGATAAATATTAAAGATTTTAAATTTATCCAGAGTTTAAAAATATCCAAATTGTCAACATGATACTGCTTTGTGGAGTAAAATTCAAGAATAATATTCATGTACGAAAAATAATTTGGACAGAAAAGAAATATATTTTTCGGGTGAATAGTACCACGTGAATAGTACCTCGGCATGAAAAGTGCCCCAAATACCCGAGTGAATAATATTAGAGTGAATAGTAATCGGGTAAATAGTAACCCGTGAATAGAACTCCAGTATGAAAAGTTTAATAATTATCAAGAAAGCTCTGAATAATATTTCCATGAAAAGATACTGGATGAAGCGCAATCAAGAATATTCTACTAATCTCACGGAGTATATAAGCAATACTTTAACAGAATGAGTGTAGAATTAGGAATGCAAAACGAAATAATATTACTCACATACTACAGAGTATGGAAGAAAATATTATTTCTACGAATACTGGAAAAAAAATATCCCTTACCTCAGAAGAAGACTGGATACTGGAATAGTGAGGTAGCAGACTTCTTTTCTTCTTTCTCTCTATAACTTCTCTTTCTATAGCTTCTCTCTCTATAATTGCACTTGTGAGTCTTAGTGAATTGGTGAGAATGAAAGAAGAATGAGCTTCTATTTATAGAAAAATATAGTTTTGATAATTGCACGTATTAGGGCTCGAAATATTACAGTATAATACCTTCATCTTTTCCTTCATTTTTAATTTAGTCCTGCAAGTATTATCAAACTTGCACCACCTCCCCTAATAGTACATCATGTGAATCAATAGTACATTCATGTGAATCAATAGTTCTATACATGTGAAAAAAAACAGTTACAATATAGTACCTTCATTTATACCTCCATTTTTAATTTAGTCATGCAAGTATTATCAATCTTGCAGCACCTCCCCTAATAGTACATACATGTGAACAAATAGTTATAAACATATGAATTAATAGCAATTAATTGCTCATTTATCTGATTAATTACCCAATTGATCAATATAACCTCCATAAATTAATTATTATCAAAATAAATGTCGATTTCCACTAACACTAATAATTCCAACACAATGAAACTATCAATTTCATCTTTAATCAACACGAACTTATTCATCATTAATATTCTAACTCACAATATTAAATAGGTGACCAAATCTCTCCTCGACAGAACTTTCTAGACATCGTTAATATTGCAAATAATAATATGAATAACTTTGTCGTCTCAATTATTGATTTAGTAATATAAAATATTGATACTGTAACGCCCCCAAAACATGTATACATCACCCATCTTGAGTCGCCAGATACATGGTACATAAATTCAAATACAACTTAATTATACAACGGTCGTGTAAAATACGACAAAATATAGCTGAGAGTTTAAACAAGAATCTTGTCATCTAGACAATATCCACACTCAATGGAGTCCTCATTACAATTATTATCACATTATTCCATAGAATAGTGATGACTACTAAAGCCATTTATCCTGGACCATCACTCCATTCCCTGAATCGTCCCAGCTATATCTTCATTTCCTGAATAGAACAATGAAAGAAAGGGTGAGCTCAACTAGCCCAAGAAGAAATATTATGACTAAGATAATGCGAATAAATTATCCTTAGCCTTTCGATAAAGATAACAACTAATAGAATACAATAGACAACAAGTTTTAGATCAACAATCGCAAATGAAAATAAGCAATCCATTAGAAGAGTCAAGTAGAGCATAAAATCTACTATCTTCATGATTTAAAAGTTTTTCATCAACTTTATCATTTGAGACTCGACTTTAATAAATAAAATCGAATCATCCACGCACGGCCGAGGATATTCATGTAATCATCAATGGTCATGATTATACCGAATAATCCCTGGTCATAATCATACCAACAACTGTCCATCAATGAACTACAGGCCAATGAGGACTTTTACCACATCAGTCGTCACATTATGGTCATGATTATACTGAATAATCCTTGGTCATAATCATACCAAGTCCATCTATGCACGTAAGCCAAAGATGACTTTAATCATAATATAAGCATGAGGATGATGACAATGACATAATAATTCAATAAAACAACTTCAAGGATAAATTTTAAAGATTTATAATTTAATTTATCCAGAATCAATAATGTCTAAATTGTCAACATGATACTGCTTTGTAGAGTAAAATTCAAGAATATGTACCAAAAAAATTTGGACAGAAAAGAAATATATTTTTCAGGTGAATAGTACTCCGTGAATAGTACTTCAGGAATAGTATCCCGTGAATAATACCCCAACATGAAAAGTGTCCCGAATACCTGAGCGAATGATACTAGAGTGAATAGTAATCGGGTGAATAGTAACCCATGAATAGTACTCTGACACGAAAAGTACCCCAAATACTCTAGTGAATAATACTAGAGTGAATAGTAACTGGGTGAATAGTAACCCGTGAATAGTAACTCATAAAAATACCAAAGAAAATGATATTAAATGACGAGTACAAAAGAAATGATATCTCAGACGAGAATAATAGAATATACAAAACTGCAAATGGATTTTCACCCGCCATGTGGTAATTCACGTAGACAGATCATTTCCACAATTTAATAAGGAATGAATATAAAGGATCATTCACCATGCATGCGGTAATCCACATAAACAGGTTATTCCAACAGAATAATAAAGAATGGAGTTACAGAATAATTCACCATGCATGCGATAGATCACACAGACAGGTTAATCCCAACAGAATAATAAAGAATGGAACCAGGTCATGCGTAATCCGCACTGACAGGATATTCCAACAGAATAATAAAGAATGGAACCAGGTCATGCGTAATCTGCACAGACATGATATTTCAACAGAATAATAAAGAATAGAATAACAACAGAATTCACCAGGCATGCGATAGACCGCACAGACAGGTTATTCCAATAGAATAATAAAGAATGGAATAACATAAGAATTTCACCATGTATGCGGTTCTTCGCATAGACAGGTTATTCCAACATAATAATAAAGAATGGAGTAACAACCCTTACGAGTATTGAAAGAAAATAACTCTCTTCATGAATACGAAAGAATAATACCCCTTACCTTAGAAGAAAACTGGATACTAGAATAGTTAGGTAGCAGACTTCTCTTCTTCTTTCTCTCCATAATTTTTCTCTATAATAATTGCTCTATAGATTTAGTGAATTGGTGAGAAATGAAGGAAGAATGAACTTCTATTTATAGGAAAATATAGTTTTGATAATTGCACGTTTTGGGTCTCAAAATATTACAGTATAATACCTTCCTCTTTTTCTTCATTTTTAATTTAGTCATGCCAGTATTATCAAACTTGCACCACCTCCCCTAATAGTAAATCATGTGAATCAATAGTAAATCATGTGACTCAATAGTTCTAAACATGTGAAAAAATTAATTATTGTATAGTACCTTCATCTATACCTCCATTTTTAACTTAGTCATGCAAGTATTATCAATCTTGCACCAATTCCCCTAATAGTAAATCATGAAAATCAATAGTAAACACATGTGAACACATAGTTATAAGCATGTGAATTAATAACAATTAATTTCTCATTTATCTGATTAATTACCCGATTGGTCAGTATAACTTGCAGACATCAATTATTATCGAAATAAATGTCAATTTCCACTAACACTAATAATCCAAACACAATGGAACTATCAATTTCATCTTTAATCAACACGAACTTATTCATCATTAATATTATAATTCACAATATTTAACAACCAGGTTGTTCCCAGGAAAGAGGGGGCTTTCCGATAAGGATTTCTCCTTATTGGCGCGTAATGGCGCGTAATTAGGTGACCATACCTCTCCTTGACAGAACTTCTAGACATTGTCAATATTGAAAATAATAATATGAATAAATTTGTCGTCTCAATTATTGATTTAATAATATAAAATATTGATACTGTGACAATAATTGAATCAATAATATGAGAGATATGATCACGGCAATTCTTGTAGCAATAATTGAGTATGGTGAGTGACTTCTTACGTAAGCATCAATAATCAATACTGGTGTATTTCTTATGCAACCATGCCAGTATTCTTATACTTTTACTACTAGGGTAGTTCAATTTTAAAGGTAACATTTTAGTAGTTATAAAAAGATAATTCTGTCATTTTCTAACTACGACAATACTTCCGTTGTGGGGTCCACCAATGATTGTGCCGTCGTACAAATATTCCCTGTTAAAATGAATATTCCCCGACCAATCGAATATTATATAACAATTTTCTTACTTTGTAAAATTTATAAATATTACCCACAACTATAACATTATATCAAATCCACACCATAATATTCAAAAAAATATTTCGAGAAATTTAAATATTTTTTCATAAAAGTTGGGGTCTCACAGATACTGTGACAATAATTGAATCAATAATATGAGAGATATTATGCAGCAATTATTGTAGCAATAATGGAGTATAACTGAGTGACTTCTCACGTAAGCATCAATAATCAATATCGTGTGCTAATATGCAACCACGCGTATTCGTACTTTTACCACGGGTGTAGTTCAGCAGTTTAACGATAAAAATTTTAGTCATTATTTTTATAAAAAGATAATTTGCGTTTTCTAATTACGACAATACTTCCGTTAATGGGGTCCACTGATGATTGTCTGCCGTAAATCTGAATATTCCCCGACCAATCGAATATTATATAACCACTTGCTTACTTTGCAAAATTTGTAAATATTACCCATAACTATAACATTATATCAAATTCACACCATAATATTTAAAAATATATTTCGAGAAAAAATAATTTTTATTCATAAAAGTTGGGGTCTTACAATTATCGCAGTAATATAAACCAAATCCAATAGTACCTCGCAGATACTTGAGTATTCTACATAAAATAGTCCAATGATCCTTATTAGGTTTATGAGTGTATCTACTGAGTCTATTAATTGCATATTAGCAGTTTTAGAACCAATTTTCCTTTTTTAGGGTCAAGTAACATTACCTTAGCAAGACACCCCCACACTTTAAGGTATTTCAAGTTAGGTAAATGATTTTCCCAAAGTGTTTTTCCAGTTTTCACCAACAGGTAACTTTATATACACATTATACACACACGAGTATTCAAACTTGACTATTCATATTGGGAATTGAAATTTTGAACTTTCTTCTCAGTTTAGCCCACCAATAAAGAGTCACAAAACGTAGATTAAAGAACATAAAGCCAAAAACCTCTAGCAAAAAATAGAGAATACCATTGCCATACATGTCACAATCTACTTTAAGTAATTTGACATTTCTCCTAACCAACCAACAAAATTTTCTGCGAGACCCCAAGTGATCAGTTTCATCTTTTGGACCATGTAACATACTTGCATAAAATTGTTCACAACATTTCCCGATTATTAAAAAATATTGAAATCAATAAATGATTTATCTTTCTCCTAATTTACTTCGAGAAAAAAAAAACCTAGGAGTAAAAAAGTAGACGATTATTGATCATCTGAGGGTGTTACACCATGTCTCCACTTGGTTATTACATCATCACAAGGTATTCATGTGAAACCCCAAATTTTATGAATAAAGATTTAAATTTCTCAAAATATTTTTTTCAAAATTATGGTGTGGATTTGATATAATGTTATAGTTGTGGATAATATTTATAAATTTTGCAAAATATGCAAGTTGTTATATAATATTCGATTGGTCGGGGAATATTCGTTTTAACAGGGAATATTCGTATGACAACACAATCATTGGTGGACCCCACAACGGAATTATTGTCGGATTGTGAAAATGATAAAAATATTTTTATGAAAATAACGGCAGAAGTTTTACTGTTAACTGTTGAAACACCCGGTGTTAAAAAATGCGATGTCTGGCGTTAGTTTATAGTAGTAGCACTACGGTATTGATTATTGATGCTTACGTGAGAAGTCACTCAGTTTTGTTCAATTATTGCTACAGTAATTGTTGCATAGTATCTCACGTTATTTGATTCAATTATTGTCGATATTTTATATATTATTATCTCAATAATTGAGATAACAAAGTTATTAATATTATTATTTGCAATATTAACGATGTCTAGAAGTTCTGTCAAGGAGAGGTTTGGTCACCTAATTGCGCGCCAATATGGAGAAATCCTTATTGGAAACCCTCTCTTTCCTGGGAACGACCTAGTCGATTAATATTATGAATTATAATAATGATGATAAATGTTGTTAAATATATTGAGGTGTCTTTTTATGAAGTCACGGAAGTTTATATATATATATATATATATTATATATATATAAATTTTATTTTATTAGTATTATTAATGTAATAAAAGCAGAAAAGCTTTTTATATAAAAGCAGAATATTTTTATAAAGTTATTTATTTTATTAGACTATAAATAGAATATATTATGTTCTATTATACATAATGTTTTGCATAGTAAAATTTTTTATATAAAAGCAGAATACTTTTATAAAGTTATTTGTTTTATTAGACAATAATTAGAATATATTATATTTTATTATGCATAGTGTTTGCATAGTGTCTGCATAGTGTTTGTATAGTAAAATCTTTTTATATAAAAGCAGAATACTTTTATAAAGTTATTTGTTTTATTAGACTATAAATAGAATATAATATATTTTATTTAAAAGATTTTGTTTTATTAGAATATTTTATTAATATTGCATAGTAAATCAATATGGATGAGTCAGTTTAAAAGTAAATCAATCTGGAGATAGTTCATGAATTAATTCTTATTCAGGTCCATTATCCTATAAATAGAAGCTCATTCCTTCATTATTTCTTACGAATTCTTTGAAACTCTAGAGAGAGAAACTATAGAGAGAAAGAAGAAAAGTATTCTGCTACTTCACTACTCCTATATCCAGTTTCTTCTAAGGTAAGGAATATTATTTGTTGTGCAAGTAAGGGGTATTATTTCTTTTGTATTCATGAAGAGAACTTACATTATTCCATTCTTTATTATTACATTGGAATAACTTTGTATATCTGCGACTACCCTATATTTGGTAAAATTCTTACATTATTCCATTCTTTATTATTATGTTGGAATAACTTTGTATATCACAATCTGCATACATGGTGAAATTCTTCTATTATTCCATTCTTTATTATTATGTTGAAATAACCTGTATATGCGAATTACCACATACATGGTGAAATTCTTCTATTATTCCATTATTTATTATTCTGTTGGAATATCCAAAATGCATGCGTATTACGCGTGACACAGTTCCATTATTTATTATTACGTTGGAATAACACATGCATGCGATGATCTATCGCGTACTGGTGAAGTCTTTTATTATTTTATTCTTTAAAATTCTGTTGGAATATCATGTCTGTGCATTTACGCATGACCTGGTTCCATTATTTATTATTCTATTGGAATATCTTGTCTGTGCGTTTATGCATGACCTGATTTCGTTATTTATTATTCTGTTAGAATAACCTGTCTGTGCGGTATATCGCATGCCTGGTGATTTATTTTGTTATTCCATTCTATATTATACTCAGTTGGTTAAAGTTTTGACTTTTATACTTCATGAAATTAGTGGAATATCCTTGATATTTGCGCTTCATCCAGTATCTTTTCATGGAAATATTCTTCTGAACATTCTTGAATTTTACTCTACAAAGAAGTATCATGTTGACAATTTGGACGTTATTAGTTCCTGGATAAATTAATTCTTGAACTTGTTTTATTGAATTCTTATATCATTGTCATCATCCTCATATTTATATTATGTTGAAAGTCATCTTTGGCCTGTAGTGCATAGATGGACTCGGTATGATTATGACCAGGGATTAATCGGTATAATCATGACCGTAATATTACAAATGATGTGGTAAAAGTCCTCATTGGCCCGTAGTGCATTGATGGACAGTTGTTGGCATGATCACACTACAAGAAAAAGGGCTATCAGCGACCAATTATATCAGTGACCGTGTGGCGCCCCCAAAATAGGTATACATCACCCATTCTGAGTCGTCAATAACATGGTACAGAAACAATTAAAACTTTATTAATACAACCCATAAACTGTGAGTTTAAATATAAATATTGTCATCTAGACAATATACATACCCAACTAAGTCCTTATTATAATTATTGATACAATACTTTACAAAAATGGTGAGGACTACTAAAACAACTTCCTAGAACCTTCATTCCGTAACCCGACTAGTACTCGCTACATTCTCGCCTCCTGAGAAGAAAAATGGAACAAAAAGGAAATGGGTGAGCTCAACTAGCCCAGTAAAGAATATTATGACTAAGATAATATAGAACAAATTATCGTTAGTCTTCAACAGGGAAAAATCTGATAGAATACAATAGACAACAAGTTTCAGATCAGCAGCGAAAATAATAATTCATAGATGAGTGACGTAGAGAATGAAATCTACTATTATCTATGAATTTAAAAGTCTATCGTCAATATTTTATCCCTGTAACATCAATCAATATTCATCTTGAATCAAATTTTCACCTTTGCACTACAGGCCAAAGATATTCATCAGTCGGTCATGTTCATCTCAACACCTGTTCATCTTTGCACTACGGGCCAAAGATATTCATTATAAAATCATTTATCTTTGCACTACTGGGCCAAAGATATTCAATAATATCATAATTTAGGGTGAGGATGATGAAAAATATTTTAAAGCAAAGCGAATCCGATTGAAACAAAAGAATAAATATCAAGGATTCAGTATTTGACTATTTCATGTCCAAAATACCTCATAAATAATCATAGTGAAGTAAAATTCAAGAATGATCAAAATATGGATACAATCAAAGCTAGTATCCATAATAGATATTTTGGACGAAAAGGAAAATTTTTTATTTTTTGATGAATAGTGCCGTATTAAGTGAATAGTAGATCAGTATCGTGAATAAGTGTCGATCACGTGAATAGTAACCCCAGAACATAAAAAGTTCCAAATTTGATTAAAAGTTCAGATCAATACTTTGGCATAATGATATTGAAAGAAATAATATCATATATGAAAAAAATAACATCCCTTACCTCGAAAAGACGGTACTCCTGATTGAAATACTAGATATATAGTCAAGAAGGAACTGCACACCATATAGCAACACTCAAGGTATCAAAATACTCACAAGAATACGCTCAATATATTGAGAGAGAAATAGAAAACTTGGGTTTACGGTGTGATTTTCAATTCTAACCTAAGCACCTATTTATAGGAAAATGCTTAGAAACAATAAGCGAGAAAATTTAATATAATATTAATATATTTATCAAATTTTCCTTAGCCCACCTCTAGACATCCGATTTCAGCACTTTTCACATGTTAATGATGTCCACAAAATACAAAAAACATTTTTTATCAAAAAAAATAAATAAAACTTCCAAAAATCAATTATTTCGGAACTTCAATAATTCATAATAAATAGCCCTTTTATCAGAAAAATTCGAACCACATGTCCTTTCCATAGGAAATTTAATTCTCTACAACTTTGAAGAAGAAAGTTTTCCAAATTCCAAACAAAAATTGAGCGAAATCCAAAAACGGGCAATTTTCACAGCTATAATCAAATTTGGTCGAGAATTAGAATTCTCTAGGCACACAAAATATGTGTTAATCATTTAATGCAACAAAAATACTCTTCCTCCTCATATACTCATATATCCCATATTTATTATAAAAATATCACCATTATTATATTATTAAAATAATATATTTAAATAAATTATTTTATCAGAAAAAGATAAAATATTAATTTTCAACAATTGTCACATTAAAAATTTTCTCCATCTATATACACATAAAATCAATATTTTTCTCATCATATAAATTAATAATTAATTATTCACAAATAATATTATGAGAATCACAATCATCGACAACCGGTGCGGTTCAGAAAGAGGGCTTTCAATAAGGATCTCTCCTTCTTTGGCGCCTGATTAGATGACCAAACCTCTCCTTGAGCGGAACTTTCTAGACATTGCCAATAATATTATCTAATAATATTATTAGGATAATATGAATTATTGCTCAGATAATAGAAAAATCGTGCGATAACAATTATTAAAACAACGGTAATATAAAATATCAACGCAAACAATTATTGAATCAATAAAATAAAATCTTGAATAGTAATTCTTTGTAACAATTATTTAGTAGTGCCTTCTTACGTAAGAATCAATAATTGGTGTAATACCAAGTATCTTCTTGTGTTTTAACCTTTGGGTATTCAACGATGATAATTGTAACAACTACGCCGTTATTTATAACCAACTTATTCTTGTCATTTTCTTCATCCAATCGCTTATCGTTATAGGGCCCACACAAGGCTGCGCCGTCGTACGAATATTCCCCGATAGTAAAAATATTCCATGACCAAACGAATATTCCCCGTCAACAATGAATATTTTAAAACCACTTGCTTGTTTGAAATAATTGCGCATGTTACCCATAACTTACCACATTAATCAAATCAACCCTTACTATTTTAAGATAATAAATAGAGGAAATTTAATTTCATTAAATAATAAGTTGGGGTCTTACAGACCGTATATCCGATCGCTACTATTCTTAATAGCGACCGACATCATGATACCAATTTATAATCCGATTCATTTAAGTGATATCATTGACCAAATCATGCGATCATTGATCGGTCATTAGAACAAATTTCCCACCCAAAATTTAACAGGAAATGTTGGCGCGTAGTTTATTTGCGACCACTAATAATCAATGACCGCATGCGGTCTCTGATAAGTCCATGTCATTAAAAATCAATGACCATGACGGTTCTTGATCAACCTAAATGAAATCGATTGCGGACATTATTCGGCCGATGTAACGGAAAGGAAAAAAAAATAGGGAGCTCATCGAAATAAAGAGAAGAGGGAGAAAGGGGGGAGAAGAGAAGAAGAAGAAGAAGTTCGCGCCGCCCACCTGCCACCCACCTGCCATCGCCTCTACAAAGGTAACTCACTTGAAATCCATTAGAAACCTTGAATCTGTTGTTAATTTGTTAATTGAATGTGGTTTAGACAAACCCTAACTCTTTTTTTTGTTATTAATTGAATGTGGTTTAGACGAACCTTAATTTGTTAATTTTTGTTATTCAATAAACCAAGGAATGGTGTTTATTCCTTATTTACAGCTTAATGTTCATCACAAACATAAAATACTCTCTCTATCCGAACACATTTTGGTTTGTAAGACTTGTGTATTTGTTTATTTATTTATTTATTCAAATTAAAAAGTTTCTAGTGCATGCTAACAAATTTTAATTTTTAATTTATTCTTTTAAAAGGGTATAACCAAAATAATAAAAAATTTATGTATAAGTGTGTTCTAGACTAATTTTATCATGCCTAGAAAACTTAACATTACAAATAGAACTATAGTCACCCAAAGTTATTTTATTCCTTTTTCATTTTCAATTATTATAGCATTTTACAAACTATTATTTCTTAATTTCTCATGGCCTGCAGTATAAAGAGGTTCTAGGAAAAGGAGCTTTCAAAAAAGTGTATCCTCGACACAGCAATTTATCACTAAGACTCTACGCCAGTAAGTTTGTATAGCCATCATATTATAAGTATTGATTAATTTTATATATTGCTTAGATATTGAAAAAAACATAAGCATGTTGATTTAAGAGCATTGAAGAAATACAAAGGGGATGTTTTGGTCAAAATCATGAAAACCATGAATACAAAGTATATAGCAATTATTTGATATAGATTGTTTATAATGGAAGGCTTGGGGACTGTTAGTATAATTTAGTACTTAATCATGCCTAAAGTACCTTGTATGAACTGTTAGTATAATTTAGTACTTAATCATGCCTAAAGTACCTTTTATTATCATGATTTTAAAGTTATTTGAATGCCTAAAGGTTTTTTTTGCCAATATATGGGTTGTTTATGAAATTATAGTCAAATCTATGCCTATATGAGAACTATACTTATGCAAGATCGTCTATGGGTAATAGTTAGGCTTTTCTTCACATTACTTATACTTATGCAAGATCGTCTATGTGGACTCTTGGTTTATGTCTTGGGTGCTTAGAAATGACCTTAAATACATGTCGTCGTGCATGTGGCTAGTCCATATTACAGGGGAGACTTGCGAAATTTTTTTATTGGTCGGGTAGTTGCGAACATTTATACTATTAACGAGCCTATTGGTGATCCACTAGAGCCTATTAAGGGGATGTTGGAGCTGATGGGCTAGGCTTGGGGCCGCGAGGCCACACGAGGCCACGCCAAGCTTAGCCAAACCTCACGGGGCCAAGCCAAGCTTGGTTGTTAGAAACATTAAGCCTAAATAGCGATCTTAGGGAATTATTCTTGCAAACAAAGAAGGTAACTAGACACACTTAGTCAATAAAGAGACTGTTTTGGCTATAACAGAAAAGCAAGGGTATTTAACACTTATGTATACAAGAATAAAGCTACAAAATGTTATAGAATCTATAAATTGCTCAACCAAGTTGTGATTATCCCAAAAGTTGCTTAACACACTAGTTGATATGAATGAATCTCCAAGATACTCAAAAGTTGTATAAATGAGTTAGAAAACTCTGATATAAAGCTAGCATGAATGAAATACCTTACGTATTCACTTACGATAAACAATAAAAACATATTTAAAACAAATTAAAATAAAATAACATGATATAATATAACTATTAAACTAAGTAGCATTTACTTAGTTTCTCATACTAAATTTAATAACATTTAAAGTTTCTCATACTGCTTTAATTTGCATTCATTCATTAACATCAAAGTATGCTTAAATGTTAATCATATGCTTACAAGTATACTCAAGTCATATGGTTACAAGTATATATGCTCTCAAGTCATATGCTTACAAGTATGCTTAAATGTTAATCATATGCTTACAAGTATGCTCAAGTCATATGGTTACAAGTATGCTTAAGTCGTATGCTTAGAAGTATGCTTAAATGTTAATCATATGCATGCTTACAAGTATGCTCAAGTCATATGTTAACATTTATAATGTTATGCGTAATAGGTACAAGTGGAATCATGGACCTCTATTAGGGCCAGTAGTTGGATGGCACGACGAAAGTCAAGTGCCCGGATAAATCTTCTGTTGAATTTAAATTTGGTTACCAAGTGTTTTTGGAGTATCGCGATATAGTCACGGAATGTATGAATGGTAAGTCGCATGAATCGATGTCCATGTTTGAAGTGTAAGAATGTAAATTATGTGGGACAGAGACATGGTAAAATATCATTTACTTTGTTTACGGGTTCATGAAAAATTACAAAGAATCTTTGGTTGGCACATGGGAAGAGAAGAGATGGTGGCATCACACAAGTACACAATTCAGGCGATTAAGTACTCACCGTATGTAATGAAATGGTTCATGATATTCTTTGGGCGATTTTGATTGGGAACAAGGCAAGAGAGAAACCTATGAATTACGATTTCAAAGACTTCTTTAAGTTGTTAGACGAGGGTAACGAGCCATTGTGGCATGGTTGCACCAAACACACTACATTGTCTGCAGTGGCGACATTACTTAACATCAAGGCTGATCACAACATGAGCCATGAGTGTTTTGAGTCACTCTTGAAGGCCATTAAGAGTATGTTGCCTGACGGTGAGAAATTACCTGGTAACTATTACTTTTGTAAAAAAATGGTGAAGAAGTTGGGTCTTGGATACCAAAAAATCGATGCATGTCCCAACGATTGCATGTTATTTTATAAGGAAAATGAACAGAATACAAGGTGCACGCTTTGCAGTCATGATCGGTTTAGGCCTAATAAAGAGGGTGTGACTACAAAAAAATCAAGTATACCGTTTAAGATTCTAAGGTATTTTCCAATAACACATCAGCTAAAAAGATTGTATATGTCTTCAAGAATAGCTGAACATATGGGTTGGCATGCAAAATCTCCAGCTAAAGATGGAGAACTAAATCATCCCGTAGATGGGCAGGCTTGGAAAGATTTCAACTTAGCAAATCCTAGATTTACATTGGAACCTAGAAATGTGAGGCTTGGATTGTCCACCGATGGTTTCAATCCGTTTGGCCACTCAATTTGTTAAAAGTACTCATGTTGGCTGTGATTGTTACTCGTATAACTTGCCTCCTTGGATATGTATGAAATAGCCATACTTGTTTCTTTCACTCGTGGTTCACGGTCCTAAGAGTCCCGGAAAGAACTTAGATGTTTACTTGAGACCGCTTATAGACGAGTTGAAGGTATTGTGGGAGGATGGAGTACAGACTTGGGATGTTGCAGCGAAAACAAATTTCAACCTTAGGGCAACGGTTATGTGGACTATAAGTGACTTCCCAGCTTAATGGTATGTTAGCTGGATGGAGTACACAAGGGAAGTTGGCTTGTCCATATTGTATGGAGCATACAACATCATTTAATCTATCAAAAGGTCGAAAGCCTTGTTGGTTTGACTATCATCATCGGTTCTTACCGGTAGATCACCCGTTTCGAAGAAATAGAGAACACTTCAGGAAAGGAAAAGTAGACAATGATATGCCTGCACCGCGATTATCGGGAACGGAGATGCGAGATCATGTGATGAGATTGTCGGTTATCCCATTTGGTAAGGTTGATGCCACAAACATAATCAATGGGTTTGGCAAATCTCATAACTAGTTTCGGAGAAGCATCTTTTGGGAACTGCCTTATTGGTCTACAAATTTGATTCGTCATAATCTAGATGTGATGCATATTGAGAAGAATGTGTTTGACAATGTGTTTAACACTATGATGAATGTTACGGGGAAGACAAAAGACACCAATAAGGCACGTTTGGACATGAAAGATATTTGTAAGCGTCCTGGATTAGAACTTTATGAATCTCCTAATGGTAAGATTGTCAAACTGCATGCAAGGTACACATTGTCCAAAAAGCAAGTTAAAGATGTGTGCACATGGGTTAAGTCTCTGAAACTACCAGATGGATATGCGTCAAACATTTCAAGGTGTGTTACGGGTGGGAAATTTCAAGGGATAAAGAGTCATGACTGTCATGTGTTCATGGAGAGACTCATGCCTATAGCATTTCGGGATCTGCTTGATAAACCAATATGGGATGCTTTGATGGATCTTAGTCATTTCTTCAAAGACTTATGTTCAAAATCATTAAATGAGAAGGACATGTCTGTACTTGAGAAGAACATCATAGAGATCACGTGTAAACTGGAAAAAATATTTCCACCTGGTTTTTTTGACTCCATGGAGCATTTGCAAATCCATCTTCCCTATAAAGCTCGTGTTGGGGGTCCAGTTCAATATAGATGGATGTACCCTTTCAAGAGGGTGATGGGAAACCTTAAGAGGAAGGTGAATAATAGAGCTTATGTCGAGGGGTCGATATGTGAGGCATACAGTTTCGATGAGATATCTACGTTTGTCTCAGACTATTTTTCGGACGAATTCTTGACAAAGGCCAATCGAGTATCGAGATATGATGATGGGGGAAATGTTGAACTTAATGGTCGGCTCTATGTATTTGGTCTATCGGGTCGCGCTTATGGAAAAGGGAAGCGCATATTCCTCTCTGAGCAAGAATTACGTTCTGCACATACTTACATTCTTCTCAATTGCGAGGAGATTGACGAATTTGTGAGGCACACATGTAAACTTGATAATTTTTCTTTCAAGTTGAAAATTTATTCCAATATGTTAATGTTTATAACATGGTATAGATTGTACGATGACGAGTTAAAAGTAAAGCATCCCGGCATAACTGATAAAGATATTCAAATCAATCGGGATAAAAATTTGCATTTTGGCTAAAGGACAAAGTCGGTTCAATTTTAAACACGTAGTATATATATATATATATATATATATATATATATATATATATATGTATATACTACATGTTAACTATGACTTCATTTAATAAGATGGAGTTTTTGTAGGCTTTATTTGAGGATCAGCGATTACGGCTAATGTACAAGTCTAGCTATGGGACGGATAGGGACCAAGTCACCATAATGGTTACAAAATAAATGGTTGTGAATTTCACACAAAGGCATATGGGGCGGAAAAGAACATTGAACTCGGAGTGTGTGTCAAGGAGATTGTTACAATGAGCTTGGTCGTGCCTTTTTATGGGGAGTTGGGACGAAATCGTAGAGTTATTGTACTGAGGCACGCGTCGGGGTCATATTCACTTGTTCAAGTCCGTTGGTTTGATTCAAAAAAGGGATACGTGTTGTGGACATGGAATCGTCGATATTGACCTCCATAGTTTTGCGTACTCTAACGAACCGTTTGTTTTACCAACTCAAGCGATACAAGTATACTACACTCCTAGTCTGTTAGGAAAAAGGATAGGCCGCACTTTCTGATTGGCAAGTTGTAATTCATACTTCAGCGTAGTCGTGTAGAATTAGTTGATGGGGAGATTTACCAAGAGCAGATGCTTCATAGTCAAACTATAATAAATGTGGAGGACGACAATGAAGTCATCCAGTTAGATGGTGGAGATGAACCACATGAATTAGATCCTAAGTCAATACTTGTGTCAGATGACATTGATACTGAGGAGGAAGAGTTATTGATTGAATCTGACACTAAATCTGAAGCAGATGATGGTTATGAATCTGCAACACATATACAATATGATTTTGAATCAGACATTGACACTTGAACAAATGAAATATATGTTTAGCATTACATGTTTTTTATATCATTGTCATGTTTATGTACTAAACTATTTAAATGCAATTTTTGTTTATTGTCATTTTATATTCATATATATACATGTTTATATCACTGTCATGTTTATGTACTAAACTATTTAAATGCAACTTTTGTTTATTGTCATTTTATATTCATATATATACATGTTTATATCACTGTCATGTTTATTGTCATATATACATGTAATCAAACATGACTCATAATAACATATTGAAATTTGTAATATCTGAGATGGCTTACAAGCGGTAGCAGAAAAAGCTTGGCTTGGGTAGGGGGCCTAATCATGTGCCCAAGGCCCTACTAATCCGGATGATCGGATTCTTATTGATTCGTCCTCCTCCTAATAAAGACGTCGTCCCCATATATCCTTTATATATAAGCATTTAAGATTCCATTTATTGTATATTGGTAATGTTTTGATTGATATTATATTGGTAATGTATATGGGTGCGAATTTTTTTGCTTTAATTTGCATTCAATCATTATTGTTTTGGTCTTATTGTATTGAAAATTTGTATATTTCTCTTGGTTTGTGTCTTGGGTGCCTAGAAATGTCCATATATGCATGCCGTCATGCATGTGGCTAGTCTATATTGTAGGGGAGACTCTGGCGAATTTTTTTTAAGTATTATAAGTATAAGTTTGAAAAATGTTCATAAGTATTATAACTTAGATGTAAATTTCTTTAATATATGCTAATTGATGTTGTATATTATAGTGATTTTTCAGATAATAAGATCGTCAAGTGCATATCATAGTTGTGTTTCTGTAATTGGCCTACACATGTGATTACGTATGGCGAGCACACCTATCGCCCACAAGGATCTTTGTTTAGGCGAAATTTGGGTATGTTTTTTTAATTTTGACAGATAATATTAATATAATATTCAAAGAATAATTATTTAGTAATGTTATTATTGTTGTTTTATTTACAGAAATGGTATAGATGGGAGGACGCGCAGCTTCCGGTGATCTGAGCATTATTACAGCGCGAAGTCTTGTGAAATCACTTTCAAAGACAATTTGAATAAAGAAAGACAAAAAGTCCTTCACAATGTCGAGATCGACCATCCAGGCCAGGGAGAAGATTACATGCACAAGTATAGCCCTTGATGGTGCACCCAGGCCATATGGGTTGATATGTGTGCCCAATGGAGAAAAGTGGGTGAAAAGGCGAAGGCGCCGCATACCAACGAGATCTCGGGTGTGCATTCGATGGTGAAAAGGCTAAAGGGATATACAAGGGCGATAGTGTTTCACAGTTGCAGCATATCACTGCTAGGGTACATATTTACAAGTTTTAATATGTTTACAATCATGAATTATAGAAAATATATCACATTTTACTTAGTAATATTATGCTTATTTTTTTGTATAGGAGTCTCGGTCTCAAGGTCACCCTATCCATCATTTGGATGTGTACGTATTTTTGTGATGGTTTGCACTGAGGCTATCCAGATAGTGGTAATAAATTTTAACAACTTGATCTTGTTTATCAATGCTTACGAAATTAATTTATTTTTAACTATTTAATTGTTAACATGATGTGAGGACACTTATAAGCGTTTATTGAATGGCGCTATCTGAAGGCACTCCACGTCCTTTATTGATCAAGAGTTGTGGGAGAGGCGTGCATTGTGAAGAAGAACTACATTAAATTTCAAGGACAACGACGACGCCCATCCTTTGATGGCTTAAGTACGCTCTTACCCGATCTATCTGATCATCGAGCCATCCAATTTGTTCATACTCGGTGGTTGTGTTAGAGCTATATGTCGAGATCGTGATCTTCTGAAGATACTGGGCGGGCATCTAGGGACTCTGAGTGCTGAGGAGTTAGTTGAAGCAGTAGCGGTAGTAGTAGCATCACAACACGGGGATGGTGACGAGGTATAAAATCAATTTGTTGTATATATTGTCGTTGTGACGCCCCCAAAATAGGTATACATCACCCATCTTGAGTCGCCAAATACATGATACTAAATTCAAATACAACTTGATTATACAACAGTCGTGTAAAATACGACAAAATACATGTTGTGAGTTTTAATACAAATATTGTCATCTAGACAATATCCACACTCAATTTAGTCCTCATTATATTTATTATCACACTATCTAACAGAATAGTGAGGACTACTAAGACACCATCTCGGACCATCACTCCATTCCCCGAGCTAGTCCATTTCGTTCTCATTTCTCAGAAGAAGAAACGGTGAAAGAAAAAGGTGAGCTCAACTAGCCCGAGAAGAAATATTATGACTAAGATAATGTAGAATAAATTATCATTAGTCCTCAGCGATCATAAAGCGATAAAATACAATAGACATCAAGTTTAAGCTGCATAAATGAAACATCCAATTCATTAAAAGAGTCAAGTAGAGAATAAAATCTACTATCTTTTATGATTTAAAAAGGTTTTCATCACTTTTATCATTGAGACTCGACAATAAATAATCCACATCATCCACGCACTATGGCGAGGATATTCATTAGGGTCACGACCACAAATTATCCATGCACTACGGCCGAGGATATTTGTGCATTCATCAATGGTCATGATCACGCCAACAATTTGTCCATCAATGCACTACGGGCCAATGAGGACTTTTACCACATCATTTGTAACATTACGGTCATGATTACAAGAATAATCCACAGTCATAATCATACCAAGTCCATCTATGCCTTATAGGCCATAGATGACTTTCAAAAATAATATAAACATGAGGATGATGACAATGATATAAGAATTCAATAAAATAAATTCAAGAATTAATTTATTCAGGAACTAATAACGTCCAAATTGTCAACATGATACTTCTTTATAAAGTAAAATTCAAGAATGCTCGGAAGAATATTTCCATGAAAAGATCTTAGATGAAGCGCAAATATCAAAAAATATTCCACTAATTTCATGGAGTGTAGAAGTCAAAACTTTAACCAACCGAGTATATTAAAGAATGGAATAAAAGCGAAATCACCATGCATGCGGTATTGGCATGGCAAAGTTATTCCATCGAATAATAAATAACGGAAACGGTCGTCAGCGTAATACGACCAAGCAAGATATTCAATGAGAATAATAAAGAATGGAATAAAAGCAGAAATCACCATGCATGCGGTACTTAGCATGATAGGCAAAGTTATTCAACAGAATAATAAATAAGCGGAATTAGGTCGGCGTAAAGCGCATGCACGAGGATATTCCAGAAGAATAAAAAAGCGAAACCGGTCCGTGCAAAAACGCATGCAGAGCGGGATATTCTAACGAGAATAATAAAGGCGTAACCGGTCGGCGTAAAAGCATGAGACAAGATATTCCAGCGAGAATAATAAAGATGGAATAAAGTTCTCTTCATGAATACAAAAGAAATAATACCCCTTACTAGTAAAAGAAACTTGATATCGAGTAGTGAAGTAGCGAGAATACTTTTCTTCTTTTTCTCTATAGTTTCTTTCTCTAGAGTTTCAGTGAATTCATAAGAAATAATGAAGGAATGAGCTTCTATTTATAGAAGAATGGAATAAATAGTAACTAATCCATAAACGGTCCAGATTGATTAACTTTAATCGAACGGTCCATATTTAAAGCAAGATCTTTTAAATAAAATATAATATATTCTATTTATAATCTAATAAAACGAATAACTTTTTAAAAATTTTTACTATGCAAACACTATGTAGGCACTATGCAAACACTATGAATAATAAAATATAATATATTTTAATTATTTGTCTAATAAAAGAGATAACTTTATAAAAGTATTACATTTTTATATAAAAAAAATTACTATTAGCCTAATAAAGCGAATAACTTTATAAAAATATTACATTTTATATAAAAAGTTTTACTGTTTTATTACGTTAATAATATGAATAAAACAAAACTTCATCATCATTATTATTATTCACACTATTAATTGACGGATCGTTCCCGAGGAAAGAGGGGCTTTCAATAAGGATTTCTCCTATTGGCGCCTGATTAGGTGACCAAACCTCTCCTTGGCGAGAACTTCTAGACATCGTTAATAATGCAAATAATAATATTAACAACTTCATCATCTCAATTATTGATTTAATAACATATAAAATATCGACAATAATTGAATCAAACTGAGTGACTTCTCACATAAGCATTAATAATCAATACCATGTCTACCTATGCAACCACGTGTATTATTGTACTTTTACTACTGAGGTAGTTCAACGGTATCATCACGGTAAAACTTAAAATCGTTATTTTCATAAAAATATTTTTGTCGTTTTCTCAATCCGACAATAATTCTGTTGTGGGGTCCACTAATAATTGTGCCTTCGTACGAATATTCCTTGACCAATCGAATATTATATAACAACTTGCGTACTTTGCAAAATTTATAAATATTACCCATAACTATAACATTATATCAAATTTATTCCATAATATTCAAAAATGATATTTATAGAAAATTCATTTTTATTCATAAAAGTTGCGGTCTTACAGTCGTAATATACCAATATTAACATAGTTAGTATATATTTGTAACTTGTTTTATTATTTTGTTAATTTCAGGGTGATCAAGGAGGCGATGATGCTTGACGTACCTGCTTTAGATTAGTTTTGTAGTTATAGTATAAGCTTTAACTTGTATATTCATTCTTTGGATGTTTGTATGTTACTTAAACAAGTTTTGAAATGTTATTATATTTATTCAAATCATATTGGTTTTTAAAGGTTTATATACTAGTTTGGTGTATGTGTTGGTGGATGATGGATGTTTATATTGTTGTGTATGCTGTTGTTGGGTATGTGTGTTGGGATAA
Source organism: Panax ginseng (assembly GCA_020205605.1). Taxonomy (NCBI): domain Eukaryota; kingdom Viridiplantae; phylum Streptophyta; class Magnoliopsida; order Apiales; family Araliaceae; genus Panax; species Panax ginseng. Next base: position 46,626,734 of record CM035131.1, read on the forward strand.
AACAGGTACAAAACAGGTATAGGTTTTTGGAAATTCTGGAAAACAGTAAAAATCTATTTTTTATTTTTTTTCCATAGATCAGCGACCCGCATGCGGTCGCTCATCGTTATTAGCGATGGCTAAATATTTGAGGCTATTAGCGACTGCATCTGGTCGCTGATACCAGTCGCGCCACATGGACTACGTCAGCTTTGGCCCTGGACCATGCTGACTTAGCTTAGCGATCGGATTTGTCATTTCGATCGCTTATATCGGTCGCAGATATGTCGGTCGCTAATTGTGGTCGCTGATGTGCATCCCAACGACCAGAATTTGTGCGATGACTATCAACGATCGCATGCAGTCGCTGATGGATATCTACGACCGTCTGCAGTCGCAGATAGGCGGTCGCTGATAAACCTTTTTCTTGTAGTGTCATGACCATTGATGAATACACGAATATCCTTGGCCCGTAGTGCATGAATAATTGTGGTTGTGATACTAATGAATATCCTTGGCCGTAGTACAGGGATGATGTGGATTATTTATTAAGCTGAGTCTCAGCGATAAAAGTGATGAAAAACCTTTTTAAATTATAAAAGATAGTAGATTTTATTCTCTACTTGACTCTTTTAATGGATTGCTTGTTCCGCTGCAGTTAAACTTGATGTTTGTTATATTTTATTAGTTTAACATTGTTGAAGACTAATGATAATTTATTCTACATTATCTTAGCCATAATATTTCTTACTGAGCTAGTTGAGCTCACCCTTTCTTTCACTGTCCTCTTCAGGAAATGAGAACGTAGTCGGGACTAGTCAGGGAATGGAGTGACGGTCCAGATGATAGTATTAGTAGTCCTCACTATTCTATTAAATAGTGTGGCAATAAATGTATTGAGGACTCCTTTGAGTGTGGATATTGTCTAGATGACAATATTCTTATTAAAACTTTCAATTTATGTTTTGTCGTATTTTACACGACGTTTGTATAATTAAGTTATAATTGTATTTTGTACCATATATTTTCTGACGACCCAAGATGGGTGATGTATACCTGTTTTGGGGGCGTCATAATTCAGCTAAGTTTAAGGTCACAATAAGAGTTCAGGTAAAAAAGAGTTGTACTTCACCAGTACTATTATTTTGGCTGTCATTAAACTCTGTTAAAACTGCTTTAGAGAACAATAATTTATAGGCGCATTTCAAGCAAGTAACAGTTAAAACTATTACACATCAGTTCAGAGGGTATAATACATCTCATTGTGTACCACTATCACAATGCATCATTTAAAATGTTTACTAGCAATGCAGATACAAGAAAATAATTAACCTTTCAGAAGTTTCTAGCTTTGTCAATTCAACAAGGAAGGTATTCAATTTATACATTTAAGAGAAGTTAATTTCCATCAGCTGGAACAATTTGCATACTAACATACTTAATAAAGGCAAGTGTTCTAACAGCAGAATAGACATTCCTTCACAATTACTAAAAAAATAGAAACAGACAGCTCCAAAGCAAATAAAAGTATGATATAGAAATCTTTTCCAACAAACCTTTAATAAAGGACTCTCATTTTGGAACAGACGAAGTTGAGTTTTTATAATTACCTCTACTAAAGAACTCTAATTTTGCCAAATTAGTAAAAATATAGATATTGGTCCTCTCATGTTAATGTGGATTCACTTATTATGTTTATTTGTTTGTTTCACAAAACTCACCTCACATGAATAATAAATAAAACCTTATTCATGTAAATAAGATCTTGTAAAAGTATTAAATGTGTACTTAAGATTGTTGGTGAAACACGAATAAATATAGGATTCAACTATCAAATAAAAGAAGGATAGAAATAGAACTTATCGATTTAGAGCAAATTATGTTGAGCAGAGGCGTGCAGTGCACTGTCCTTAAGTAGAAATTTCGCCCCTCGAAGAACTTTTCTCGGTGCTAAGGTCACTGATGAAATCCTACTCCAGGATTCAACGGCTCTTCACCTAACTAACCAGCACTAGAAATAGTTGAATGACCCAGGAACAACTTCTAATTTTCCCTACTCAAACTCAAAAAATTGTACCACATATATATATATATATATATATAAATATTTTATGTATATGATACATGTGTAAAAATTGAGAAAGCTGAATATATATCTCTCTCTATATATATACACGGAAGTATAGGTATATATAAATTGGAAGTACAGTAGTAGTCTATATATATATAAAAGTTACCAGCAATGACAGAAGATATATATAGAATACAAGTTTGATCTACCACTAAGTCCTTGTATATGTATTCCTTGAAGGACTTTACATATAGTCATGAATATTTACTTTCAACATCACATTTAAATATGCAATTTCCCAACACAATATATACATATTCAATGTATGCTCAGTTACTCCAAAATTAAAAACTGCCTAATTCAATATATACATACTCAATGTATGCTCAGTTGCATAATTTCAGTACACAAATTAAAATGGACATCTAAAATCACTAAATATATTTATGCATTTCAGAAAATAAAAATTGAAACTAATTATACTTTTGAACCTGTAATGCAAACAATTGACCGAATGGCCAAAACCACCCAGCCACCGCCGTGAAGATCGAATACCACCGTCGTGTGGTCGCCGTCGACCGAAGGTAGCAGTGGTGGTGGTGGTGCTAGAGAACGGAGGTCGGGAGGTGGGGAGAGTGGCAAACGGAGGTCGGGAGATGGGGAGGAGCGAGCAACAGTGGTAGTGCTGGAGAGAAATGGGAGAGCGACAGAGAAGGAAAGAAAATAAAGGGAAATAAAATCTCAGTTGGGACACTGCTAAATGAAATTAGGTTTAGATTATTTTCGACTGAATTCTGTTGAGGTTAGGTTCGTCGATTATAAGTTAAGTTCGACGGAAATTTCGTCGACCATATATACATTTCGTCGAGTTTATCTTTGGCGCAGGCGGGAAGCTTTTGCACCATAAGGGATATTTATGTTTGACAGAATTCCGTCGTAGATAGAATAATATCGAGGGAATTAATGCCAACTGAAAGTTCCGTCGATTATACGACAAGGTCGACCGATTTGATTCCGTTGAAAATAACCTATTTTCTTGGAGTAAGTCAAAATAAAACAATTATAAATTCGAAATATAAGATCCCTTACTTTATACTAATTAGCAAATCTGACCCTCCTATATGTCATATTTTTGCTAAAGTGTTCCTTGTATTTTTTATTTGACACAACTGTTCCTCAAATATGCATTAGTTGTGCAAAAGTGTTCCTTCTCTATTTTTGGTCAATTTTCGTTAGTCAAATATTTTCCCAAACTTTTATTATTTTCATTTATATATCCACAAAATATAAATATAAATATTATCATTTTCATTTAACTTGATATAATTAATTAAATTATGAACTTGTGCGATAAATGTTAAAAAATTAAAATATTTATTAAAATATTAAATTTCCGTAATCTACATTAAAACATAATTTTTTCTAATGTAAAAATAAAATTTTAATATCCATAAAAGTGCAAATTAATAAAAAAATTATTCTAAATATTAAAATTTACGTAAAACAACCTTATAAAAAATTATAACGAAAACGAATCATATATATCATATAAAAAATATTAAAAATTATGTTAATTATCACGTCTAGTATTTTAACTTTAAATATCACATCATGCCAATAATTAACCAATTTTCTAACTTGTTAACATTTGTTCTATTTGATAAAGAAAAAAAAAAAAAAGAATCTATTTAATTTTTTGATTTTGTAATTATTTTTTTGTAAGTAATTTTTTTATAAGTAAATTATGATCTTGTTTTTAATTTTGTTTTTTTACTATTGATATTTTTTTATGTATTATACATTTTAAATGTATGCATACTTCAAAAAATTATTATAATTTAAAATAAAATATTAAAATACCAATTAATTAAGTAAATGAAGGAAGAGGGAGACCCAACCAGAGGAGAGAGAAGGAGGAGAGAGAAAGATGAAATGTGAGAGGAGGGATGAGAGAGATAGAGAGATTTTGTGTGTGAGATGAAATGTGAGCCTTTAGATTAAGTTAGAATGAATCTGAGTCGTTGTTGTGTTTTTTCAAATTATAAAATTCAAATTGGGTTCTGTTTTATTATATAAATATATATATATATATGGGGCAAAGGGTCAAAAATGCCCCTGATATTTACCCCGATGTCCCACTTGCACCCTAAACTAATTTTTTTTTTTCCAAAAGTGCCCTTAACGTTACAAATTTTAGCTCAACTGTGCCTATGTCCTAAACTGTCATGCCACTTAGACAAATATGACCGACACCTAAATAAATTTTGCTGGCGTGGATTTTTCTTTCATTAAAATTTCTATCTTAAAACCATCTCTCTCTCTTTATTTCTCTTTTCTTTATCATTTGCTCTGTCTTTCTCTTTCCACTATCATTTCCTTCTCTCTCTGTGTATAAAAAGGAAGCAAACCACGTTATATAGAGTCGCCCTCAACAAGCTTGATCTGGACGGTGACTTTCCCAAACATGTATTTACTTTTTTATGAAAACCCATCATGTAGTCTATACAACACATGCCTTACCTTGGCATGGTCAGAATCGTCAGCGTGAGAGTCTTGTTCAACTCTCTGTAGTCTATACTTGCATTGCCGTCGGGAACAGGAGGTTATCAGATTTATAGCGATGCTTCTAAGAAAGGTTTGGGGTGTGTCTTAATGTAACATGGTAAGGTGATTGCTTATGCTTCTAGGCAGCTTAAACCTTATGAGGTGAACTACCCCACACATGATTTGGAGTTGGCAGCGGTGATTTTTGCCCTAAAGATTTGGAGGCATTATTTGTATGGAGAGACTGGTGAGATCTTCACCGATCACAAAAGTCTTAAATACATTTTCATTCAAAAGGAGCTCAATATGAGGCAGAGGCAGAGGCATTGGTTGGAGCTTTTAAAGGATTATGATGCTAGAATTCAGTATCACCCGGGGAAGGCAAATGTGGTTGCAGATGCTCTTAGCTGAAAGAGTTCAGGGAGTGTAGCAGCCCTTATTACACAACCTCAGCTTATTTCAGATATGGAATGACTCGAGTTGGAGTTGTATGTACGAGATTTAGATGGGCATTTGGCAGGTATGAGAGTGGAGCCCTCTCTTATCTCGCGGGTCAAAGAAGTTTAAAAGGAAGATGGGGAGTTATGGGGTCTGACGCAGAATCTGGAGGAGGGCAAGCAGCCCAAGTTTCGTATTGATGACCATGGTGTGATTTGGTTGGGTGAGAGGTTGTGTGTACCGTTGGATCCAATCATTCGAGAGGTTGTGTTGGCTGAGGCTCATAGTTTGCCATTTTCTATTCATCCAGGTTCTACAAAGATGTATAGGGATTTGAAGAAGAATTTTTGGTGGAATGAGATGAAACGAGACGTGATTGAATATGTGGGGAAGTGCCTCACTTGTCAACAAGTGAAGATAGAACATCAACGAGCTAGTGGGTTGTTGCAACAGTTAGACATTCCAGTTTGGAAGTGGGAGGATATCACGATGGACTTTGTGACTGGTTTGCCAAAGACTTTCAAGAAGAATGATGCCATTTGGGTAATGGTGGATCGGTTGACTAAATTGGCACACTTTTTGGCGATCCATGAGGAATTCTCAGTGGATAGGTTGGCACATATCTTTCCGAAGGAGATTGTTAGACTACATGGTACTCTGGTGTCTATTATTTCAGATCAGGATCCACGATTCACTTCACGGTTCTGGAAAGGGTTTCAACGAGCTTAGGGCACTCGGCTCAACTTTAGTACTTCTTTCCATCCGCAAACTGATGGGCAATCCGAACAGACTATTCAGACGTTGGAGGACATGTTGAGGTCTTTTGCACTTGAATGGTCGGGTAATTGGGATGATTACTTGAGTCTAGTTGAGTTTGCTTATAACAACAGCTGGCATGCAAGTATTGGAATGGCTTCTTTTGAGGCATTATATGGTAGGAAGTGTCGGGCACCAACTTGTTGGGATGAGGTTGGCGAAAGGGCCATAGAAGGGCTTGAGTTAGTTCAAATCACTACGGAGAAGGTAGCGGTGGCTAAGGAGAAATTGAAGTCGGCTCGATCACGGCAGAAGTGCTATACTGATAAGCATAGGAGGACTTTAGAGTTTGAACCTGGTGAGCATGTGTTTCTAAAAGTTTCTCCTTAGAAGGGCATTCGGAGATTTGGGTTGAAAGGAAAACTTAGTCCGCGTTATATTGGACCATTTGAGATTCTGGAGAGGGTTGGTGAGGTTGCATATCGGTTAGCTTTGCCTCCACAGCTAGCTCATGTGCACAATGTGTTCCATGTGTCGGTGTTGAGGAGTTACCATTATCATTCGTTGCACGTGTTGCAATATCCATTCGATAAGATTCGGGAGGATCTTACTTGTGAGGAGCAAGCTGAGGCGATTTTGGATCGTCAAGAAAGGATTATGAGGAGGAAGACTATTCCGTTTGTTAAGGTTTTGTGGAAGAATAATTCGGAGTAGGAAGCCACTTGGGAGATGAAAGAGTCTATTCGAGCGGAGTATCCGCATCTTTTTGATAATTAGGTACGTTTTATTCTTTTGATTCCGGGGACGGAATTCTTTTTAAGGGGTAGGTGATGTAATACCCAGTAAAATAATAAATAAATAAATAACATTAAAATACATATTTTAATTTTTCTAATTGGACTTCATTTTTTATTTGGGTCAACTAGTTATTTAATTTATGTGGGCTAATGTATTAATAAGTGATGGATAAAATAAATTGGTAAAATTGGGCTTTAAATTAAGTGGGTCAAATTTATAATTGTGTAATTTTTAAAATTCTATTAAAATTTGGAGAGTAAAAAAAATGTATTTCAATGATTAAAATATAAACCCTATAATGTATTAAGAACATCATTCATCTAATATAATAAAAAGAGGGGCGGCGCTGCTAAAAAAAAAAAGAAACGATCTGACCAAGCCAAAGGTTTCTGCGGAAGGAAAAAAAAGTAATTATTCCATTGAATTTGCTACGAAGTCAATTGTTTGCAACTTGTAATCAAGGAAGTGGTCTTGTGTAGTAAGTTATTTTATTAATTAATTAAATCTGGTGATAGTTGCTTGAGCTAGCAGTAACAGTGATTCATAATGACAATGATGATGTTATTATATATATAGGTATTGTATATATATATGTATAAATATAAATTAGTGGTTTCTTGTTTGTCGGTATATATATATATATATATATATATATATATATATATATATATATATAAATTAACTAACTTATATTGTTTATATTATATTAACTAACTTATGTTATTTATAAATTAAATTAAAAATTTTGTATACTAATTAATTAATTCTAATGATAAAATTATAAATTTACTTAATAATAAATTAAATAATATTATGTTTGTAATGGCTAGATTTGTAATAAATTTTATTTTATTATTTATTTATTAGATCGGATGGAAGGAATTTAATGAACTATATTGGGATAATAATTTTGGGTATTGCATTACTTAATCCAGGTACGGATTCCGTACTCCTTCAGCGATAATCCTTTTAATTTTAATTTGTTCGTTTTGTTTTCGTTTAGAAGTTAGTTATTGTTTCGAATGTTTGTTCCTTCTCAAATTCATGTGATAGTTTCGTTTTGGGGCATTGATATTTAGAACTCATATTTGTACTCTTTAGGCTAGTGTATCATGTCTAAATTTTATTTTGATAGTTATAGTGATGTGCATGTTATTATATTTTTAGAGGCTTGTGTTGATGATTCGTTCGATTTAACATGTACACGTTAGAACCCCTTTGTATTGATATTTTGTCGCATGTGTTGTGACATTATATTTTGTTAGAATACCGTAGGGTATACCTGAGCTATAACCTCCTATGGGGGTACCACAGGCATGTCCTCTTGGCACCAAGGCATGACACCTTTCGTGGCGGTGTGATCAGTCCACAACGTCTCTGTTTTGTGCTCCGGTGGGAGTTGGCCATTTGATGTTTTGTTGTGGGAGGCGTATGGGTCGACCCTAGTTTTCTGTTTTGTTCTGTTCTGCGGATTGGTGATATTTTTGCCAAACACGCCTTCCGATTTGCATGCATCTGGATCCGGCCGGTCCGATGTATGTTATGCCTGTGTGGCATTATTTTGATTTGCCTGTGTTACATTATTTGACTTACCTGTGTGGTAAGGTATATTTCTGATTTGTTCTGAGCTCGGTATGAAATAACACCCAGCCATTTGATTCAGCCTATTATTTCGTTGTGTGAGTTTTGTTCGTTTCGTTTTATTTCATTTAATTGAGTTAGTTATTTCGGTTCATTATTTGTATCCTATATCTGTACTGGGCATTTGGCTCATGCTGTATTTTTCTTCCGGCAGGTAATCAGGAGAATCAAGGGTAAGTGTGACGAGAGCTCCCTTTTATCCAATAATTTTTATATATTTTGTTAGGCTATGATACATTGATTTGTTTAGAGTTGTAATAGTTATTTCATACTGTGGTTTGAGCCAGTGTGGCATTTATTATGGTTTGTTCTAAGACATTTAATCAGTTTGAGATTATTCTTTTGTGGATTAGAGTTTTGCTATATATTCATCATTTTGTTATGTTTTGTGCGTAACCTCTTTCTATTTCAGAAAGGGGGTGTTACGTAGCACCTGAAATTCAACATCATATTAAGTAATTACTACTAGAGCAATCAATCGTACCAAATCATAGTAATCAATATACAGAAGACAGAAGATTAATGCAAAACAATTTAAACGAATAAAAGAATGAAGCAATTGATTAATATACCAGAGTAGTTATCAAGCTTCATCTTAAGCGGGGGACGAAATGGTCCAATGCCCAACTGGGCACCTCAAATCCTAAAATGTCATGCGATCGCCAAGCTCGCTTTACGATATCCTTACGCTTAATGAGATCAATTGAACTCATCTGAAACATGGAATCACAATTAAAAAGAAATAAAATTAATATGTGACCATCAATCATAGTGTTGAACCAGTTCAAATATTATAGCTAGCTTCTATCTAAGAGATACAAAATTTTGCTAAAGAAGCTGACCTGGGCCAAGTTTGAATTCACTGTTCGGCCATAAAAATAAGTAATGATGATAAGAATTGGAAAAAATCTCTTGGGTGATGTTTTTGTTCCACACAAATCATCCCAACACTTCATAAGCATAGGGAGAATATATAACCAAAAAGAAGTTAATTTTTTTAAATAGCAAATACATACACTCTGTTTCATAATGGAGTATGGAGAATCCTCAAGTTGATCACATCAAGAAACATCAGATTTTAATTATTAACTACCCAACAAAATTAAGTAAAATACCTACTTGAAACTCTGATGACCAGAAACTTTGGTGCGATTTCTCGACAACCAGATAATGGCCAATGATATAAAACAGCCCACCAACCAATGGGGTTGAAAGTAGAAACACAATAAATGAAGGCTCAGATATTCTTCCCACTGTTTCTTATTTTTTAAGGAATAAAAAGAAGTGAAATTGCTCAGATATCAAAACAAAACAAAAGAACTACTCAGATTTTTCTTTCCAGACCCAAACAAGGCATACAACCTCATCAACAATAAATTTTTCCATCTCAATCTACCACAATTATCACGGCATATTCACAATTTCAGTTCATTCAACTCAAGTTCACTCTGTTTTCTAATTTTTTCTAATAAAAGCACAATGCTCTGTTTATCTGTATAACCAAACTACGAGAAAATTCATGAAGAACTAATAACAAAAGCTTTATCAGAATAGAAATAATTTGTTCAACCCATATAACACCAAACCCGAAGAAAGCAAAACTTTAATTTCAAACCCTAAACCCAAAAAGAAAAAGGAATTAGGGTAAAATCATACTCAAATCACTTTATTTTAAAAAATCAAAATCTTGGATAAAAGCCCCATCAGTCTTTTCTTTAAGAGGAAATTCAACACAGAGACCAAAGACTAGGTCATCTCAAAGCCACAATTATGGGATTTAAATCGATGGGGATTTTTCACTTCATCGATGGTAGGAGCTAATTTTTGGGTTTTGGTTGCTAAATTTGCTTCCTTGGGGGCCCGGCCACGGTTGATTTCTTGAGTTGTTTGTTTGGTTCTTCCATTGCAGAGAGAGAGAGAGAGAGAGAGAGAGAGAGAGAATGAGTTTTTGGAGAGGAAAAGAGTTTATGGTGATGAAGGAAGAGAAGGGAATGTGTTGTAATATGAGTAGTCATGCCTTGTCACCAAAATTTTGGTTTCGTCAGCAAAAAATGTCCAGGTGTAAACGGAATTAGTCTACGTGGCATGTCCGTTAGTGGTAGGGGCACAATTGAACTAAAATTTGTAACGTTAAAAGCACTTTTGAAAAAGAAATTAATTTAAAATGCAAGTGGGACATCGAGATAAATATCAAAGATATTTTTGACCCTTTGTCCTAGATATATGTTAGGAAATAAAGGCTTTGGATAATATAATAGGAGACACCTTTTTTAAACTGAATGAAGACATGCAGTAACTTGTTTCAAAAAGAAGACAGTAACTTTTTTCTTTCTTTTGCTTCTAAATTGGATATAATAACAAAGAAAGCTCATTCTTATATAGAGAAAGAATGAAACGATACACTGCTGTCAACGGTAAAATATTTCTAACAGTCATAAAATAGAAAGTAATGGTAACATGCAACATATATATAGCAACGGTAATATTATTAAACATGCAACAGTAATATCTCTTTAATATATAAAACTGTTACAATATCTTCATAAATAAATTAATTATAACTCATTTAATTTACATATTAAACTCTTTTAATAATATATCACCAAATAACATATGAATATATTTATTTTATTTAACTTTGTAATATATTATTTTATATAAAATACAATATAATATACATAACTTATTATAAATTGCATGAATTTAGGTACAATATATAATATATATGGAATAATTTTCGTTATATATAGTCAATATATAGGTGCCATTAACAGGTAAATAAAGAAATCTTAAAAAAATATTATTATGCAACTTTATCCTATACTATACATCGTATAGAAAAATATTGTGTCTGTGGACTAAAATACAGTATTGTACCTTAATTTGTCATTGTGTGGAGATCGGTACCTGAGTTTACAAGAAAAGTACCGCAAACTCGTAGTACAATTAGCAGAGCAAAATTATACTTGTTGGGATATTTCATTGAAATTTCATATCTGATAAATTTAAGAGTATAGATAAATTAATAAGTATAGTATAATTTCAACTTAATAAGTTAATCTTTTAAATAAGGAGGTAATACAACATAAGTTAGTTTACACAGGTTAGTAATAAATTGATGTGGGATGAATACATTTTGGTACTTTTAATTATACCTTAAAAGATACGCTTTTGAATTAATTTACAATTGTATTAATTATGAGATAGGGATTGGTAATTGATCAAACTCAAGGAGCACAAACGCATGAATCATGATAAAGTTTTGTATTTTAGTCCAACATTTACAATTGTATTATGATGAACAAGGAATGTGAATTTTATTGATATATATATATATATATATATATATATATATATATATATATATATATATATAAAATTTTTAATTTGTAGCTGTATATATTCCACTCATTTGCAGACTTTAATTTGAGATGTTTGACTAAGCAAAGCAGCCACTGATCCCACAAAAGCTGCATTGATATAGGTTGTGGGTTCAGAATGTGAATAATCCGATCTCAAATCGCTGAATTTGTCGTTGGAATCCGGACCTCCAACGACGGCGCCGACATGAGTATTAGGGTTTGGCTTGGTGGAGGAGTACCAAGTGGAAGAGCCTTCATTGCAAGTAACCTTGGCCGGGTGAGAATGGATGGAGGGGATGGATGCTCCTCTGTGGTGTAACTGCGTAGGGTATTTGCTGCCGAAGCCAACCATGTATGACATCTTCATGGGATTGTCTCCTAGTATGTAGTCTACCTGTAAAAATAACCATAGAAATGAAGTTTAAGAGAGAAAAGAAATTTATGTAGATATTTCCACGTGTTTGTGATATTTTCATGTAGTCTTCTCTTAGTGAAAAGAAAGTGGATTTCACTTTCACATGAAATGAGATCATGTGAAAATATCAAAAACTCATGTAAAAATATATAGTGATCCCCTCTATGTATATATTCTTAAATTTATTGAGTATTTAGTTTAGCAGTGATTATATAATAATATAAGTTTGAGGATAAACGTGAGTCACATTTTGTGATTTATTTTGGTATTTATTTTTAGAAATAAAATTATATTTGCCTTTTGTTAAAAAAATAAATTAAAAAAAAAAAGGTTATTTTTCCTTAATTATTCTGAATTTGCCATGACTAGTTTTCCCATTGATACGATACATCATCATGCATATATATATATATATAAATTAAATGGTAGATTTTAGAAATTAATTAACCTGTGATTTTGCAAAGGTTTTAATTTGAGAGGGGGAGAAATTCAAAGAACCACATTGGACTCCCCCAATGTGAGCTGCATTTAGAATGTTGGAGTAGTATAGGAGTATCATGGAAGCACCAGTAGCATACTGTAAATTACTACTGTCTCTAGTGAAGAGAAGCCCACCTGCATGAAATACGAGTTTATAAATACATTAAAATGCTAATTGTCTATTCAGTTTATTCACTTGTAAATAACAGTTTTGCACTAATAATTATTACCGGGTGTTGTTTTGATCTGCACGGAGCTACTACTTGGCATCATTGCACATATAAATGAATCAGCGCCGCTCTTAAACTTCTCCAATTTCGTCTTCCCATTAAAAAATTCCTGAACAAAACTCTGACTAATTAACTTTTTTTAATTTTTTTGCCTCTCTTTTTCTTAATAATTAAGCCGAATGTGAAATGGTTATAGTTAAAGCAGTAAAACAGGTAAACAGTGATTAAAAGTTCGATTCGAGTTCGACTTAAAATATAAATGATTCAAATATGTACAAATTTTAAAGTTCGATAAATTACTTAAATCTCTTCAAATTGTAATTTTCTATTAATATTCAGATCATATTCGTTTGAAAAGTTTAAATTGCTCAGGCTCGATTCGAGATTGTATTCGACTCGGTAGCTAAACGAAAATAAATCAAACTTTATTTTATACTCGATAAATTTTATGAACCAACTCAATATTCGGTTCGATTCGATTTTTTGAGGTATACCTTTGCCAATAATGTTTGAGCCCCGGCGAATTTGTTGTCCCAACTGAACTCTGATACAGCCTGACTCCAGCCTTCATTATTTGAGACATAACCTAAGTAGCTAGTTTCTCCACTGGCTTTGTATAGCCATGCCGCAGCCCACAACAGCTCATCCTTTAGAAAAAAAATGTACGATTAAATAAAGTCATAAGATGATAAATACCATCTCTTTTGACAGTCCATAAACGCTTTTATTATCTTTTTTCACCCAAATGCCTTTCTTCTAGGAGTGTGATTTGACTTTTTTTTTTTTTTTTGTATTTATATTACGATTTCATTAAAATATACTAATCCACATAATTTTTTTTTAATAACTTTTATACTATTAGACTTGGTGACAATTTAAATGTGTTATAAAAAAACTACTCTATCTTTTTTGGATAAGCAAAGTATAATTTGCACACATTAAGAAAAGTAAAAGTAGAGAAAAAAGAATAAAATTTTTTAAAATTTATCCTTAATTACCACATAAAAATATATAAAGATATGAAGGAGACTTAAGAAAACATACATATAAAGAGCTCTCATTATGACCTAAAGGATGCATAGATGTATTTATGATGAGTGTTTTGCTTGTGAGCACAAATACTACTACATTCATTCAACAAATTAAAGGTCCCATTTATAGAGTTTATAAATGTAAACCTATTGAAGAACCGACCTGATATATATACAGGAAGACAGATTAATTATAACGACGGATTTTTTAACTATGGCGATGATTTGACAGATTTTTTAGTCTGGCGACTGTATGAACCGTCACCATAACTCTAAAAAATCGTCATATAGTTAATTCTCACAATATGATATATATATATGGAGAATATATATATATATATATATTCGGTCTTTTATTTATTAATTCTTCTGTAACGTTTTAATTAAAAGAATGGACTGCATGAAGGAATAAAATGATTTGTAAAGATCGATCTAAAGCATATTTTTAAACATGTCTATCTTTTTGTTTAACCGGCCAAAACAGGCACCCTAATGAATAAGAACACAACTGATCAGAAAAATTTCAATCGTTATGCCAGCAAATGGATCATTATTAGGATGCTTATATATCTGACTTGATGAGTTGTACCTGATAGCCTGAGTAAGAGCAATAGAAAGGGCAAGAACCCTGGTAAGATCCTCTATACTCATCCCCAAACTTGAACAGCTGATAATCAGAATTTAGAAAAATATCATTTATACGAAGTTAAGGCTTGAACACACAATATTTATACGACTAACAAAAAGGAAACTGATATTTACACATAATATTTTTTTTTTGGATATTGAGTCTCTCTCTCTATATATATATCATGTGTGTGTGAGAGAGAGAGAGAGAGATTGTATGGAAATATCAGTTCCTTAACAAAAATCAAGTCTACCGTATATACGTACCGATTTTGATTGGCTCAAAAGTGTTGAAGAATAGTTGGAATCAATTTCCTTGAAAACAATAGATGCAGCAGCAAGAGCAGCTGCAGCTTCGGCTGCTACCTCAGTGCCCGGTGAAGTTGAAGTAACTTTGTATAGTGTTCGAGGTGTGTCCATGTCTTCAGGCCGCTCCCAGCAATTGTGATCTTTATTTCCTTCTCCTACCTTTAATATTTAATCTCATGCATAATTAGCCATAATTAAGACGGTTGATATATTCAGAGCAAAACTGATCTTGTTACAGTAATAAATATCGATTAAACTATTAATTAGTGTAGCTATAGCTATATACATATTGCTATATGGTAGCATCAATTTCGCTCTTTCAATATCAATAACCATAATTAAGCATATACTTCCTCCGTACTAAAATATAAAATCATTATTATATTTTTGAAATCAACTCAAGAAATTTTTAAACTTAAAATTAAGATGAATTCGTTTAGTTTTAGTCACTAGAATAATGAATATTGTAAACTATTAAAAAATATTATTCATTGTGAGATTTATTATTTAATAATTATAATTAAATTATTTCAATTATGAATTTAAAATGTATTAAATTAACTTTCAAAAGTTTTTATAAATTGGAAAGGAGGGAGTTGTACTGTATTGCAAAAAGAATAAATAAATCAAAAACATATATATGCACCTGGGTATAAAATGTAGTGGATGAAGTGTGAGATTTGAGTACGAAATCAGCTCCCCATCGTATTGCCGCTTGAAGATAGCTGAGCTGGTTGGCTGAAGATATCTCTTTTTGGTAGTCAATAGCAGCCCAACTCAACAAGCTAACACTATATGCCATTGGCCACCCAAATTTGACATTGTCACCCGCATCATAGTATCCTCCCCTTAAGTTCACCTGATCCTCACAAGTTCACATAATTTAGAGATAAACAAAAAAAAATTATATTTTCATAATAAAAATATCGTTATAAATGTATAAAAACGGTAAAAATCGTCACTATAATATCTATAACGACGATTTTATTATAAAATATTATTTTTTATTTTGAATTTATATGTTTCCATAAAGAAACTATACTTCTAACGAATTTTATATATTCACTCGTCCCTCATACAATATGTCACCCCAGGCCAGTTAATATAAAATATCATTTCACATATTATGTTCGACGTTTGCTTATAACAAATTATGATTATGAATTATTTTCTTATATATAAATGGAAAACTGTTCCATATTCGTCAGAATTGGCTATTAAATATACAACATTTGATGCCAACATATGTCGCAAAAATAGTAGCATCCGCAAATAACATTATGTTGTGGACATTCTAATTTAATATATACAATATCAATACATAAAATTGAGTAGGATTAGAAAATTAGTTCACAATATCAAATACATCGTTAAAATATTATCAACTATAGTAATTTACCTAACTCGTAATAAAAAAAAAGTCAACACATAAATGCATATATATATATATATATATATATATATATATATATATATATATATATATATATATATATATATATATCATTTTCCTTTAGTCTATCTTTTGCAAAATATAATATAACTTTTTTGCCGATAAAAAAAATATTGATTTTTTTGAAGTTAATTTGAGATATTTTCACATTTAAAATTTATAGATATGAATGAGTTTAGTTTGAGACAATATAATTATGAAAATCGTAAATTATCTTAATATATACTATTAATTACAAGATTTATTATTTTTAATAGTTAAATGGATCACATTTATATTACTTTGAGTTTAGAAATATCTAAAATTGAATTTGGAAAGTTAAACTTGATCCTTTTTTCTTGGACAGAAGGAATATTATTTTTTAATTACGTCTATATATATATATATATATATATATATATATATATATATATATATATAATGATTCATAATATATTTGCTATAAATTAAAAATAAGTAAATATCATCTTAATTTATCGTCCAATATAAGAATAGAAAACTGAGACTATAACTGAAAAATTCATGTATGCTCCTATTAGTAGCGGACGACGAGTGTCATCAGCTACTAATAATAATAGTGTGCATTCGCTACGTATTATTAGTAGCGGACGTGACTTATCCGCTTCTAATAGTAGCGAATGTAAATTTTTCATTTTTAGTATCGAATGTTAGTTCCTGTATTGAATTATACATTCATAACAAGTACTTGTTATGAATTATTTCCTTATATGATGTGTATGTGAATTTAATTTCATACATTATCAGGAAGGCCATCCGAGAGTGCAGAGTCTCCTCTCCACTTCACTCGTTGGGTGTTCGGCAATTTCCCGGAGCGTTGTCCTTCAAAGAATAAGATTCCTTTGCTGAGTGCATCCTTGTAATCATAACTGGAAGAAGAAGAAGATAAGCAGAGTTTAAAGTCCTCATTTTCCATGGCTCCTGCGCTAATTTTACTAGCAAATATGCACCATAAAAATAGACCACAAATAATTCTGCCATGAACCATTTTAATATTTGAATGCTTCGATTCATATATATCTAAAATTAAACCGATGGTTAAAAATTGTACAATCTTTTCAGTTTGGCTGCTATATATTTATAGAGCCATTTTAATATTAGATAATATTACAACCGCTATACATGCTTGAATGCATGTGCATGCATGTGGTGGTGCATGAAGTTTTTGATTTGAAGCCGCAACGTTATCGATGATGCGAGTACATAGGAAATGAAATATGGAGGTAACGTGACGGATTGAAAATAATGTGCTAAGTCAAAAAAATTTGTTCAAATTAGACATGTAGAACCCATTCCTCAAGGCTCAATGTCTGTAGTTATAATGTTACATAATTGACGACTTTATTCTTCCTTTTAAGTGTTCAAGTACGAATTTTAAGGTAAAACATATATATATATATATATATATATATATATATATATATATATATATATATATATATATATATATGTTGGGAAAAAACACCATCCAAAAGATCGTTGTTGTTGATAAATTAAAATGAATAATAAGAAAGAAAAACAAACAAAGAGACACCAAGATTATCAAACCACGAGACACCAAGAATTTTTACGTGGAAAACCCTCTAAAACTAAGAGGTAAAAACCACGGGACGATCTCCGAAAAATTCACTAGAATAATATGAGAGAATACAAAGATATCTTAATTTGAGTACAAACTCAAATTACTTCACCACAATAACTATGTGATGGAACCCAAATAAAACACCCTTCTATTTGAAGTATCTTTCTCCCTCTCTATTTTCTAAAGCTTCACAAAAGCTTTTCTTTCTCTCCTTCTCTCCTTAAACTCTCGGATGGAGTATGCTGATTTTTGTTGGTGTGTTTCATCCTTCTTCCTTAGCCTCCTTTTATAGCCAAATGAGGAGAAGAGAGGTTGGCTAAATTATGAGGTAGGTAGGAAAGTAGAAGGTGGAGTAGGTGGGTGAGGAAACATAATGAGTGGGAGTGGGTGGAATTGATAATGAGTGGGAGTGGGTGAGGACACCTTTTTGACTAACAATCTCCCCCTCCGAACCCAATCTCCGTGACCCCGTCACTTGGAGTCCATCCCGACCAATTCCTTGCAAAATTCCAGCTTGTCACGAGTAACAACTTTTGTTAACATGTCTGAGGGATTCTCGTCAGTATGAACTTTCTTCACTTTCATCAATTCCTTTTCCATCACTTCTCGAAGCCAGTGATAACGAACATCAATATGCTTGGTCCGATTATGATACGTGGCATTCTTGGTCAAGTCAATTGCACTCTGACTATCACAATAAACCACGTACTCATCTTGTTTTAAACCCAACTCTTGGAGAAACCGTTTTAACCACAACATCTCCTTGCCTGCTTCAGTAGCGGCGATGTATTCTGACTCAGTTGTAGACAAAGCAACACACTTTTGCAACTTGGACTGCCATGATACTGCTCCCCCTGCAAAAGTAAACAAATACCCCGAAGTAGACTTCTTCTCTTCAGAACCTGCCATGTCTGCATCTGTAAAACCCTCCAAGACTGGACTCGTACTACCAAAAACCAAACATAAACTGGAAGTAGCTTTCAAGTATCTGAGAATCCACTTAACTGCTTCCCAATGTTCTCTGCCAGGATTTGACAAATACCTGCTCACAACGCCAACTGCATGAGCAATATCTGGCCGCGTACAAACCATTGCATACATAAGACTCCCTACAGCAGAGGAGTAGGGAATCGCTTCATATCATCTCTCCCTTCCTTGGTAGAAGGACACATGCACTTTGTCAACTTAATATGACTAGCCAGTGGTGTGCTAACTGGTTTAGCATCACTCATGTTGAATCTTGCAAGCACCCGCTCAACATACTTCTCTTGTGACAACCACAACCTCTTGGCTTTCCTGTCACGAACAATCTTCATACCCAAAATCTGTTTAGCTGGACCTAAGTCCTTCATATCAAAGGACTTGAACAACTCACCCTTGAGCACATGCGAATCATATCAAGATCCCGCCTAACTATCAACATATCATCTACATATAGCAATAAAATAACGAAGTTACCATCTGGGAACCTCTTGACATACACACAGTGATCTACAATTGTTCTACTATAACCTTGATCCACCATAAATGAATCAAATTTCATGTACCACTGCCTTGGAGCTTGTTTCAGGCCGTACAAACTTTTCTTCAACTTGCAGACCAAGTGTTCTTTCCCTTTAACTTCAAATCCCTCTGGTTGTTCCATGTAGATTTCTTCCTTCAAATCACCATGAAGAAAAGCAATCTTAACATCCAACTGCTCAAGCTCAAGATCCATACTAGCAACTAATCCCAGCACTACTCGAATAGAAGTCATCTTTACGACTAGAGAAAAAATCTCATCGAAGTCAATACCTTGCTTTTGAGCAAAACCCTTGACAACTAGTCGAGCCTTGTACTTTACTAGTTTATCGCCATCCTTTTTACGCTTAAACACCCATTTGTTCTTCAATGTTTTCTTGCCTTTCGGAAGTGTAGTCAACTCATAGGTGTGACCTCATCTTGCATAGCTCTCAGCCAATTGCCCTTGTCCTTATGAGTCTTGACTTCTTAAAAATCCTCTGGCTCCCCCTCCTCAGCAACTAAAAGATATTCAGATGAAGGATATCGATTGATGGCACGTTCTCTAGTGGATCTTCTTAGTCGAGGTTCTTCAATATCGAGTTGCTCCCACGATCAACTCTCTCGCATCGACCCATCACCATCGTGCAAGTCTCAGATCGGTCATATCTTCATTCGACCTCCTTCTCCAAGCTGTGGCATTCTCAGATTGGAGGAGGAACTTCACCGAGGTCCGGAACTCTATTATCTCGGGGGGCGTGTAGCATTATCGAATGCTCATAATTCGTGCTCATGAAACACCACATCTCTCGCTTCGAATAATTTAAATCTGACTGGATCCCATAACGTAGTATCCAAACTCGTGATCTCCATAGCCAACAAATACACATGGAATAGATTTGTCATCAAGTTTCGATCTTTGTTCCTTGGGGATATGTGCAAAAGCCTTGCACCCAAATACCCTCAAATAAGAATAAGACAAATCCTTACCACTCCAAATCTTTTCTGGAATCTGAAAATCCAACGGTGCTGATGGAGATCTATTAATCAGGTAACAAGCAGTACGAATAGCTTCACCCCAGAATGACTTAGGTAGCTTAGCCATTCTCAACATGCATCGCACTCTCTCAATAATAGTGCGGTTCATTCTCTCACCCACACCATTATCTTTGTCAGGTACCAGGGAACGATCTGCACGCATGCGGAATGCCATGCTTATCGCAATATTCAACAAACTCCTTTGAAGTGTATTCCCTCCGTTGTCGCCATTACGAAGACACTTCAATGATTTTCGATCTCCCTTTCAACCATAGCATGAAGACTGAAAATCTTTGGAATACCTGGTCTTTTGTTCTCAACAAAAATACCCACACCTTCCAGCGAAGCATCATCAATAAAGGTAACGAAGTACCTATTTCCACCCAAAGACTCAACCTCAATGGGTCCACATACATCGAATATACTCTCTAGTAGTTACGATTTTCTTTTAATTGAACTACTAAAAGAGACTCTATGTTGTTTCCCAAACAAACAATAATCACAAGGCTTAAAACCAGTACCTTTAGCAGAAGGAATGAGTGACCTTTTTGCTAATAACTGCAACCCTTTCTCACTCATGTGGCCAAGCCTCTTATGCCACAAGTTTGGTGAAGAGTCATCCTCAACTGCATTCAATTCACTAGAACACATCTTCACATGAGTCTTATACAACGAACAACAAGCAACGCCTCTTGCAATTACCATAGAGCCCTTGGTAAGCTTCCACTTTCCACTGCCAAAGTGATTCTCATAGCCTTCTCTGTCCAAGGCCATACCAGAAATCAAGTTGAGACGCAAATCTGGAACGTGTCTAACATCCCTCAAGGTAACAGTGCAACCAACACCTGTCTGGATGCAAACATCACCAATTTCAATAATCTTGGGTGATCAAGATTTCCCATTCTCACGCACTCCAAAGTCTCCGACTTTGTAAGTTGTGAAAAAATCTCTCTTAGGTGTAGCATGATATGAGGCACCGATGATCAACCACCCAATCAACTTTTCTCGATCATCAACGTGCAAGCATTCTTCTTCCCCAAATGAAAGAATAACAACATCTTGATGGTGAATCGCGTCGCAGTGTTCTTCTCTCCTCAACCTTTCCTCGCTTTCACCATTTTTCCGCTTGTCTAACCAGATTCTCGCAATTTCTTTTGTAATGACCTTCCTTATTACAATGGAAGCATCTATCGTTTCACCTTGTGCGGTCTTTGACTTGCTCTCGTAGCTTTTGCTTTTCTTTCGCGACTTGTATCTCCTTTGTGAGATCCTCTAAAATTTCTTTCCTTTCGTTTTCTGCGTGACAAGAGCATGAGTCTCAAAATTTACGCCTTGTTCCTTTCGCCTTGTCTCCTCATTATGAAGACTATCCTTGACCATCTGCGATAGTCATTTTTCCTTCGAGTGAATTACTTAGAGACACCACAAAGTCTCCGGTGTTTGTTTGGCAACGAATCGAGAAGCAAAAGAGCCTGAATCTCATCATCAAGATTCAACTTCATGGTGGACAGCTGGTTCACCAAACCTTGAAACTCACTCATATGCTCCGACACACTGCTCCCATCCTTGTACTTTAGATTCACAATTTTTTGAATGACAAAAGTTTTATTTTGTGCATTCTTCTTCTCGTACATAGACTCTAGTGTTGTCCATAAATTGTGAGCATCCGTCTCCTGCGAAACATGATGGAACACACTTTGATCAATCCACTGCCGGATGTGACCAATAGTCTTCCTATTCATTTTATTCCAATCAGCCTCAGATTTATCCACGGGCTTCTTTCCCTTGAGCTCCAACGGATCATATAAATCCTTGCAATAAAGGATATCCTCCATTCTAGGCTTCCAGATCGAAAAATTTGAAGAGGTCAATTTAATCATGGCTCCGACTGATTCCTCCATAAAATTTATCAAAAAACAACCAAGCAAATAATCTTAGCTCTGATACCAGTTGTTGGGAAAAACACCACCCAAAGACTGTTGTTGTTGATAAATTAAAATGAATAATAAGAAAGAAAAACAAACAAAGAGACACCAAGATTATCAAACCACGAGACACCAAGAATTTTTACGTGGAAAACCCTCTAAAACTAAGAGGTAAAAACCACGGGACGATCTCCGAAAAATTCACTAGAATAATATGAGAGAATACAAAGATATCTTAATTTGAGTACAAACTCAAATTACTTCACCACAATAACTATGTGATGGAACCCAAATAAAACACCCTTCTATTTGAAGTATCTTTCTCCCTCTCTATTTTCTAAAGCTTCATGAAGCTTTTCTTTCTCTCCTCCTCTCTCCTCTCTCCTTAAACTCTCGGATGGAGTATGTTGATTTTTTGTTGGTGTGTTTCATCCTTCTTCCTTAGCCTCCTTTTATAGCCAAATGAGGAGGAGAGAGGTTGGCTAAATTATGAGGTAGGTAGGAAAGTAGAAGGTGGAGTGGGTGGGTGAGGAAACATAATGAGTGGGAGTGGGTAGAATTGATAATGAGTGGGAGTGGGTGAGAACACCTTTTTGACTAACAATATATGTGTGTGTGTGTGTGTGTGTGTGTGTGTGTTCGACTATAGGAGTTACCCTATTTTGGCCGAATTTAGAGTCCTATATTTTAAAAAGATATATTGATATGGTT